>OY720177.1:6285000-6885000 GCA_963082885.1 Parascotia fuliginaria
GTGTATAAGAAAGCTTTAAGCTTATCCAACGATGCTAGAAAGCAGTCAACTGTTGGAGAAATTATTAATTTGATGTCTACTGATGTGAGCAGGTAAATGTCTGAACTAAAATAACTTCAAATACGCAATTATCAATTTAAGATCATACCAAAATGAAATGGAATTCCTACAGTTTTGAATGATCTTCCGGACTTAGTGCTGTTGCAAATTCTTACTAACGCAAGTACCTTGACATAGAGGTAACATGCGCATCCAACGTTAAGGTTAGGTACTTCAATTATGCTGGGTGATTAGTTACTTCGCGGACCATTGCGCTGTAGCTATTCCGGCTAACCTTACTAGTTGTGAGAATTTTTTAAATCGAAAATAACTAAACACCTTAAAAATTATAACTAATATAAATATAATATACATCAATCGTATCAGAAGTCGTAATGGCCCAGTGATGAAGGCACCCGCTTCGTAAACACGAGGTCGAGGGTTCGAATTCGGACAAGTACCAATGTGATTTTTCAAATCATATTATGTACTTTCTAAATTTATCTGGACATTACTAACTGGCGGTGAAGGAAAACATCGTGAGGAAACCTGAACTCCTGAGGAAATCTCTAATCGCCAATCCGCTTTGAGCAAGCGTGGCGATCAATGCAATACCTTCTCTGTATGAGAAGAGACTTTTCCTGCAGTGGGATAATAATGGGCCGATATGATGAATATTCAATTTAAATATCAACTATAGTGCTGATGAGTTCCGTTTGCTTCTTCAGGTTCAGCGATTTGACATTCCTAAATATGATATGGTCTGCACCGTTACAAATATCACTGGCGCTTTACTTTTTATGGGGAGTGTTGGGACCATCAGTTTTAGCCGGTGTGGCTGTTATAATTATACTCATGCCACTCAGCGGACTCTTTGCTGGTTTACAAGAGAAACTGCAGACCAAACTGATGCGTTATAAAGATGAAAGAATTAAACTTATGAATGAAGTACTTAACGGCATAAAAGTAAGATTACTTATAAAATAATATTCTATATTGTTTATGTATGTAGAGAAGCTTAGATTCGATTCTAATGTAAGGGTCTGGTACCGCGTCTTCGCCTACCGCTTCATTCGTCTGGCTTTTATAGTTCTTATTCCAGAAAATATACATCTATTTTACTTCTTTAATATAGTAGTAGTTATTTTTTTGCCGTATATCCTTTGGTCTTCTGAATTTGAACTCAGGAGTATTTTAATATAAATAACCTACCTACAAACCGAAACAGCAGTTACTCAGCTACCCTGAATTTTAGCAGATAATTATGTCACTGTAAAGAATTTCTGCCTTGTTAATCCCGTGTCACTCACATCATCATTCACATCACGATCTGGATCTTTAATAGTAAGTAGGTAATTCACAAATAAAACTAATTACAGTTTTGTTTACTTAGGTTCTTAAAATATATGGATGGGAGCCAAGTTTTCAGGAGCACATACTTAAAATAAGGGCTAAAGAGCTGAAAGTTTTGAAGAAAGTAGCCTATTACAACGCTGGGTCGACGTTCATTTGGTTTTGTACACCGTTTTTGGTAAGTATTATTATGAGACTATTTAAAAACATTTTCTTGTTTAAATTGATTTGGTTCGAAGTACATTCAAGATCAATATTAAATTTTCAAATAGCTATTGAAATTTTGTCATGTTTACAGGTTTCTCTTATGTCATTTACATGTTTTGTGTTAGTAAATGACACAGAAGTATTGGATTCGAAGAGAGCTTTCGTAGCGTTGTCTCTTTTCAATATACTGCGTTTTCCGATGACAATGTTACCTAATGTTATTACGGATATTGTACAGGTGAGTTAAATTCCAACTACTTTAAAATGTAATTTAATTCGATTATAGATTTATTGATAGCGTCAAGGGACATAATTGCTAACAAACAAAAAGGTATCGCAATGAAACAACCCAACAGCCTTTTTCGACAAGTTGACTACTCACAACAGCCCTTAAGTTGTCTTAGCATTTATACATCAAAAGGTTACGGTAACTGCTTATCTACCCTATATGCGTAACCTTTACATTATAAGCATACTCTTCAATAAACAGGAAATTATCAAAATAACGATCCAAGAAACATTCACAATAATCAACTTGCTCAAACATAAATGCTGTCTCAGCCCCGGATCTACGATATTTCAAACCTGGGGCTTTCTCCTGAATGGGGTGGAAGAGCACCGCTATTCCAACGAGTAGTAAAGTAGCGATGGGAGCGTCGATCGTCTTTACTAATGATGAGCGAGGGGCGGTTGGTCGTCATTCGACTGATATGATGAGGAGTGGGAGAGATTTTAGCGTCCTCTGAGCCCGAAACATGTGACCCTGTTTGCTCACTCCTAGATCCGGCCCCGTGCAGTCTAATATTTTCAAAAAGATATCTCAGAAAGTCCTATTGCTATTTTGTCAACAGAGCTACGTTAGTATCAAGAGATTGACCAAGTTTATGAATTGTGACGAAATAGACGACAGCATAATTGAACATAATTCTAATGAATGTAAGTACCCGAAAATTTGTATAACCAAAAGAGGAAAGCTAATATAATATGTCAATAGATCAAATGTTCTAAATAAAACTCTTTCAGTACACCAGATCGTAATAGAAGACGGTCGTTTCTCATGGGGTGATGAGGAAGGCGAGCCAATTCTAAAGAACCTTAATGTAAAGATACCACGTGGAGCGCTTGTCGCAGTGGTGGGCGCTGTCGGCTCCGGCAAGAGCTCGCTACTGTCTGCGATGCTTGGGGAAATGTATAAACTCTCTGGTTATATCAATGTCAAAGGTTAGTTTTAGTTGCAATGGGAGCGGAGTCATCTGTGTTTGATATTTTCTTTGCACTCTGAGACATTAATATAATTCAGAAATTGCTTATTGCCATATAATATGTTGCTATAAGTAGTAAGTTAACTTATGTTTTATCTACTCGTACATTTTATACCTCCATTTATACCAGAAAACCACAATTTATTTCTGTAAACAATAGTCTTAAACTTTTGGTATGCTATACGAATATGTTTAGTTTACCTGGTAGGTAGGATTGCTTCTTAATAGTTCTATAACGAATGAACTCAGAAGCACTTTCGTTATTATAATTTTTAGTAGTGGCCCACCGACCTTTGGTTAAATGTGACGAATCGATTTTTGCTTTCGACCCTTATAGGGTAAAGAAGGTTAGGGATTGTGGGTTAGATGGGTAGATATACGTAGGGTATTGTGAGCCTTATTCGTAGGTGTTATTTAGATTATAATGTCGGCACTTAATTAACACTTTATGCAAATAGACTCGATCAAGTTTTGAGTACCTAATCGCTGTCCATATAATGTGTTAGTAGGTACCTACACTAATAAATAATAAATAGGTATAAAAGAAGAAATTTATCTACTGATTTATCAACGCACAGACAAAACTACTGTAGCTTAAATTAATCTGAAAGTTTTCGGAAAGGATTTTCTTAAACCATAACTAAGGCAAAGCTGGCGCTAATAATTATCTTTGTCAAAAATGCGAGTGCCACTAGAAAATTCATAATATGCATTTTTTTATTTAGTCTATTATACTCGCACGTATAACTAGGTATCTACTTTTAATAACAGTAATCAGCTCCTGTGTGTTATTAAGATTACCTACATAAATTGCATGGGTGTATTTTACAGGGGATATCTCATACGTGCCGCAACAGGCTTGGATACAAAACGCTACGGTACAAAACAATATTATATTCGGAAAACCACTCGATAGAACAAAATATAATAAAATAGTCGAGGCATGTGCATTGAAAACTGATTTAGACATCCTTCCTGGTGGTGATCAGACGGAGATCGGCGAGAAAGGTAAGTTTCTGATGTGAGTGATTCAACAGAGAAGCAGTTGTTGTGACGTATATATGTGTGTATGTGTGCTTGTACAGGTATAAACCTGTCGGGCGGTCAGAAGCAGCGCGTGTCTCTAGCGCGCGCCGTGTACAACGACACCGACAACTACTTGCTCGACGACCCGCTCAGCGCCGTCGACTCGCACGTCGGGAAACATATCTTTGATAAGGTATGTGCGCTTTATACAGGCGATCTAGCAAGTGTTACTTACAACTGATAATAAAACCTACGTTTTTGTGTTTAGATAATAGGACCAAATGGATTATTGAAGTATAAAACCCGCGTGTGGGTAACACACAATGTGTCATACCTGTCACAAGTAGACCTAGTTATAGTACTTCGAGAAGGTACAGTGTCAGAAGTTGGCTCTTACCAGCAGTTGCTGGCGAAAAAGGGTGCCTTCGCTGAATTCTTACTGCATCACTTGAGTATCGCTGAAGAAACGTCTACAGGTGAAGGTGAGAATAAAATATCAATATTGCTATTTTAGTTTTGTTGAAGAGATAGATAGCGATATTATATCTACTGACCTACTCTTAAAAATAGCATAACTGTTTGCCGATCACAAATCAAAACACACATCTGATATTCAAGACTACAAAAAATATTTTGTTAAAACTGATTCATAAATAATAAGCGTATGTTTCTCGGTAATATTTCCAAAAAACAGTTTTTGACACGTAATCCGATAACGGTGACGTCACGGTCGTAATTTCATTCGTGCGACTTCATTGTTCTATGTGACAACCCTAGCAGATAATTTGCGTAACACAAAATATTGTAGTTAATGCGTGAAGGTTAGGTACACAGAAGGAAGTACAAAAATTAATAGCAGGTATAACTTACACTATATTTGCAACACTTGTTTTTTTTATTGTTTCGTGAAAGGGCGTGGTCCACTTGATAGTAGATGGTATATCTATGGCTGATCTAGCTGTGGTGAAAGAAAAGAAATCACCTTATAGAATTCGAGTTATTTATTGCTTCCTCTAGAACTAGGTACTGGGTGTGGTTAATAGTGGTTACTATTCCAGCACTAACCCAATCTATGTCTTGAGTTGTGTTCCTATTACTGCAGTCTTCTCTAAGTAGGTACCCAACTAGGCTATTCTATTTAGATCGATAAATCTGCTATCCTTATCTCCTAAAACGCTTGCTGCGTACTTGCTTTCCTTATCTTACAAACTACTTTACAGATTTGGAAGATATTAAACATGATCTGGAAAGTCAGCTCGGTTCCGAATTCCAACGTAAGTTGCAATGGGCTCGGTCTTTATCATCTGGTGCTCGCTCTGAAACTGACGCCACAGGGACAGGTAATACATAAGTATATTAAAATTTAAGTAGCAAAATAGAACATTTTTATAGTCCATATTTGAATCCATTCTATTGAGAATAGTTTACAGATACTACCTACATTTAAGGTAGACATTTGCGAAACCTCTTGGATTTTGTAAGATTTGAACTTGACTATGTGACATTTACAATAGCTTATTCCAAACGCGTAACATATTTTCAGGTGACCACGGCGACAAATCTAGTAAAGAAAACTTGCATGAGCATGAAGGGACCAAAGAATTTGATCGACTAATCGAAACAGAAATAGCAGAGGCTGGCAAAGTAAGTTCATTTATATTTGAAGCTATGTTGCAGTGAACTAGCTTCACGCAACGGGGTTTCTCTCGCGTCTTTGGTTACTGCTCTGCTCCCGTCGCCAGTAGCGTGATGTTACATAGCCTATGACCTTACTCAAGAACTAGGCTATCAAACGCAAAAAAATCAAATCCCACGGGTAGTTCCAGACATTAGCGCGTTCTAACACTCAAACTCTTTCGCTTTATATAATAGTATCATAAATAGATAAGCAATTAAGTCCATCAGGACTCACTAATCCGCCAATTTTTCACCGATCCACCTTATGAATGGCCTGTCTATTATTATTATAATTTCGTTTCATGCTGATCTGCAAGCTATGTGTTCTCCTTATCGCCACCTTAGTAAGAAAACTAGTCGAGCTATCTCAGGCACAGTTCATTTCCTCAAATATAATATTTTATTTAACATATTGCCAGTTATTAAACTGCAATGGTGCAAATGAAAAAAAATCGTGACTTTTCGCACGATTGTGTAGTTTACCGTCACCGTGCTATAAGAGTCGTTAAATTGTTGCAGTATAATCGGACATTCATCAAACAATAGTATACGCAAAAAACTTTAACTATCTACTTGGGTTTTTTAAATACCTACCTACCTACCATACTATTATTACAGTTTGGTACGAGAGTTTTTCACATTAGTTCGTCATCAGTGTTTCTGTGACTCCAAGTACAAGTACAAGTATATTACATAATTTTTGCATTCGAATTTCATTTTGCATTTTCAGCAGTTACGAAGTTGTAGGATATTGGCACAAGATAACTCTTGATAGTATCAATGTGTTTTTTCTAGTCCTGTACCTACCTCCCTACTTACTATTACATACTTATCTTAAAAATCATCGACAAACGGATGATGAAAAACACAATAAGGAAACTTGGACTACAACAAATTAAACACAAAAGATTAGAAATGCAAACAAGATTAGAAGAGATACCATGTTGACTGAATTATTTCGGTTGCAGAAATATAGCATTAGGAAAGTTTTTTGCGTCCACCTGCCCCTTATTTTCGCGAGTTCGATTCACAACAAATAATTCTTAATGTGATATATGTTAGGAGGTTTTCTACTTTTGCTCTATTTAAAAGTACTCTATGTTAATATATATCTTTGTTTAATTTTTCTTAAAACACTTTCCTTCTGACTGGCCTGTTGGCCTAGTGGTTAGTGACTCTGACTGCTAAACCGGAGATCGTGGGTTCTATTCCCGCCCAGGACAAACCTTTGTGTGATGATCATGATTGTTTGTATTGTGTCTAGGTGTAATTTATCTATTACCTATATGTATGTATTTACAAATAAAATGTCTATAAGTAGTATATATATCAGTTGTTTAGCACCCATAACACAAGCGAATATAATGGCTTATTTGGGACTAGATGACGCTGTGTGAATATGGTAGAATATTATAATAATTATTATTAATTTTGCTTACAGGTGAAATGGGAGGTCTACAGGCACTATTTTACAAATCTTGGATTATTAGCGTCAGTTGGGACAGTATTAATATGCATGCTTATGCACACTATACAAATTGGTACCAACTTCTGGCTCGCACGCTGGTCCAACGATGACACTATGGTAATTGCTTATATCTACCACACTAGGTAATAAGATGTGTAAGGCTGGTGGTGACCATCTTCACAAATTTAATAAGTAATAAAATACACTCTGATTCTTAAAACAATATTTGTAGATTTATGCAGATATTGACATAGTGTTAAATAAGGCGGCTCACGGCCGGCAAAAATGGCGAATATTGGAAGAGGCCTATGTCCAACAGTGGACATCTTTCGTCTGATATGATAATGATGAATGTACACCAAAGAAAAGCATGATGACAATTTACCTACCTATTTATCGATACTATTATATAAAGCGGAAGAATTTGTTTGTTTAACGCGCTAATATCTGGAACTACCAGTAGGATTTAAAAAAATATTTTTGCATATGATAGTCCAGTTCTCGAGGAAGGTTATAAGCTATGTTAAATCATGCTACTGGCTACGGGAGCAGAGCAGTAAACAAAGACGCGGGTGGAGTACTCTATATAAGTGTCTCCGAATCCATTTATTAATTTTATACTATGGGAATTCTTTCTCTGTATTTTTACAGCTCGTGAACGGGACTGTAGACACGGAAAAGCGGGACATGTATCTTGGTGTATATGGCGGACTAGGTCTGGCACAAGGTAATATAATGGATCTCTTTATATAACTCGATTGGGAATGAAACCCATGATATTTGGTGTTACTGTGATGGCAAGTGCTTTGTTTAACTAACTGTCCTTAACTTAGACCTTAAGCATAGTCAGTTAAACAAAGCACTTATAAGTAGGTACTTAGGTACTTGAAAACTGCTTACGAGTAGGTACCTACATAGTACAGTTAATAACACTTGATTACTAATGGTACTACTATCTGGGCAATGTTTATTTATAGCTCTTTGTCTTTGACAATGATACCTACAATAGAACATAATTACTATGGTCTTGTTACGATGCGATTTTAGCTAAATACATACTGATTAGGTAAAGAAAAATGACCTAACTGCATTAGTCAAGTTTCAAGAAAATACGTCGTAAAATAGATACCTACATGTAGGTAAACTTATATCGTGCATTTCTGTCATTCTTTATTAATTAAGTATAAGGGACTACTCACACTTATTCAGCTCTATTTAGCTTATGCCCATAGAAAACAACGATCTTGTATGAAGACGCGTACGCATCCGCGTCTCTATACAAAATCGTTGTTTTCTATGGGCATAAACTGAATAAAGCTGTATAAGTGTGAGTTGTTTTACGGTAGTAGATCCACGCTGATTTCAGCATGAATAGCCGGATCGTCCGGGGAAGTACTAACCTCTCATAGAAGATCGACTTAAGAGTAGTAGTATCCGTACTACTGCGTTTCGTTCGGTGGGTGAGAGCGTCGGAGGCCCAATTTCCTCCCTTTCCTCTTTCCTCACCTCCCTCATTCCCTTCCCCTAACTCCATTCCCAGCCGCCATAGTGGGGGCCACCATACCAGCAGTTTAAGACGATGGCTTTTGGTATAGCGGCCGCCACTTCTGGATTCCACTGACTGCTTACCATCAGGCGGGGCTGAGTCATTTGTATAATATAAAAAAAAAAGTTGTCCCTTAGGCAGCATGCAGCGTCAAATATGAACATATATGTCAAATATAACAAATATAACCTAGTTGGTAGTTTAAAAGTTATTATTATAGGAATGTAGATGGTTTTTACCTAGACACATACATATAAGTATCTAGTAGAAACCACATGTCAGCAAGACGCCGAAACGTTGGACAGAATTAACATAAACAATTTATTAACATTTTCAGCAATTACGTCATTATTCTGCGATTTACTACCTTTCTTGGCTTGCTGGAAAGCTGCTAAAATTCTTCACGAAATGTTATTAAAAAATGTGTTAAGATCACCATTGCAATTCTTTGAAGTAACTCCCATTGGCAGAATTGTTGCGAGGTTTTCCAACGATGTGAATACAGTCGACACTCAGTTTAATTGGCAAATTACTGCTGTTCTCAACCTACTCTTAGAGGTAAGCCATATTATTAATATGCGATTAATATTTCAATTGATGTATTGTAAGGTCTCTACATTTAAACAGATGTATTAATTATGTGACTTTTATTGCTAAATAATGTTGGCTTACATTGCAACTACTAAGCATCATCAGCACAACATACACATACATTCATGATACTGCTATGACTGTTCTTAACGTATTTCACTAGCTGCTTTAATTAAAAATATCTCGACTGTGCTCCATTTCTTAAAAGGTAGGTAATTATATAAATTATTTTCTATTTACAGATAATAGGCACCCTAATAGTGATAAGTTACTCTACGCCAATATTCATGAGTGTGATATTGCCCATCGCGCTGGTGTACTACGTGCTACAACGGATCTATGTGCCGACCTCACGACAAATTATGAGGATTGAGTCTGTTGCTCACTCGCCGGTGTTCGCACATTTCAATGAAAGTGTTTTGGGTGCCACGAGTATTCGGGCTTTTGGTGTTAAAGACAGGTGGGTTTTAAAAGAGTATATCACTTTTTAAATATATTTCTGAACTGCAAAATCATATGACGTCGTATGATCCTGGATTACTGAATGGATGCTGCTAGGCAGCTTTTGAAAGATTGTTTTGTACTAACCTACTTAGAAATTCATTTAAATAAACAGCTAAAGACTAGACGTCAAACTCACAAGTCATGCGATTGGTAAAATTGAAAAGAAAAAAGATGAAAATTTTATCAGATTGGTCAAAGTACAGAAGTTTGACGGCGGCGTATGTGCAGCAGTGAAGGTATTTCGGCTGCAGGCATTTCGTTATTTCTATGGTATCGTTTATTTTTTTTTAGGTTTATCAAAGAATCCCAGAGGAAAGTAGATTTATATCAGTCATTTTATTACCTGGGTGCCGTTGCAGATAGATGGCTCGGCATCCGTCTGAACATGGTTGGAAACTGTATAATATTGTTCGCTGCGATATTCGCGGTCGCAGACCGAGATCATATAAGCCCAGGACTTGCAGGACTCTCCATTAGTTACACATTGGAGGTAGATATTTCTATCAAATTATTTTATTACTTTCTATTTACAATGAGCCATTTACGAACTGCATTCATAATATACCTCCTAATTTACAGATCACTCATAACCTAACTTGGTTAGTTCAAATATCGTCTTCAATAGAAACTGACATTGTAGCAGTCGAACGCATTAAGGAGTATACTGAAAGGGACCAAGTAAGTGAACGTTACATAGCTATGCGGAAATGTTACCCATAAATTAGTAAGTGGCAATTGTGACATAGCTAAATATTCACAGGAGGCAGAGTGGAACAAAACTCCAGGACCACGCTCATCCTGGCCGGAGACCGGCACAGTACAGTTCGAAGGATTGTCTTTAGCTTACAAAACTGGAGCAGAACCAGCCTTGCGAGGTCTCACGTGTACCGTCGCCCCGCAAGACAAGGTCGGCATCGTCGGCCGAACTGGCGCCGGCAAGTCCACGCTCACCCTTGGATTGTTTAGGTACTGTAGTACGCACACACATCACATCATTACTATTCATACACACCCTTTTGACTCATAAGGACCTCTTCCCAAAAGGATAATGCCCAGAAGAACAATTCATTATCTCTATACACACCCTCTTAACCCCCTCACTTCCACAGGATCGTGGAGGCTGTTGCTGGACGCATCCTCATCGACGGGCTGGACATCGCCACCATCGGCCTGCACCAGCTGCGCTCGCGCATCACCATCATACCGCAGGACCCCGTGCTGTTCTCTGGTTCACTGCGCATGAACCTGGATCCTTTCGAGACATACTCGGACGATGACATCTGGCGCGCGCTAGAACACGCTCACCTCAAGTCGTTCGTACTGGGTCAGTATCAAGTTTTGCTGTGTGTACTTGTTATGACCAGTGTTGCTTACTTACGACCCGAATGTCGCAGGTCTGCCGGCCGGACTCCTACACGAGGTGTCGGAGGGCGGCGAGAACCTGTCCGTGGGCCAGCGTCAGCTCGTGTGTCTGGCGCGTGCACTACTGCGCAAGACTCCGCTGCTTGTACTGGACGAGGCCACTGCCGCCGTCGACCTGGAGACGGACGAGCTCATACAGGTGAGTGCTGGAGTCGTGCTGGAAGTGAACACCGCCGCCGTCGACCTGGAGACGGACGAGCTCATACAGGTGAGTGCTGGAGTCGTGCTGGAAGTGAACACCGCCGCCGGAACACCGCCGCCGTCGACCTGGAGATGGACGAGCTCATACAGGTGAGTGCTGGAGTCGTGCTGGAAGTGAACACCGCCGCCGTCGACCTGGAGACGGACGAGCTCATACAGGTGAGTGCTGGAGTCGTGCTGGAAGTGAACACCGCCGCCGTCGACCTGGAGACGGACGAGCTCATACAGGTGAGTGCTGGAGTCGTGCTGGAAGTGAACACCGCCGCCGTCGACCTGGAGATGGACGAGCTCATACAGGTGAGTGCTGGAGTCGGGCTGGAAGTGAACACCGCCGCCGTCGACCTGGAGACGGACGAGCTCATACAGGTGAGTGCTGGAGTCGTGCTGGAAGTGAACATCGTCGATAACGGATAGACTTGCTTAGTAAGTCAAAAAGCTGTTCTCATGAGTTGATTATTCACGTGCTCACCTCACATGAATTGTTACAGAAAACCATCCGCTCAGAGTTCGCGTCGTGTACGGTGCTCACCATTGCACATCGACTCAACACCATCATGGACTCCACCAAGGTCATGGTGCTGGACAAGGGACAGCTCGTCGAGTACGCACCGCCGGAACAGTTGCTACAGGACAAGAATTCTATGTTCTACAGCCTGGCCAAAGACGCCGGTCTAATAAGCTAAAGTTACGGAAATAAGTAAAACGATTATTAGACAGTATTTTAGCAAAGTTATGTACATAATGTTTTTAATTTTTTGTTACAAAGCATTTTCTATTGCAAGTACTTAATAAAATTGGGTGCTTATGTAATGAAACAAGTGCATTTAGTAGGGAGCAATTATACAATTGGTGCTATTTGAATTGTACATTGTTGTGTTAAGTTTTTGTATCTCAATATTATTATACCCTAATAGCAGTATAATTTTTACCTAAACATTTAAGTAAGTACGTAATTTATCTAGGATCGAAATCGCACTTATTTTTAGTAGAACGCACTTAAGACAAGAAATTTATATCATGTAGGTATATTAACTATTATTAGGATTGTAAATTTCCAAGTGACGCCAAGTTGAATCCTAGAGCGAGTATTGTCTTAAAATTAATTAATAAAATTCGCCCTATTGGTTTTCTTTCAATATTATCTTACTAGCTGCGCCCTACGCCCTATGCTCTGAGACTGAGAATCTTCAAAATCTGAAGAGTACTCCCGCTTCTTGCCATAAATATCCATTATTTCTGCTTTAATTATTTTTATTGATTTACGCGAGTGGAAAATAACTAAAAAAAATGTCATTGATAATGTGTATGTCATGAAAGATTTTGAGAAACTAATGATTCCCATTTTGTATTATGGCGGTAGAGTCGGGCGAATAGCTAGTATATAGTTTTATGGAATAAAAACGGAAAAAATGTCTCATTTTGTCCAATGACGTCATGTTCCATAGAACAAATGGGAACTACCGTCAGGAACTAGACTGATTTTCGGGATAAAAAGTAGCTTATGTCCGTCTCCGTAACCGAATCTATCTACACCAATTTTTATCGAAATTGGTTGGATTAGGCGCTGAGTGGTAACAAACACACGCACACATACACATACAAACTTTCGCATTTTTATAATATTATTAGGATTGTCATTATCTACATTAATGATTTACTGAAATCCTAATACTTTTGCGTTTTTTACCTGTCTATCTAATATAGAGATAAGTATACACTATTTTTTAAACTAGCGAGCCAGAAAAAAAATATTTACGGAGTCTCACAGAGAAGTGTGCTCGGGCCAACACTGTGCCTCGTATCATCTTTCTTAGTCGTCATCCTCATTACTGAATGTAGTGTCCAAATCAATCGCCTACTAAAACATAGTTAATATAAATTTTTATATAAGTACTTATCAGTGACGCTGGCATGGCGGGCGTATCTTTTAATACGCAGATGACACCAAAGTTAAGACAAAAATCAAGTTAGCTGCATTACTAGCATATATATATTTATATTTAAATTATACCATTTACACATAGTACAAAAGGAAGTTACCAGAAAGCATCTGTCTGTTTAAGCCACGGCGCAAGAAATTGTTCCGTGCGTCGTTTGAACGTGCTGATCTCGAGACCACCCAATGGATTTGGATACAGTTTTCACTGTTTTATTGTGGGTTTCCCTAGAAGCCGAGCAATAACGATAATAGTAAACCATGCGGGAAGCGGGCAACAATTTTTTGTACCGATGCGAAGCGAGGCGGTGCTCTAGTTGTAGGCTAAAAGCTAAGCAGTTACGCTACGGGCGACTAGTTAATTTTTTTTAAGTAATTGTAAAGTATAGATTACGATGTTAATTAACTATTCATGACACTACCAAAGTCAGATAGTCTCACAGTTTCACGTTTGTTATTAGTAGGTAAATCAGTACATGGGTAGGAGTAGGACCGATATCTTTCCTACATAACGTTTTAATGAGTAGTAGAATAGAAAATTTAGTCACCAAGTCTCTTTCAGATAGCTAGGTACCTACCTAATAAAACGAGTAGACCATCTCTCGGATGGCTTAGGTAATTTAATTAATTCTAAAACGTGCTAGGTTTAACTAATATATTATGTACCACAGTCAATAGACTTCATTTTACGTAAATGGAGACTGGTATTTCCATTTCCCATCTTTTTCTTTCTAATGACAGCTAGTGCTGAGATGAGTTAACTACGTAATGCTCGGCGTCGTGAAGAAAATGAAATGTGTAATGTCTATTAATTAAAATAAACTGCATCTAAAATAAAAGACATTTTTACAATACCTAGCTCACTTCTCTAAGCAGTCTATGTTCCTCATGGATCATGTCTCTCAAACACCATCTTCAGCATACTGCTAAACGACCTACCGTTGGCTATCGATGGTGCGCAGGTGTACATGTATGCTGACAACGTGGCTGCTGTTGTGGAAGCCAAGACAGAGGGCGGCCTAAAAAACCAACTCAATCGAGTCGCGAATCAGCTTGCACTCTGGTTCCATTCCAACGGAATGGCACTGAACCTATATAAAACTTGCTTCATGAGGTTTCAATTAGCAGGTCGTAAAGCTGAATCTTTTCAGGTTAAATGTAATACCTCCAACATTAACCAGGTATCTTCCACAAAGCTATTGGGTTTTATTCTTGACAGCTCCTTGATATGGAAATCACATATCGAGTATATGTGCCCGAAACTAGGCAGTACATGTTTCGCACTACATCGTTTAGCAGCCATTGCAGCTAATGATGTGGTCAGAACTTGCTACTTCGCTACGGTACATTCGGTACTTTCATATGGTACCGAGTTGTGGGCTCGAGCTTCAGATAGGTAGGTTGCGAGTGTTCCGCATGCAAAAAAGAGCAGTACGTGCCATAGTGGGACTGCGTGACGATCAGTCAACAAGAGGTACTTTTAAAATGCTAAAAATTATGCCACTCACTTCCTTATATATATACCAGGTCGCTGTTTACGTAAGAGAGAATATAAACAACTATAAGACTGTTGGGTCGAAACACAACACACCACCGGGCACAAAAACCGCTTAACAAATGTAGCCCACAAGCTAACTAAATCGACTCGTACACGTTGCGTAGCGGGACCAGCTATATACAATCGGCTACCAGGCAACATAAGAAATGCAGCTTCCACCGCGGGTTTTAAACATAGGCTGAAGGTGTGGCTTATTGAGCACGAATTTTATGATTTTGAAGAATTTATGAAACTACCAATAGTTTAAGACCTTGCCTCTTTTATGTATAATTCTATTGTATTTTTTTAAATCACTAATTAAATTATATTATATTTAATATTTTACCATTAAATTATACAATTCATGTTAATCAATATTTAGATAATTTAATGGCTAATGAACATGACATGATGAATATTGGACTAAATTGTGCATTGATGACCTGTAACTTATGTTATTAAATAAATAAATATGAATATGAATATGAATTTATTTTCGTAAAACTCTAAGACGCATAAGTAGGTACGTTAGCACGTGTACCTACCGAGTTAGTCAGCTGGCCAGCTAACAGCTGCAGATAATATTAAATTATTTTAGAACTACCTACATATTAAAACAATATATTTCTTAATCATTAATAACAATGCTTCTTAATTTATACAACAATAACCATCAAGTATTTTATTTTAGGTGTTTTGCATCGTTTTCCCAGTCCTCTTTTTTAGAGAGATTAAAGTGGATTGAAATATTAGACGCCGAAAGGCGTAATCGAAATGAAGAGTATATTTATAACAATCTGATGCTGTGTGAAAAATTTTGAATTATACTATCGTACACAAAGCAAGAAACTGACACGAAACGCTATCCCAATATTAAATATTGGTAAAAGTACAATTATTTACATTAAATTTATTCTTTGTTATGTAGGTACTTAATAGCAATTTAGGTGGCAAAGTTAAATATTCAGTGTTCCTACAGTAAATACTTATTATGTATAATTAAGTGTTCGCAATAAAACTGAATTAAAAAAATCATATGTGTTAATCCAGTACATGACGTTGCTGTATACCTACCAAGTTTCTTCAAAATCTGTTTAGTACTTTTTGTATGATTAAGTAACAACTATCTTGAACCAGGATACGAACCTGGCACATGATTATCCACAATATTAGACACATGAAAATAGTAAATATTATTTTTACCTGTGCTCTGAAGCAACTCTTTAGACGAGGCTGGTACTTCAATATTTACTGATATACCTATTGGGGTATCACCAGAAACTTTAAGTGGCTCACTCTGTTCTGTAGTTAATGCCTTTTCTGGTAAACCTAAAATTTAAATTTATTGCACATAAATATACAGAAACATGAAATGCCATTTAGTGGACCATATAATTTATGTTCCCATGTTTTTGTTTTTGACATTAACACACTCCCAAACTAAGCAAAGAGAAAATCCAAAAACCATGTTAAGGCCCAATCCTACAATCCTGATGTTCTGCAGTCTTCCGTAGGTTTGCACTGAACAAAAACATGTTTTGATGTCTGTTTTCTGTTAGTGTATTATAACTATTATAAGACTGTAGTGTACAAAGCCACTGGCAAAAACTAGTAATAAAAATAGTAATAAAAATAATTTAAACTTTATTTCGGCTAAAATCCATGGTGTTAGTAACAATTTACTCAGTATGTAGGGTTAGCAATGTTTTCAACGCACTGTGGAGCGGTATTCGTCTTCTTATCATCGGAGAGCTCCACTGATCAGCAATAAACAACTGCCTTTCTAAGTTACTTACCTTGGATACTAGTGACTGACGGTGAAGGATGACATCGTGAGGAAACCTGGACTTATAAAAAATAAAGTCTCAAATTGCCAATTCGCCTTGATCAAGCTAGGCGATTAATGCTCATACCTACTGTGTATGAGGAAAAGTCTTTCCCTGCAGTGGGATAATAATGGGCTGATATGATAGTAGTATATTATTATTAATATACCTGATCAAAAAACATTGTGAAGCACTTAAGTCTTTGCTATTTTTACCAAATTATGCAGATAAGCCTCATCCTCTAATTTTCTAAATAAACTTAATTTGTTTCTTCATTAACCAGAACTCAGAAGGAGTTCTTCTTTGGAGTCTGGGTATGTTCAATTGACGATAATCATATTGACCTCTATGATAAACATATATTATAGAGGCGCTCATAGCTCGTTGCACTCACTGATCGGTAATCGATCTGCGGGTTAAGCAAAATTTGCATGTTTTATGGAATTTCACTATTTTTATGAAATAACTTATTACGCGACATGAACTAATGAGCTTAAAACAAATTCTAATAACTTTCTTTGCGAATTATGATTATCACAAAGTGTAACTAGACAATTCAATGCGATATATTTTTACTACGGTAGTTCGTGATTAGTGCAGATGAATATAGACCTTACTACTAAGTCAATAAAAGCAAATTTATAAGAGTGCGGCTGGCCCATGGATGGGTGACCGCATAGTGGAATTTGATCTGAGCGTCTCCGTGCTTCGGAAGGCACGTTAAAAGTCGGTCCCGGTTGTTATCAAGCTGATAACAGTCGTTAAGTCAAGTCGGATGCCTGTATAATAAATTACGGGCGACCTGAACAAATCCTGACACTAGGTTGACCACTAACCACTCGTTAAGAAGAAGATATATTATATAGTAGATAATTTAAATTACTTTTACTAATGGGCAATGTATTTTGTTTTAGCCTCATAAAGGGCAAAGCGACAAATGCAAAAAAAATGTGCAAACTCCAATGCTGTAAAAGTACAGGCCACGTCGTATTATTTAAAGAAATTAAAAAATATTTTTTAAATACTATAACGCATTTTTCTTTCTATTAAATATTAATCAATGGAAATATTAATATGTATCTAAATAAGTGGCCAAAATTTTTGTGGCTATAGTTACGGTACGCCATCTAGCGAAGCTCAGATTTAAACAACACGAATAACTAACGCCATCTCTGAGAAAGCATGAAAAACAAGGTTTTTCTGTCCCCCAGTATTGGACAAGAGTGGCTATTGGCTAATCTATACCCAAGAATATTAAACAATACCCTTTATTAGTATGTATTATTATGAGCGCTTAATATACTTTAGGCTTTAGTACTTGTTCTGTGTTTAGGCTAGCGAACACTGGCGAACACGTTCGTTGTCTATGGTTAATTCTTAGTTTTATGGTTTATTCACTTTGGATCGTTCAATGTTTATTCAATCATTCATATTTAATCTATAGTCTATGAAGGTCTACCAGCCAGATCTATGAACTTGTTCTCTACTTAATCTGTGGATCAGGTGGATCTATGACTTTTTTCAATGGTGCGCGGTGTGGTGTGGAGTTGTGTGGTGTGAGATGTCGACATTTATTTCGAAAAATTTGTTTTATTTTCTCAGTTTATAAATCTCCATTTCTCAGTGAATGAATAAAACTAAAGACTATGGACCTTCGCATACAATAAGCTAATACAGTTGGTTTCAACATTTCTAGTGTCAGTTTAATCGAAAATTTATGGCAGTTAAAATAAACTAACAGAATCACACATTGTGACAATGTCTTACAATTCCTCGCTTGATACCTTCTGTGGATCTGAATTTTGGGTAAGTAGACTCATGGATTTTAGTTTTATTTAAATAAAATCTAATAACTGGTGTGAAAGTAAAACAATTGTTCAAAACTCTCAACAATATGCTGAGTTTCTAAACTAGGTATTCACTTTTGCGGCTGCACCAAAATACGAATGAGATTGAGTTGAAAGGTCAATTATTTTGACTTGTCCAAAAAAAACGTACGATACAAAATTTTAAGTTGTCTTACGTTTACGCCAATGTATAAGTTTTTTATGTGTCTGCAGTGTTTAGTAATCTTATTGTAATTTGCATTCTATAATTATTATTCCATTGTTATTAGAGTTCCTACAAATATTACCTCTCTAACATATTTTGCAAGAACTGTAATTAATAATGCAAAAACATTTAATTTATTGATAATTATTTGATTATTTCTCACACAAATTATATTTCCTTAATAAAGCGGTTTGTAATACTTGATTCTTTTTCAATTTCTAATGATTATCAACTTCACTGAAAATGCACAATAGAGCAGTTTTTATATTAAAATAAATTGTCTCAAGTACTTCTATGAAGCAGTCATCAGTCTCTCAAAACTATTTAAAGTTATCAAACAAAATTCACATGCAACACAATAGGGTCTACACTGAGTGTAGCCAGATGACCATGACCCAAGCCATTTTCTATAAATAATAATATCAAACATGGCTATGATTAAAACCAGTTTGGATTTTGTGTTGCTATAGAGATTTACTTGTGTATTGTGTAATCTTAACTAAGCTATGTTAGTCCCCAATAATGTACTAACATTTGTGCTACAAAGTATAAACAAAGCTACTTTATAAAGGGAATATAAACTGGCTAACATAGCTAAAGTTATAAAGAACTAAACTGTAAATACAACTCTTACCTATCATGCATACAAGTTTTGTATAAACAATTTTGATTTACAAATAAAGATTTAAGTTTAACATACTTATCTATTTTCTTACTGCTATTTTATGAAATAATTAAATAAAAAATATATTAAATACTATGTAACATAAATAATAGTAATATCGATCATAAAGATCAAATATCCATAATATCATAATTGTGATAACATTTTGATCATACCTACCACAGTATAAAAGATCTTTTAATTGAAATCCAAAAGCAGGTTAAGCACTTATACCTACTTAGCATTTTATGATCTGTTTTATAAAACAACTTTAAAACTGTCAATATTTTTAAAAATACACTGAACTAATTCTAAACAGAAAGAAAATTCTTAAATGAACAGTAAAGTATAGACATAGTCAAAATATAAAGTTGATCACAAATCTACACTAGGTACTTTACACCACTAAAAAGACCAGAAACTATTCAAGGGGTAACCTATAGTAACCACAGCCTCAGTGGCATGCACAGAGATTTTTGAAAGAGTAGGCATTATAGTTTTTTAACAGGGTAGACATTATTTTAATATGTTGATAAAATTGTGATTACAAACAATTGTTAAGGTAGGCAGTGCCTTTCTCTCTTTATGAAGTGCAAGCCACTGAACAGCCTGTAGCCCAAAAATATGTTTCTAGATTATGGTAAAACAAAAATAAGTACTTTTGTAAATGCACTGACCTAAATAAAAGGATGTATGATAAATACCATTTCGGTGACCATTTTTTAAATCACCTTAACAAATTACTCTTGGTAAAATATTGAAAATAAAAAAGCTATGCTTGTGCCTTGTTTGAAAATAGTATATTATGAGTAAGTTTTGTACTTCTTGGCTATTCATGAAATTAGTCTAAATGTTGAAGGAAAAATTAAACACATATTTTATAGAGATGCTCACATCAATTCTGTTTTATACTATTTTGAAATTGTAGAAGTAATTGTGTTATATTAAAAGTCTATTGCTAACTCAAAGATAACTAAACAATGTAACCTTTTAGAATGTCCAACTCCAAAAACCCAACTCAGAAGATAAAAACATTATGTTGCACCAATATATTAATTAACTAGCTGCGGCCCACGGCTTCGCCCGTGCGTAAAATATGTTTTGTTGTATTCCTTAGCCTATGTCCTTCTCCAGTATACATTTTTAAAGTTACTTGGAAGAAGCTTGTAAATTTACTGGGCAGGAAGAACTCGAGAACTTGTGGTACTTAGCAATTCCTTATACTATATGACTGGGGTTACTGACCGCGTCTCGTCCGTAGGTAGGTACATATTAATGCTCCCAATGGCAAACGGCCTTGACCATTTAACTCGCAAACTCAGCGATAACTTGATATGAAATTTAATATAAAAGTTAAATATCTAAGTCTTTTTCGTAATTATTATCATTTTTATTTGAGCAGGTGTAAAAATAATCCTTTTTTTTATAAGTATATTTTAATTTCACTAACGTGACAAACAGGCATAAGGCTCCATCTGATGGTAAGCAGTTCTTTACCAAAGCCTATAACCACCAGCTTGCTTGCGACACTAAAGAGTTTTACTTCCGCGTTGCCGGCCGGTTAACAACACTGACTCCTTTCTTGAAAACCTCGTGTTGTAGTCTCTATCTCAGAAAAATTAATATAGGTACCTACTTAACAAATATTATTGCAGTCATGGATGGATCATTTATCTTTACATTTTTTGACGCGTCGCGGCGTCGGCCGCTTAGATCGTAATCCCAACCCAGACTGCGACTCAGTTTGTAACTACGGCCGCGACGATGTAACGTGGCATGCATAATATTTATGTGGCGCTTACCACTTTCGCATTATTTGAATGGAGTTTCGACTACGCGTGGTCGAAAATTATGCAAATAATGCAATAGTAGTAAGCGCCACTCAAACATTGTGCATAAGTGGCGCTCCCCATTTTCCATCACATGTATTAATCGTTGTCTCCTCTGACACCCACACCCAACATTGGCAATTTGGCATAATCCTACTATCCTATTATTATTATAAACGCGAAAGTATGTGTGTGTGTGTTTGTTAACACTCTTTATTCCGCTCTGTGCCACTGAATTTGCCACTGGGGTCATAAAACGGAAAAAATCTTCCGTCTTGTACCACACTTGTGGCACAAAACGGAAGAATTTTTCCGTTTTGTGATCCCAGTGGCAAATCTATGGCACATGGCGGAGTAACGGCATAGGCTACTTTTATTCCGACAATCGATCTGGTTCCCGAGGGAGACAAAACAAATTTTAGGCGGGGCAAAATCGTAAGGCGCAGCTAGAAACGTTTGCTATTAAAATACCTAGTTTGCCTTTGAATGATCAAAGAAATGATCTTTCAGGTGAACCTGAAATGCGTCATGGACATCCAGTCTTATAATTAGGTTTGCATAGTAGGTTAAAGCTATTCCATTGAATAAGACAGCAATAAAATAAGTTCTCCGCACCATTTAAGCTAGCACTAGGGAATAATCTTAGTAAGTATGTATATTGTGTAAAACACCTCGGACTTGCACAAAATCGCGTCTGCAAACATTTTATTTTTATTTTGTGCACAATGAACGATTTTTTTACCTTTTCTTTCAAAAACCCCGAAATTAGTAACAGGCTGAGTTTATGTCTTACAATTATCCTGTTACGCACCCGGTGCGTAATAGGATAATTACTTACTTACTTACGTACTTTTGACACCTGTGTCAAAAGTCGTTACCCATCTGAGATACATTGTGTGAATGGATCACACAATGTATCTCAGATGGGTAACGACGTAAAATGTTTGTTTCGAGAATGGATATAGGTATAGGTACCCAAATTCCTTTAAGTAGTTATATGTTCATCAAGGTACAGGGCTTGTTCCTTTGAAGGGGAGTTATCAAAATAGTAAAACTACCGCTACCTGTGGAGCCGAAATAGATTACGAGCGAAGCGGTAAAATAAACACGTTTTGCCTGTTTCATTTTGATAATGATTATGTAGAAAAATTTGCTTGTCATGGCATGAGTCAGCCATATTGGTTCTATTTGTGCAGCTTTATTTCTGCTACTGTAAGATATTGCATAATTATTTCAACCATTGTGAAGGTTGAAGCAGCTTAAATATTAAACTCGTCTAATATTCTAACTGTACTTATTGAAGGATTAAAATAAGTAATGTAAGTAACTACTATAGTGCTTAAAATATAGCTTGGTGCCTGTGACATTAGCCACTTCGTTTGAAGGACAGCTATAATAAATTTCCTGTTAAAAAAGTTCGAGTTTAAAATTAATATTAAGACTTTTTTTATTGTTAAGATAAGTTTTATTACAAAAACATGTTAATATAGCTATGTCTAATAATAATTTGCAGAATAATTACGATATTAAAAAATAATTTTTATTTTGCCGAAATAAAAAAATTACGGTAGCTAACCATATACACGCTTTTTGAAGACTGGTTAGAGATGCGTAATCAACTGATATAGACAATATCGATAAAATAAATGCATGCTAATTATAATTTCAATGTACCTATTACTAAATAAATTATGAATTTATTTAGAAAGAATTAATGCTAATGCGTTCAAAATAATCCCGTTTATTTTTTATTCATTTATAGCTGTTGCCGCGTGAAAATTCAGATGGGTGCCTCTATGAGAATATTGCGTGCCTGATTTTATGGCAATCGTACATTGTATCAGTAATAAATATCAGTATTATCCGTCTCTATGGCGAATCCAGTTTAAGCCCGCTACCGCTAAAACTGACAAACCACTTTCACACAAACTTGCGACTCTTATTTGCCCACTTAATAAGGGTGGTTTCTAAATATAAAAAAAAGAGTATTTTCTAGTAATTTGGTAATCCTACTATAAAAACTATAGAAGTTTCATACAAACCATGCAAAGTTTGAGATTCCTAGCACTTGTTGTTTCTGAGATATCGTGATGAGTGAGTGAGTGATATTTTGCTTTTATGTATATAGATAGCTTTTGCCCGCGGCTTCGCTCGCGTGAATATCGTTTTTTCTAATAGACATTTTTATATTGTTTAAATAATGTTTTTCATACTATTTTTAATTTCCCATTCATACAAATCCTCTTTCACCTACCTAAAGATATCCCTCGTAAAAACAATATACAATACACAAAGGCAAATTTTCACTACAATAACTTTCCCCTTCCTCTTCTTCCCTATCGCCCTTTTTCTCCACTCTTCACAGTTTCCTCCTTCCTCTCCTCTCCCCCTTCTCCCCTTCACCTCCTTCAGCATCCCTTGCCTCTCCTCCAGCATCTCTTGCCCTTTCCTCCACTTCCCTCTACCAAGGAAGGGGGAAGGGAGGGGAAAGCCCTCGCTTTTCCCTTTCTTCTCCTTCCTTTTCCCCTTTTCCTCTCCCTTCTTATCGCTTCCTATTCCTCCTTCCCCCTTTTTCCACCATTCGAGAACTCCTTTCTTACCTCGTCCTTTTCCCCTCCCTTCCTCTCCCGTCTCCCTCACTTCCCCTTCACTTTCCTCTCACTTTCCCCTCATTCACCCCTCACTTCTCCCTCACTCCCCCCTCACTCCCCCCTCACTCCCCCTTCACTCCCCTCTCACTTCCCTCTCACTTTCCCCTCACTACCCCCTCACTTCCCCTTCACTTCACTCTCACTTCCTTCTCACTACCCTCTCACTTCCCTCCCTCTCACTTCCCCCTCACTTCCCCGTCACTTCTCCGTCACTTCTCCGTCACTTTACCCTTACTTCCCCTCACTTTCCTCTCACTTTCCTCTAACATTCCCCTCACTTTCCCCTCACTTCTCCCTCACTACTCCCTGGCTTTCCCCTGACTTCCCCCTGACTTCTCCCTGACTTTCCCTTCACTTCTCCCGCATTTCCCCCACATATCCTCTTTACTTCCCCCTCACTTCCCCCTCACTTCCCCATCACTTTCCTCTCACTTCCCCATCCCTTCCCTCTCACTTTCCCCTCCCTTCCTCCTTTTCCTCCCTCCTTTTTCTCCCTCCCCCTCCCTGCAAATTTCAAGTCGCTGGCTTCAAAAGCTAAAGATCTTTAATTTCACCCCTCTAAATCCACCCCTGTTAAAATAAAATTATAAGGATATTTTTTATTTAAAGTATTCCAAAACAAAATTTCAAAACTTTAAGTTAAAAAATGAAGAAGTTTCATACAATCGTTAATCCCTTTTCACACACTTAGGAATTAAATTAAAAAAAAACCCTTTCTTAGTACAACCTCTAGACATTTAAATAATATAATTATTATTTATATAATTGCTTAATTTGGGGCTAGATGGCGCTGTGTGAATGTGGTAGAATATTATTATTATTATTATTATTATTTAGACAAACACACCCTCCAAATTTCAAGTCACTACGACCAGCAGTTTAGGCTGTGCGTTGTCTGTTAGTCAGTCAGTCAGTTAGGACAAAGCCTTATATAATATGTATGGGTGTATGGATGTATGGATTAGACGTATAGGAATATATAATTATAGGAATGCTAACACGTGATAGAGCCACATAAAGCTGACCGTGCGAAAAACAGCTAATCCACATAACCTGTTAAAGTCTCTGTTTCTATCAGGTTTCGTAGTAAATTAACAAATGTTCGACGTGATTCTTTAAATTGGCATAACTTTTTTGTTTATGAACCGATTGACATGAAACAAACACTAAATGTTAAGTGAAGCTTACCACAATGTATTAGTGAAAACCATATCTAAATCGGATAAGCCGTTTCTGAGATTAGCGTGAACAAACTCACAGACAAACAGACAAAAATTTTAAAAATCATTGTTTTGGGTTCTATTTGCGTTGATAAAGGTCCCAATAATTTTTTTTCTCATATATCTTCCATGTACAGACGGCGATCGTTTACATTTTTATTATATGTATAGATAAGACTGCTCCAGAGATGAATATGATTTTGACAACGATGATAATAAAATTTGTGTTGTACCCCTTCAAGGCAATAAAAGTCTAAATGAAGAACTAATTCTTCTCGTTTGATTGCAACTATAATATTATAAGCCATTAAAATAATATTAGGTTATATAATAATAATAATAATAATAATATGTGGATACTATCACACACTGTCGTCTAGTTCCAAGCTAAGCAGAGCTTGTGTTATGGGTACTAGATAACTGAAATATAATACATATACATACTTTTTTTTTGTAAATACATACTTATAATACATAGGAAACACCCAGACTAAAGACAAATACAAATGTTCATCACACAAATATTTGTCTTCTGCGGAAATCGAACCCACGACAACCGGCGTCGCAGTCAGTTACACTAACCACTAGACCAACGGTGCATATATATTTTTAATATCAAAATTTATCGATAATCACGGGTAGATTGTCCTCATCACTAGCACATATGTCACTGACAGACGTCGCAGACACCAAGTTATATTTTAAGCACTTTACTGACGCAGCACTACCTAGTAGACTTACTCTACATCAAACAGAACAAAGCATAAAAGAAAACATCGTAGGACAACATCAACTATAAAAAAATCCCAAAGACCGCAAAGTACTCACTGCAGAAAGAAATTCAGTGAATCTTTTACGCTGATTGAGTTATTTCAATGTTCTATTTTATGAACCCGCATAACTGCCTGTAAACCTTTCCGGTTTGTGTACATTTTATCTGATCATATAGTTTATACCTCGAATACATACTTCAGAATTGTCTACAAAAATACAGACATAATTTATAAGCTATCTGCTAACTCGTTTTTGGAATAATTTTAAACAAAACCCTGCTTTATCTGTATGGATGATCAACTTAAACACACACTTATACCACCTCCGCGGCTCCGGTCCAACAAGACAGTCGCGTTTTAGTGTGAATAGTTAAATACCTATAGACTTTTATGGTTAGGTATCTCTTTTATTAACGTAGAATGTAACGACGGAACGATCTCCAAGCGGGGTAATAGGTGATCACGACCTGTTTTTTTTTGTTATCGCGGCGACATCAACAACAGAACAAGTTAGATATAATTATGTAAAAATTCTAATTCTCTAAGTCATTGGCGCTTACGAATCATTGCAATAAATGGTTTAGTTTCAATATAGTATAACTAATGGTATTCATGTTCTCTCCCGTCTCTCTTACTACCGCACCATTACTTCAAGTGACCTGAGTTCGGTTACCATTCATAAATTATTTGCGTGATTCAAAAATATTTGTTTCGGAACCCTATGTGTGTGTGTCCGTTATTATATTATGTTTATACAGTTTCCCGCGTCATAAAAGTTGTTTCCTAAGTAGATGCGGTATCGTACCTATGTCTAAAAATAATTTGGATCCTACTAATATTATAAATGCGGCAGTTTGTGTGTGTGTGTGTTTTTGATGAAAATTGATATGTATGCATGTAAATAACATAAATTTTGCACATGCAACTTAGAATCCAAGCCTAATTTGTTGATGATTGTTGTAAAGATTACACTGACAGGCGATAAGTGTATTATTTGCCTTCTAAATCGAAGCATGTAACTAAACATATCTACGATAATGATATTGTATGAGAACTTCTTATTATCGAAATAAGACTACAACAATGAAAATATACTATTATGTAGAAATTTTGTTGACTGTACTTGTATCAACTGTGTCAGTCGCCAGCCTTCCTTCTTAATTGTACACAATACAGGTCATTGTTCGAGCACATTAAGAAATTCGCCATGATACTTTAAAAAGAGTCTCGAAAATGGTACGCGTATGGAACCACCACATCTCTTCCCATGAGTGTCCTAAAATTTATGGTAACAAAATGATGAAGATGATGAATTGTACGGCAGGGCCGGATCGACCAGGGAGGGACTACCCTCTCATAGAAGATCGTAAGTGTAGTAGTATCCGTACTATTGCGTTTCGTTCGGTGAGTGCAAGCGCCGGAAGCCTAATTTCCCTTCAATCCCTTTACGGTAGGCAGCGGCTTCGCAGAGTCCCTGACATTGCAGCAGCAAATTCAGAAACTGAGTTGTCTATTAGTGACAGTTACCACTTACCATCAGGTGGACTGTTTGTTCGTCTGCCACCGTCGGCAATAAAAAAAATCTATATTTTACATGTATATGTGTGAACATGAACATGAGTTTTCGTGTTATCTATTTATATTTTTCCCTGTATCAATATTTTTTAAGTACCGGCCTTGTAGCTGTGTACTCGTCGGAATTAGTTAAAACACAAATAGTTCAATAACTAGACTATTTTTGTTCTTGTAATGGTATTGATAATGCAATCAGCAACTATCATTCAATGAGTAACAATATAACCTCCAAAACACAAATATATTTGTCTTAGGTAGAAATCAAAGCATACAACTCGGTGCGTAACGATATAGTGCCGAAACGACCACACCTTGACCGCTAGAACACACGTTTATCCAAGGATGCGCGATGACATTTGAAAAACACGCGTTATGTAATTGGACCAATTAGGTACACACTGTTTTGTTTAATTTCATAACATTTGAAAAATTTAAGCACCACGATTCTAGAATCTTTATTACTAGAAAAGTTGCTTTACGTATAATTTCTATCGGAACTATAGTATCCCGTTAGTGTAATCTCATTCGTGTATCTGTAAAAGATAAACGTTGGAAATGCGTCACCATGGGTAGGGCAACATTACTGAATGTTCAGCTTACATGATGTTGTGTTATTCTTGTGTAATTTTCATTTGAGTTAATGGTTATTAATGAATGATGAATTACTTATGATATGAGTGATGAATGAGTCTATATTTTAGTTCTTGTTCCTATTGACTGTATCCGGAATTCAATAATTTTATTATAGAATTTTAATGGGTTAGCGTTACGATGTAATAAATTAAATATGGCTACTATTTTGTTTATGATGTATGATGTGAGTGGAAAATTGTATCCCTTTTTGCACACCTATGATAAAAAGTCTTGATCGAATAGAAATCTAAAACCCTTATTTCTAGGATTGTTATCACAAAAATGTTTCTACAATTAGGAAAATTTCTGGCTACTTCTTCTATTCGTATTTATTTACAAGATATTAACTTTTATTGTATAGAACTCAGTGGAATTACTTATTTAATTCAACGATGAGTCCTGCAGTGCCCATTAACAAATATAAGCCTATAGGGCTTTCGTCTTCGTTTTATATCGATACTTATTTAAAAACGTGCGCCGATAAAGTAATATAGTTTACGATAACAAGAATTAGTGCTGTATCTTTTCGCGCTTCATGATCTATACATCAATACATAATTATCAGCAATCAAATGTTTATAGGAACATACATAGACTACAGAGTCGTCTATACCAGTTTTTTTCTATGATAGAGCGGTTGACAAGGCCATAGTCAAAGGTGAATCTGCATCGTTAAATATCTTACGGGCAATGATATACTATTTAACAGATATGTTATGAACGCGTAATCGTGAAGACCCGAAAACTTCCTAATTGGGACGTATTGTCTTTAGTCTGCGTTACACACATTCTTCATTCTAACATGAATGGAGAATGTGTACAACTAAGTTGTATATATTATGTGCTACGGCTGCTGCGCGAAACACTTTTTTCGGTTTCTTAGTGAGTGTATAACATATCTGTTAAGTAGAATATAATTGCTAACGGGTAAATAAGTTTAAGTTACGATGGAGCAGATATAATTTTTAAGATTATAAGTTCCTAAATAAAGAAAATAATATCTTCGGGTCATGGCTTTAGCAAATTATATTTGTGTAACTTGATTGGTACTTCAAATTGCCAATCTTCATGACCTTAATTGAAGTTAGATGTTGAACATGTCTGGCTGCACTTTAAGTTTTCTGCTCCTGTACTTTGAGACTGTATTCTTCAACATAATTACCTGTAACATTTTAATCGTACATTTTCTTGTTTAAAAATGTTTTGACATATTTTGCTGCAACCAAACATTTTAGTGATTATAAAAATAATATAATAAATTATTCGTTTGTCTTACACTAGCTTTTGCCCACGGCTTCGCTTGCGTGGATATCGTTTTCCGATTAAAAAATGATTTAAGTATCCTACAATGTTTCACTGCCATAGCAGACCTATAACCAACCCATGTCAATAATATTTAGAACATGGTTCATTAACTACATTTTGGCTAAAGCATCGAAATATAATTTTCTTTAACTATTATTTGAAAAACAAAGAACTGTCTTATTAATATTTTATCCCCTAAACTTGATATCAAAAGTATTAAAACATCATTTAAAAGTAGGTACCTCAAACTGATTTGCACAACGAAAATTCCAAGAATAAGAACTTTCCATGCAACATTTCATCCCCAATTTCACCCTTATAAAGCCACCCCTGTCAAAATCCCAAAACAATTTTTAAAACTAAATTAATGAAACGAATGAAAAAGAGGAGAAAACGATTGTATGACAAAATCTTAATTTTTCAAACTATCGTTTTCACCTCTTTTAAAACACTTAGAGGTTGAATTTTTAAAAACCTCATTCTTGGTCCACTTTTAGACATCAAGATAAACACATCCACCAAATTTCAAGTCGCTACGACCAGCGGTTTAGGCTGTGCGTTGTCTGTCTGTCATTCAAGACAAAGTCTTTTATAATATGCATGGATAGCTGATATTCATAAAAATATAGCGACGCAATCTGAACTATATCAAGATATTGCTGACCTAAATATCAAAGACTGTAACAGCCTCACCATAATACGTCTGCCAACAAACTGTCATAAGTTTGGCAGTAGTTAAAAATAATAATCAAAATCAATCTAAGTATTTGTAAAACTTTTTCACACGTTTCACGCGTTCATTCATTAGAGATAAAAATATACATATATTAATTTATCATCCTTCATCACAGCGATAGCAACAATGTCAACGATATCTTATCCTTAGGTATTTTAAAACTGCACAGTAACGCTCCACTTAAGATATAGCAACTCATCACATATTGATGTCACAAATCGTACTGGTAAATCTAATAGCGTTATGATCACCCGAGTTTGGCCAAATATTTTATAATAACACGCCACGCCCAGCATGCTCGCATGAGCAAAACTCAACTTGTTTAGGAGAAGAAGGCGGTAAAACAGACATAAAAAACAGCGACTTTATTTTATAACTTCATACCATTTACAGATGCATTTAACTCTTGTTACTTAACTCCGACATACAAATAGACTCACGGGAAATAATTGTTGGCAAACCCATATGTATCTATATAAAAGACGAATTCGGCATTTTAAACCTTGTGGTAATCAACATAAGATAGACATTGCCGAGGATATTTTTCGTTTTAAGCCTCTTTCGATCTGTAATTAATTTACAATTACTGAATACATTTTATATTCAAATGTTTTAAAACTGATTGCTCGTTTCGTTAATTATATCATTTTGTTTGTTTTAATTATCATTCGATAAGCTCTAAGTAGGTAGGTATTCACTTTATCTATGTGTTTATTCGCCACTTGTCAAGTTGTTGTCAAATGTATTTGTATCGATTCTCAGGGAATGATAATGAGTGGAATGCCGTGGGGTAGGCGAACGATAATCGATTTTTTTATAGTATACAGCGTGCAGCCAAATGAGTGTTTACACTCATAGCATATCAGTAAAAGGGAGACGTAACTTTGAATTTCGCTAAGTTAAAAATCAGCCTCTTTTTATCATCCGAACTCCTGCCATCGGCTAGGAGTTAGTTCATCCTCACACCTTAGAACCTCTTAGGTCCTCTACAGTGAGGTTTCAGAGAAACTTTCTCTCCGTCGAGATTTTCCCGAGAGAACATGGAGCTCTTCAAGAAACAAGTAAAAAGATTTTTAACAAAGTGGCAACGCGCTAGTGATACTCCTGGTTTTTCAAGCGTCCTAGGCTACGGTAAATGCTTACCATAAGGCGGGCCGTATGCTTGTTTGTCACCTTAGTCAAATAAAAAAAACCTACACTCTTTTTAGATAGGTATAGATTCATCCACAAAAATGTTATTGTCATTAAAAAAAACGTTTATCACCGACCACTTGAATGATAGATTCAATGATGGACCGGTAATCGTAATATATCAGAAAACCACAAAATTAGTGGTTATCATCAAACTAGATTCTATTGTTCTAATTATTCGCCTCAAAAAAAAGAACATCTCTTACTACCTTCCATATAACGCAACACTTACGTTTTCCTGTTACAGGCATCCTATATCAATAGGTATTTCACACTATATGGTTAAAGTTTGGCACAGTTACCCAACATGATGAAATGTAGAACCGCAAAAAATATAGAACTCGAATATGACTTTCTTTCTTTTCTTGAAAAATGTGCTGAATAATAAATAAAATATATAATTAATTATTGCAAAAATTGTTAGGCAAAGTGTAAAGCTCATTATATTCTTTAATTAATTGATCTTGTGGAGTATTATGTGATAGAGCACGTTTTTTGCACATAGCACCTTTTTAGTGGGAAAACCCTCTTTCCAGAAATGTGTATCTTTTGCGCATTTTTACAACCTTTATAGTTCTTTTTCTCCGACAATGCGTGTTTCTTTATATTATTACTATCGAAAAAAGTTTCGTGACAGGAACAAATTAAACTTTGTAATCGTAACATGCTGGTTTAATTTATCATAAACCCGTTTTGTGAACCTAACGTAGTCTCGTTTTTGACTTTGATTTTGTACCTATATCTTAACCAGCTAAATTGAGAACCTTAAAATGTGTGTCCGTGTATCGTACGTTAAAACTTGGTTAGTTTTTGATGTTCAAATTCTAATAGTAATTCTAATGGTAATGGTATGCAAAGAGCTCTATACTTATTGTTGCCGTCGTTGACTTCTGCCTACAAATTATGATTGATTAACTGCGTTGTTGGGGCGTAGAGCTTCTTCCGCGCCTAAAATGTGTTTTGTCTCCCTCGGAAACCCGACCGATTTTCGGAATAAAAACTAGCCTATGTCCGTCTATCTACGTACCTATTTTCATCAAAATCGGTTCAGCTGTTTAGGCACTAAGTGATATCAAACACACACTTTCGCATTTATAATATCAGCAGGATTATCTCGCTCCATCTCTGATGTTTACTGGAGAAGTCCAATGAGTTCTTTGCATTTTATTTATATCATAGTAACGGTTTTAAGTACGCTAGCCCTCAGTATGCGAACCTGACTTGTTTGTTCATTTTACTTATTAAACCGGTTTAGCATTCTCTTTCAAAATTGATTCTATTTAAGTTAGTTCTTGTATTGTATCATACCTAATACCTCTAACCACATAATTGTTTCTTTCCTTTTCTAGAATAGCAGTCTCACATGGTACACAGAAAACCCGGAGTTAACGCCATGCTTTCAGAAAACGGTGCTAGTGTGGACGCCTTGCCTGTACTTGTGGGTCGCGGCGTTTCTTGACACATACTATATACTGAATAGCAAAGAAAGAAATATACCATGGAACATATTAAACATCAGCAAGTTAGTTATAACTTGCTTACTGATAGTATTAAAATTTGTGGACCTGGGAGTGACGGTTCACACCGCATCGAAGGAAGACTTGGAAGTGTTCAATGCCGATTATTATAGCCCGATCATTAAGATTTTGACATTTGTAAGTATTACTTTGATTTATCAACATACACCGTAAAAATGTACTACTGAAGTTCTTCAAGCCAGCCTGTTTATGATTTTTACAGGAAACAGACAACAGTGTATTTTTGGGCCCCAATGTAGGACGTTCTTTAAATATATAATAAACGACCTAGTAAAAGTAGCCAGAAAACGCTGGATGCAAGCTGCATCCAACATCCTTTGGAAATCGATAGAGAAGGATTATATTCAGCTGAAAACAGTAATGAAGTTCACCGAGATGATGATGAATTTATGAAACAATATTTTAGTCCATAACCGTATTCATTAATTTTTTTAACATTGCCAAACTAATGTCGGAAGTATGTTGTTTATCAAATTACTATCATCATTTTGTTCTTATATTTATAATTGCTGCTGACCGTCGCTAAACGTGGACCAAATTCTCTATCTGTCTACACTTTAAGGACAAAAAGCGTAATATTATACAAATTATACAATCGTAATTATATATTAACAATCTTACGGGCAAAGCTATTAGACATCACACACAAGTTCATAATTAAAGCCCTTTATAACAGATTAGGTTCATTCATCAACCTTGAATAATTTAATAATAGGCACGTCGACAAAAAAATATTACATCACCCACAAACTATGAGAATAACGACTCTAGTCGGCACCACGCTCATTATGGCACCGTAGTGACCACCAAACGGATTTTCTATTGACCTTCGCTAGTGTAATCGCAACAGTATTAAAATCTTTATAAAAACTTGCATACTACATAAAATGGACTTCGGTCGCTTGAGTACGGCATCGTGTGTATAATAATGCTTCTGTTGTGCAATGCATACACCCGTATTCACACATTAATATTTTTGAAATTCCTTCGCTCAAGGCAGACCGTGCAACAATATAATAGACTAGTTAGTTTTCAGGTGAAATACCTGAAATATTGATTAATACAATTGCAGTGCACAGACAAGGAATGTTCGCAATGAAAACACTGCACCAGGCTGAGATATGAATTATGCACCGTGCGTAGGACAGTGAATTCCCTCCGTATTACATGTGGCCCAACAAGGTTTTGCTGTTTTGTATAATATATGTTACTAGCCTCAACCTTTTAGGCTAACTGCGCAACGACGAGGTTTCCTTCTAAGAGATATCTCATTCAAATTGACGAAGTATCTCTGCCTTCAGCGAAGCAAAAAACATTATCTAGATGTTTTTGCTTCTGATGAATAGCAATTGCCCGTGCTTCTAGACAAGGCCAGTGCTGTATTGGCAGCAATACAATTGTCTCACGAGCTGCAAATTCAAAGTTTTCTTACATTATTGCAGCATAAAGCAGGAAAAACAGTACCATTAATTTGTTTGTAATGCTTTCTCTGAATTTCGAAAGTGCTGAACCTCTATCATGCATTTCGCACATCAGCCCACGCTCACACCAGCTTGTATGACATCATTGCTAATACTAAAATATAATATTAAAAATGACTTGTTATCATCATAGATTAGGTATGTAATTATGTAACGGTCCTTTTCATTATAAGATTATGTCAATAGTATACCACATATTGATATTAAAGCTAACCCATGGCCGAACATGCTGCTAATTTGAATTTATGTTGTTTGTGGCTATACGTGAACTGAATAATCGTTATTTAGTGGATAAATAACATAGAATGCTAAGTGCTATTTACCAATTATAAAGCTTGTAGCTGTCAATACAAGATAGATATAGAGACGAATTTCGTCTTACGATTATTTTCCACTGAAGGAAGGAACATAAATCTAAATCGAAAGATATTTATTTCATTTAGGTTAATTGAATTAACACTTATTAACATTAAAAAATTACAAAATGTCAGTCAATTAACCTACAGCCAGTGCGCTGACGATAGGGCCATGAAAAGAACTGGCAAGGAACTCAGGCCACCCTTTTTAATCGCCAGGTTATTAAAATGTTTGTAGGTTACAATTTCAAGTAGCATGCAAAGTGTCGCAGGCAATACACTAGTTTTATTAACTGGCTAGTTATTAAAAAAGAACTTTGTACCTATGATACCTTTAGGATTTCATACTCAATTACTCATCAATTTATTTAGTCATAATATATTAGCTTCAGATCAGCCGACAACTTAATTAAGGAGGCGGGCAGTTGTTGAATGTAGGTCGCTAGATGGGTTCTTTGTAATAATCCTTGGGAATTTGGGAAGCCCTATGTGCAGCAGTAGATGTCTTCAGACTTTAAATGATGATAAATAAATAACATTAAGTTTTTTTTTTAAAATAAAGCAGGGCTTTGCTCCTAAGAAAGCCGCGCGCCGTCAAAAATGTGAATGTGCGTGTCATCAAGTTCTGACATTTCTGTAATTATGTAAATGCAAGAAAAGTCGTGGCACTTTCTTTATTATTGGCCTAAAATTATATCTATCATCTACAGCTTTGCAATAGGTTTACGTAAATATGATGCAATTGTAGTCGATTTATCATATTTTTTGCGAGAACATTCTCGCAAACTTTCTATAAAAAATGACCGATGACAGTCATGTTTTTTCGTTATGTTTCGTGTTTTATGTATTACTCAATAAGAATCTACTCAAAACGAATGTCGATTATCCCATTATCCCACTATACTTTCTCGAAAATTGATTACCATCGGGTTTTTTTGTTGTTTCGATACTTTTGAAGTTTTCTTACGGGTAAAACATCCATTAGAATTTAACTTACTTAAACTATTTCAGTGTTTAGTCTTTAGTATTTCAGCGTTGTATATGAACTAAATTTTTTGTTAACAGGCCTTATCAGCTACTTTATTATACTACAATAGAAAATATGGTATGCGAGCGTCAGGTGTGCTGTTCTTCTTCTGGGTATTTTTAATTTTGGCCGGATTACCTCAGCTGCGAACTCAGATTGCCAACCACTACTATAGCGACGAAGATGAAAATGTTAAATATAATTTCGTTAGTTACATGGTGTACTATCCCTTGATAGTGCTTATGTTTCTATTGAATTGTTTCGCCGACTTGCCGCCAAAAGATTCGCCATACAAATATGAAAAGGTAAGTACAAATTAACATCTTAATAATCAGTTTAATACGTAATAAACTCAAAAAAACTCGTAACACAATTCCAAACCGTTTCGCTAGAAAAACAAATTTTCCTGACCACATTGATAAATAAATCTATGCCTGACCACTTTCAAATGTGTTAACCAAAATCAGAGATGATAAGTGCGCTTGGCTCTGAACTGAAGAGATATGGGCTTCGAATTTCTCTTATATTTATCAGTTTAGATAATAACATGTCGTTACATTTACGGTTTTATTTATAAATAAAACTGTTGGATAAATAAGTATGACGTTGGATCCACACATTGGCCCCAACAGCCCTCGTTGGGGCTCGGCCAACGTGTGGATTCCAGGTAACCCTAAGCAATAGTTGCAAAATTAAATATAATTTCCTATTACATCTACCAAAATTATATACCAATTTGTATTGCACATTATTTCTGTGGTAAGTCGTCAATTTTGTACATAAAAGGTCAATTAATAAACGTTGACCGCAAAAATAACAAATTACGTAAGCAGACGCCTACACACAAAATTAATAAAGCGATGGAATAGGATTTTGATCGAACAGCGATTTGGATTGTAAAATATAAATATATTTTTTTTATGTTGTGTTTAGAACCAATGTCCAGAAAACGCGTCAGGCTTTCCCAGTCGCCTCACCTTCAGCTGGTTCGATCCGCTCGCCCTTACAGGATTCCGAAGGAGTTTAACCGAAGACGATCTGTGGGCTCTGAACCCTCAAGATTCTTCTACAGAAGTTGTACCCAAGTTTGATAAGTTTTGGGAAAAATCTTTAAAGAAACGAGAAATGTAAGTGTGATCTAAAATACACTTCTAAAATATCAGACAGCGACAGGCACATAAATGTTTTTTTACACTAATCAAATTTGACGTTTCAAGGCAAACGTAACGTGTTGATGAGCGCCTTTTAAATCGTCATAGAAATTAATTTATTATTTTATTATGATTACAAACGTACTCTATACATTTAGTATAGGTAAGTACTAAATTATTACTTATAATTACCTAATTATTTTAGAGCTTACATACAATCAACCGTGCCAATTGACCATCACTAAGAGAAAATTATCGTGACTCGTAATTATTTGAGTGTCTCGTGGCTACTCCTACGCAGTCGAATGTCTAACGTATAGTACTACGGTAAAAATCTACACCGACATATAATAATAAAACACGTGAAGATGTTATCTATTAAATAAATATATGTTACACTGCTGACAACGATAGTACTAAGTGCTTTAAAAATATTAATTCAAGTTAAAAATACGTGTATTGTACGATGTAATACGTATATCTACGTGAAAAAGAATACACAAATATTTAAACACACTTGTGTTTGCCAAGCACTATGACTTGCCCTTTTTCAAACTAAGTATGAAAAGAGCTTTAAAGTCTCAGTTACAGTGGCTTGGCTTTGAAATTGTAAAATTCGTTGCTTTAACTTCTCAAAATTATTGTTTCCGTTGATTCCTCGACTATAAAGGCTATAAATCACGCCTACCTATGACTGCCGATAAAATCGTTGTTTAGTTTTATCGTAGTTTTATTCGCAAATTTAGCTTTGTAATGGTTGATGATACTTTTCAAATTTAGAACTTTTTTCAAATACCGTAGGTACTCTAGACTTATAAGTCGAGTCTTGAATTTAACTTTTAAGTTTACATCGAGGGCTATTCTCTAGGGTTCACTCAAGTTTGTCGACTCGCACGACGCGACGTTACCTTGACAGTAATTGTGTTTAATATGAACGAAACCTTCATTTTATTTTATTCTGTGACAGTTTGAATGGCGCCAAAGCAACGTACCGCATCACATCGGCCAGTGTTAACTTCAAACCGGAGTCTGAGAAAAAGCCAGCGTCTATACTGCCAGCATTATGTTTAGCTTTCGGAGGCCAATTTATGTTTGGAGCACTACTCAAGTTGTTCAACGATGTTTTAATGTTCTTATCTCCACAGTTGCTCAAGTAAGTCTTAAACTGCCTCGTCACGCTTACCGTCGTGATGGTGACACATCGTACCATGCATCGTTCATTTAGTTTAATATTTAATTAAATGTTGAGCCTATTTGTATGACTCGGTTGTATATAGTAGCGGACTCATGTGTTTACCACCATATGGTGTCATTTGCTTGCTTATTTCTGTTTGATAATATGAAATTTGCAAGTAATTGTTGACCTATATACCTACATGTCTTATAGACTTTTGAAATGTCTAAAATAAAAATTGATAACTAGTTACCTGTTGCCTGTAAGCGATTTTTGACAATTTGATCGATAGACTGTACCTAGTAGTGGTGCTGGCCAGTATTTTTCTATAATAACAACTCAAATTACCAATTCGTTTTTTTAACTGACTTATTACGCTCTTTCTGTTGTGCGTACGTAATGTTTTAGGTCTACTGTGATTAGCAGATTAGGTACGTAAATGTCCTTGAGATACGGTATACTATCGATATGCAAATGTCCTTCAAAACTTTACTATATCGATTAAACTTTATAGTTTAACAGAACTAACAATGTATACGTTAAATATAGGCAATTGCTGGATAGAAAAATGACAAAAAACAAATTGTACACTTTGTCGTAAAATGACCGTACCGTGGTAACAAAGTTCAAAAGCCGATCGGTCACGGTCACTACTGAATTTACTATCGACTAGCTCGTTTCTGTTAAAAATATTGATATTCTGTCGAAACCTATGTGGCTGGCGACCCAACTCAATGAAAAGCAATATTTATATAAACCTTATATTATAGTTGGGACAAGGGGCTATAATGAAGTCGTCAAAATTCATATCTACTCATAAATCGATAAAGTAGGTATGTTGTTTATACATAATATATATAACTATATATATGACTGCTTCTGTGGTTCGGTGGTACTGTGTATGGACTGCCACGCAGAGGTCGCGGGTTCGATTCCCGCTCAGTGCAAATATTTGTGTGCATGAACATGTTTATTTGCATTGGTCTGGGTGTTTCTATGTATAATATGTATGTATTTACAAAAAAAAAAAGTATTTAAGTATGTATATCCGCATTCTAGAACCCATAACACAAGCATATAATATGCTTACTTTGGGTCTAGATGGCGTTGTGTGTAGTTGTTGAAATATTATTATTATTATTATTATTATAATAATCAATTTTTAAAAACCGGTCTTATCCATATAGCTATGTGCCATATAAGTTCGTCTAATATAATTGGATTAAAGAGTTCCTAAGCACGATATAACGAAAAACGTTTTCATAGTTCATGTCGAGACAGGATTATATAATGTGAATTTGTTACTTTTCTTTTCAGACTCCTGATAAATTTCGTAAGTAGTAAAGAGCCTATGTGGAAAGGTTACATGTATGCAGTGGCGCTTCTTGCCTGCGCCACGGTACAAACGATGTTATTGGCGCACTACTTCACTAGAATGTACCTGGTAGGCATGAGGATTAGGACCGCTTTAACCAGCTCCATCTATAGAAAATCACTGCGGATGTCAAATGCGGCCAGAAAGGAGTCCACTGTTGGAGAAATTGTTAACCTTATGTCGGTTGATGCTCAAAGGTAAGAATTAACAAGCATAACATTTTTTTGTTACACAACATTCAAAGCTCTTCTACGATTTGTCGAAATGAGAGCACAAACATTGACACAATTTTTTACATATTTGCCTAATGTCCAATGTTCTAGACGCGCTCACTCAGTCTCTTAGATTCAAGACTATCTACGACAAAGCAGGCAGACGGTATTCACTGACCTATGGCCAGGATTTCAAAACATCAACTAAGCATACACAATACACATAACACGCGATACCTTGTTTCTCTACACTGTTCCAAAGTACCTACTCCTATGAGAATGACATTTCTGCACATTGTTGCGCAAAATGTATCAAATTGCAATTTTGATAGTGTTTAGCATCTCGCCTCATCGTCCCGACCCATCAGAATGTTCGACTTACTTCAGCCTATTGAATACACTAGTGTTTGTTTCGTTGAAGCGCTTAAATTATCTTTTTGTATAAAAGCACTGTTACGACAGGCCGTTTCCGTTAAAGCAGAATAAGCAATCGCATTAACGCCTTTAAACAATGTTATTGCTAGTACCCAAAGATTATCTTGCATCATTTTGCTGTGTTCGTTTAGAAACCTGTTTTTCAATACTTATCAGAACTTTCACTGGGTAATATGAAGCCAACTGCAAGCCTTCGTGACAGTATGCAATCTACTTTTTAAAGGGCTCCACGCTTAGAGCGTAAAAACATTTGAATTCTTACTGCGTCGTACAAAAAAGCTAGAACATTTATCCATGACACTGCTACTATAGTCAGTAATGCTAGAATGTATCTACCTTAAAATTACATAGCAAATTACTTTCCATTTAAAATACCTTTTGGCTTACACTTCAATCTAGTTTTAATGTAGGTAAATTATTAAGTAAGAGTACCTTTTTTATCATTTGTTATGACCATATCAATTGTGGTTAAGAAGGAAATAAATAATAGACACATAATTGCTTTCAATTTAAATTATTAATAGTTTTGTCTGTTAAAGGCAGTTTCGTTTTGTTGTATATAAGTACGTATATTTTATTTGCGTCAACAATAATAGTAAAAATGTAGCATTTGCCAATGCCGTTGCTCTATTTTGTCAAACGAATCTGAAAGTGGCTTTAAATTTAGCTATCTACTTCCTAAAAAGGAAGAATCACGTTTATTTTGTTTTTGAAGAAACACGTTTTTGTGTCAATACCTATAGTTTTTTTAACCTTGCACAACACACGACGAACAAGCAGACGGTCCACTTGATAATAAGTGTTTACCGTAGTGTATGGATATGACTGTTATTATTTTATAGAAAAGAAATATTCTAAGAACACATAATCAGACCGTAAAAGAACAGGACAGGCGTAAAAAAGCAGAGAGCCGAGGCGATATTTTGGCCACCGGTGCACTCTCCAAACGAAATGTAAGAGAATGAGAGAACGATATTCAATAAGAGAGTAAATACATACACATGATGGAACCAGCAAAAATCTACTACCGTAAATTAACTGAAAGCTGGTTCAAATATTTTTTATGTGTGATTATGCCTTATCTATGGTATAGTTAAAACACTGAATAATATTAACTCAGCATTTACTCCTCTTCGTTAAGACGACAGCGACGAACACGAACAGGAAGTCAATGTCATAATAATATAATAAAACGAATTATGTTAGCACAAAACAAGAAATACGTACTTAAATAAAATGTAACTACGAATAATAATCATACATGCAAATAAAAACTAATTACGAACGACTCCACAGATAGAGGGTAAATTCTACTACATATTTCTACGATTAAGTAGCCCTGATAATGCGGCCAAAATATAAAACTTCGACAGTTTTATAAAAACGAAGATCGATAGGATCTGTAAATAATGTTTTTGAATCTGTCGTATCAGAAATTGATTGTCATATACGAGGCGGCGAGTTTACTCTAACATACAGTACAGTACATAAGATCGAACTCCTTTATTCTATTATGAACGGTCCCAAATGTAACAGCGTAAGATAATGTAGTGCAAGTAGGCGAATCTGTTAAACATGATTTCTGACGTTGATTGATTGATATCTAAAAATGTATGTTTATATGAACGCGTTAAAAGTGCCCTATTTGTCAAATATACTGTATTGATGACGCAAATGTTACATAAAAATGAATCGACAAAAGTAAAGTACTTATGATAGCTTCAATTGCATGAAAAAACAAAATTTAATACATTTGATAGACACAAAATACACTCCAGACTCTTGTAGAAAAACATGCCTTGGTTGAAAAACGAACTCACGACCTGAGTATGCTGGTAGTTTTACCACCTTAACTTGACGATTAAAAACTGCATCATCATTTTCTTGATAACATGATTACACCTTTTTCAGCGAATTTCTTAACACCTAGTTCTTTAATTACCATAACATTAATAAGAGAAAGTCATGCTCCCAGAGCGTTTTCAGTACAAATAAAAAGCTGAGCTTCCGTAGACTCATACTAACACCGCAGCATATTTTTTCAAGTAGTTTAAGTAGGTAAATAAATGTCATTGTCTTTATCTAACGTTTAATCTTATCAAATAAAAGGAAATATTGTTTCAAGTTCAAGTGTGTAAAAATAAAATGCTTAATTTTTTTTACTTCCTTGATATATAACCTCGAAGCTTACGGACTCAAATAAAGATCTTTAAGAAATTGAAATTATTATGCAAAATAAATAATCACCTAACAGGACTTGGTTTAGGGTACTCTTTTATCGCCTAAAGTCCACTAGAAGCTAATTTACCTAATTAAACGAAGAAAAGAATCAAACATGTATTTTCCATAACGCTATAATAATTATAATATATATGATACGGTCGAATTGAGAAACCTCCTCCTTTTTTGAAGTCGTTTAAAAAATGAAAGAGTATTTGTACGATAGCCCAGTTCTTGAGGAACATTGTAGGTTATGTAACGTCACGGTACTGGCGATGGGAGCAGAGCAGTAATTAACGACGCGGGTGAAACCGCGTTCCAGGAAGCTAGTGTTAATCAACGATAAGATCAACTTTGGATAATACACAAATGCCTTCGTTTTGCGTTGTTCCGAAGAATGACGAAAATATAACTACTTGACTATTTCTGAGCTTGAGCAGGCATCTGCGCTGCGTCTCAAAATCGTTGATCGGAATGCCTTCGTTTTTCTATGGTGACTTTTTGACATGCTTCATTGCCTCGATAGACCGCTATATAATGTGATCATTGACACGAGATTTGATTCCTTTATTTTTTTCACCTTTACGCTTAGCACAAACACTATTAATATACCTTTAATAAATTTCGAGAGTAAACAAAGTACCTACTACAATACTACTATTATGTAATCGATTGTTGTTTGTTTGTAAAGGCCGTTGCGATGTATAGCTTGTTTGTTAATGAGGAAGTTATCTTTTTTTTGATAAATAAAATTAATTTAAATTTAATTATTTTTTACAGATTCGTAGAACTTACTGCTTATTTGAACATGATATGGTCGGCGCCGCTGCAAATTGCTCTTGCCTTATATTTCTTGTGGGGAATTCTCGGTCCCTCCGTGCTTGCCGGTTTAGCGGTGATGATCATACTTATTCCTATCAACGGACTGATCGCCAACAGAGTGAAGACATTACAAATCAGGCAAATGAAGTACAAAGATGAAAGAGTCAAACTTATGAACGAAGTACTTAATGGAATTAAGGTAAAATAGTAATACAATACATGCTTATAATTTGATTGTATATAGGTATACCTATTATAAGACATGACTTGTGTGTACGGCTTGACTCGTCGCATACTGTACAAGTAGTTCTAGTAGCTAAGTCGCCGTGGAATAGTGTAAGATACAAAACTAAACACGGAAGATAAACATCCCCCACGTCACTTTTGTCAAATTTACTCAAGCGTTTGATCAAATGAAATAGCTCGACTACTGATAAGATTGCGAACACGTCTCAATGTTTCAATTGAGATTGTGACCTCATTTAAACAGCATACCGATAAAGTTTTGATTTGTCATGCTACTTACTACAATTTTGACTATATATTAATGTAGGTATCTATTATTAGAATTCTCCGATAGATGAAAGCGAAACTTAGCATTTATTACAGTTTAAACACTATACACAATCTCATGATGATGTTTTTCATCTCTCTTGTATGCTTTAATAATCTTCCTATCTAAATTATCTTAGTCTGTACAGGCTGATCGTCGACATTATATTTACCTACCAACATATAAGTTTAAAGTACCTACTTGTATAAATTTTGTTATCTATGTGAGTAGTAGGTATCCCCCTAAATGTCCTTCGTTAGAGAGTTTACACGTTAACAGATACTATATTGCTAATCTGATTGCGATATCGGCATAAGCAATGACTTTAATACAGTTTCACAGGCTATGTGAAATGGAGATACATATTTCATGGATTTTACTTGTATCGATATTGTATTGGATAATGATAATAAAGTTATTAAAATATAAAATTCCTGCACAAAAATATCTATTCTTGCGAGCTAGGCGAACAATACGAGTACTCATGCCTTCACTGTATGATTAGACGCCTTTCCCTGCAGTGGGATAGTAACAGGCCGATATGATGATAGATTCTTTAGAAAATTAATCTGAGCCTCATAATATTATTTTTTACACCGCCCTTCGTATTATCGAACGTTATTTTAATAAACTCTGTTATTTGTATATGATGATAAGGAGTTATTAAAGACTATGCTCTATCTATAGGTGCGTCACAGCGTCACCATTACGCTAAATTGTCTGTCCGTGAGCTCTCCTTTACTTAGTGATAACATACTTAAACAAAGCTTTTACAAACTACAAATATGGAAAACACCTCGTTTTATACTTTTGTTTTAGCTACAATCCTATAAGTCTGAATATTTACTTACGACTTAGAGGATCTGTAAATGGTAGTTGCATAACTTTGTGTAATCAATTATCATACACCATCTTTTTTATTACAAATGAATCTTATAGTATATTATGATTGAATTTTGTTTGACTCAGAACATTTCGCCTGGGATCTTTTGAGACAATATGACAATATTAAAAGTTCTGAATTGCTATACCTTATTATGAAGACATAGGATAGAGATAAACGAAAATTCTAACTACAAAAATTATGTGTTGTATGGGAAAAGAGACCTTTATAAATACATTTAGCAAATATATAACTACTTAAAACACTATATCCTCAATGCTTAATTTTTTGTTACTTGTATACTATTATATAAAGCGGCAGAGTTGTTTGTTTGAATGCGCTAATCTCAGGAACTACCAGATGGATTTCAAAATTCTTTTTGCGTATAATAGCCCAGTTCTTGAGTAAGGTTATAGGCTATTTAACATCACGCTACTAGAGACTGGAGCAGAGCAGTAAGCAAAGACGCGGGTGAAACCGCGCTGCGGAAAGCTAGTAAGTTAAGTGGTCATTGTGTGCCGGCGGGATTATAAGTATTATAATATAGTTAAGTAGAGTAATAGCGTCAATTATACGGCCTCCATAGGGCACAACAAGTAATTAAGAGAAGGCAGGAAGGACGCTAATTGTCTCTAAAATAGAGTTACTTTATAAATAACGTTCTTATGACTGCAATACTATTCTTATTTTATCTGTCTCACACTGTTACTTACACAAGATCTTAATAGAAATTTGTAATAGAAAAATACTAAATATTTATTTTCTCTTTCACAAAGGTACACTTATACTAATCACAATACAATGCTGCCTCGATTTCTTTGTGAGAGACTTGTCGTGGTAGGTAAGCCTGTGATCACTAGGCTCCACCTCTAATATGAGTGTGGGCGTTAATTTTATTTACATAAAAATACGGATTTGTACCTAAACTACAATTAGTTTTAATATTTCATAAAATAGTTACAATTTGCAATTTTAGTTTTGGTTTTAATAATTTAACAAATATCTAAATGAAATACAACTCGCATGGTGTAAAAGGGTGCCCTTACATTCCCTTGCTAAGCTTGCTTGTAGAGAGAAAACCACATGAAGTCAGTCTTGAATTGAAGCGTTTTTTAGGTCTAGATAAATGACCAACTGTAATAACGTCCAGTCATAAAAATGTCAAACTGCAGATATAACCAACCAGATACATGTCCAGGCATAAAAATGTCCAATTGTATTCGTACTATTGTATATGTTAACACATTTTCTTTATTTTCTACTACCGGTCTATCACGTACCGGTTTAAAGGCTGTTTTATAGTTTTAATTTTTTTTATGCTTCATTTTATTTTAAGATGCAAGATTTTGTGTTTTATGGACATTGTTGATTAATGAGTAAATAATAATAAGTATTTGAGTCATATTTTCATTATTTTATATCATTGGAAAGGTTAAGTTAGGAAATTACTAATAAAAAGTTCACATGGAGTAACAGTGTGACTGGTTGGGTTTTTTTATTAAAATTTTCCCAACCAGTCATTATGATAAATGAGAGTGTGACTCGTTGGGAACAAATGTTATAATCGATGCCACTAAATCACAAATATAGATAATAGATAGATAAAAACGATACTTGACACAATCAGTCCAAAGATGAAGGGCCGTTTTCTACTACTCATCGAGATTTCTTTGAGCCACGAAAAATATATATAATATCTGCGTATTCATTGTAAATAATACCTATATCTATTTACCTATTTTGCAAATAAATATATACTACCTACTAGGTATGTATTTATTTTGCTAATCATGTTCCTTTCTACTAGGTCACTAGATAGCGAATACGTTGCATAATTCTCTATCTTTGTTTATACTAAATGCACTATAATAGAATAGGTTTACTTGAATATGTATATATAATGTGTTCATAACACAGAAAACATGATATAATTATGTTCCTGGGACTTTTAAGCGGGGCGTGAAAAAGGATTGCACTAAGCCGCCATAGTGGAGGCCACCATACCAGTAGATTGGCTTTTGGAATGGTGTCCATCACTTCTGGATTCCACTAACTGCTTACCATCAGGCAGAGTGGAGTCACTGGTAGGCTAATATAGAAAAAAAAACATGTTACTGATTATAAATATTTAAATTGTGTTGTACGAATAAGATGAACAAACATTGTACTTCTTAATGGCGTTATTAAATACTATGGAGTTAAATACTAAATTTTATATTTAATTAAATACTATATGTACTAACTTGAACCCTATAAAACGAGAGAAAATGGAAGAATATACCTTAAATTCAACTATGAAACTTTTGGCTTCAAAAGAATATTTTTCCAATCTGTAATTGTATGCGGTATATTATATTACACATATAACGGTAGCATTCATCGTATGTAATGACTGTTTTATCATTTATTTTTATAGGTTCTCAAAATGTACGCATGGGAGCCAAGTTTCGAGGAGCAAATACTTAAAATAAGAAACAAAGAGATGAACGTATTAAAACAGGCCGCTTATCTTAATTCTGCAACATCATTTATTTGGTCATGCGCACCTTTCTTGGTAAGTGTTAAGCTGTCTTGATAGTTACATGATTCTACGCGATCAAATTCCAACTGAGTGTTGTGATAGATAAAGTATATCATAACGATTATATTTATATAAATACATCACTGGACTTGATTGATACAAATGTGATGACTTTGTTGAATATAGTCATTTATATGACTTTGCTGAATATCTATACTATTATAAAGCCGAAGAGTTTGCTGTTTAAACGTGCTAATCTCTGGAACGGTCGGTTTTTAATAATTATTTTTGCGTATATTATCCCATTTCTTGAGGAAGGTTATAGGTTATACAACATCACGCTTCTGGTGACGGAAGCAGAGCAGTAACCAAAGACGCTGGTGAAACCGCGTTGCGTGAAGCTAGTAGCCTTGTTTACGGTTTGTACTGCCTAGATACGGTGATAAGGACAAGGCAAGGGTTCGATTCCCTGATTCAGTAAACTGGTACCTATTGATTTTATGTTCATTCGTTTGAAGTCTAAAACTGTTCTCGGTATTAGCAATAATAAACTTGGTCCCTATTATAAAATAAAAATGACTAAAGAATGGAATACGCAATGTAGATAAAACGAATCACACGCAGATGTAATCATGGGCCAAAATTAGCAACATAAAAGTTTATTTTCAGGAGCGCCTTGCATTTATTATATAAAAACTAAAATAAACAAAATTTAATCACAAGGCCGATTATGTTTTATCATATTTTAGATTGAGTAATAATTACGTATCTTAAATTGCTGTCAATTGTATAAATATTGTAAATTATGTCAGATAGTAATAGATTACAGGCCTAAATACTCGTAACAAGGTATTAAACCAGATATATTATAATTGATTACATACTTAGTACAATGATAATATCATATCTATGTAATTCCAATTGTCGAATTTGTTCACTTAGATTTATAATGTTTATAGTACACTGATTTCGATTTGAATTAAGATAAGGTCCTATATTTATTTATTTTGATTTTTGTTTTGTCATGACCTTAGTTTAGTATTTTAAATCAATATATTACTTACTGTTATTGGTTTTAGAAAACAATAATCTATTTCAGTCATTCATGTTAAAACCTTTAACATAATATTAAATGGTATACGGGTTTTATTTACAAAATAATCTAGATATTGCACAAGATATAAGAGAATTAAATGATTTTATTTGTTTTTAAGGTGACCTTCTTAACATTCTTCACATTTCTGATTTCTGATCCCGAGAAAAATATCCTGACAGCAGAAAACATATTCGTGTCGATGTCTCTGTTTTACACAATGCATTTGCCTCTAGGTTTACTGCCACTCATCATTGTGTCTGCGATCGAGGTAGTGCCACCACGTGTTCACACCTCTATATTATATCTACATTAAAGGCTTTGGTTCTTTCATATATATAGACACACTAACATGCATATATCGAATTATATTAATAGAAGTAGGGCCAAAAACGACAGTGATGACCACAAAATTTGTTTACGTTGTATTCATAATTACTGTAACACACGTGGCGTATGTTTGTACGTTCTCTCGCACGTACTTTGCGTTTACGTGTACGTTACAAGTCAGAGTTGACATGCTATACTAGTATGTACTCGTATAGTAAGTAGCTCGACGATGCAACGTGAACGCAGAATGGTGAAAATCCAGCGTGGTGCATGGTGATATTATATTATAACTCGTGGTATGGTGTCGTAGGTCTCGCTGATGTCGTTCGGGTGCTTTGTATTGGTAAACGATACAGAAGTGCTGGACTCTGAGAGAGCTTTCGTAGCGTTGTCTCTTTTCAACATTCTGCGTTTTCCACTGTCAATGCTGCCTAACGTTATATCCAATGTCGTACAAGTAAGTTTTATATTAGAATTTTGTTTATACGCAATGTAAAGCTATGTTGTCGAAATTAATTTGATTTAGAATAAATGTGTGGCAGCTGAGGGGTAGTCATTTCAAATTCTGTTCTTAACATCACTAATAAATAGCATAACATTATGTATGTAAGTGAAGCTGCCTCGCAGCTGCATACATATTATACTCTATTTACAATCCTGTATATCCATAAACCCATTCAATATATTATATTACTAATTTTAACATTCCTCTGTTTGGTAACCAATTAATTTTAACTATGCTTCTCTTTAATTTATTTTTTTATTGTAACCTGCAGATTATTATTTGTAAGTAATTATGGAAGTTGTGGATTGGTTAAGAGTTTAGTTGCAGTGCTTCTTGTTATGCTTATTATGCTTGAATAATATTGCTAATGATTATTTAATATTATGACAAGCAACACTACAACAAAGTGACACTATATTTTAATTTGTAGACATCAGTCGGTATAAAGAGATTGAATAAGTTCATGAACTGTGATGAGTTGGACGACTCTTCAGTAGAGCACGATCTTAAAGAACGTAAGTATTGTACTTAATATTTATTAAGTTTCTGTATTTTATCTCTAAAACAAAAAAAAATGTAAAGTGTTTGAAGTATTGTGTCTTAGATACATAACTCCTAATACATTCTGGATGTAGGGCTATAGATACGCACGACTCTTACAAAGAACACTACAATTGGTGCATTCAAATGCTTGACTTTAAAATAGCCAATTGTAGCGCAGCTTTTACGTGACGCGCATTTTGCTCCTGCTCCTTATTTTTGTGCGCTCGATTCAGAACAAATAAATATTCGGAGTACCTATTCGGAGTAATACGGTCTTGGAGCATTGTAGTAACTTCCATATTGTTTTTTGTAATTAGGTATATATTTTAAGGATATTTAATTTATTTTATAAAATGTTATGTTTAGCAAATCCGATTGTGATTGAAAACGGACACTTCACGTGGGGCAACCAAGACGCGGAGCCAGTTCTAAAGAACTTGAATCTGCACATTCCTCGAGGCTCGCTTGTCGCAGTGGTGGGCGCCGTAGGCTCTGGCAAGAGCTCGCTACTGTCTGCCTTGCTTGGGGAAATGAACAAAGTTTCTGGACGTGTAAATACTAATGGTACGTTCTGTCTTAGTTTAAAGTGGCTGTGTTTGTTTCATTTCTTCTTGGTATTAAGATAATTTAATATGTACACGTAAATGATGAATACGGTGTGTATGTAGGTACTTTTAAGAAAAAAATTACATACTATGCTAGAAATACTTACACAGCAAGCTTTTTCTTATGTGTTTTTTCTAGTTCTTAGAGTAGACCAAATGAGAAGTACTCACTTCCATTTACACAACAGATGATCGCAGCGCAGTCATAGCATTATTACATGGGCTGTGTTATGTTTTTGCTAATAGATTGTAAACAACAGTGACTGAAACAATCGATTGTGCCAACTTTGATATACATAAGTTGCATGAAACTCTTATAGAATCAAAAGAACGCCAATATGTAAATAAGCCAAAACGTATTTTTTATATATTTCTTCCCTCTGTTGACTAGTGACATTATTTTCAACAAATTTGTAAATTACAGGTAGTATAGCATACGTGCCACAACAAGCTTGGATCCAAAACGCGACACTTCAGGATAATATTTTATTCGGCAAACAACTGGACAAGCAGAAATACAATAATGTCATAAACGTATGTGCACTGAAGCCCGATTTTGAAGTACTGCCCGGCGGTGATCAAACTGAGATTGGAGAGAAAGGTAAAGCTCAGCTTTTACTTTTATTTCTATAGTATTTTTATGTAATTTAATGTTGTCCTACCTAAGGCTGACACTATATTAGATGTGCGCGTTGCTCGTGGCGTGAGTGTCGCGTTTACCAGCGTGCGGCGCGTGTACAGTGTAAACGCCGGGGGCACGCTGAGCTGCTGAGCTCACGTCGCGGTGGTGGCGAGTGGGGGTCGCAAGCGGCCGCTCATGGATGCGCACGCCCAATATGGGGTTAGCCAAAAAGAGCCTGATTTTAAACTGTAAGAGAATGTTAAAAAAAATTATAGTTTTTATAAGATAAAAATACAAATCACAAATTAATTTGAATTGTTGCTATGATATGAATTAATTGTACTTGTGCAGGTATAAACTTATCGGGTGGTCAAAAGCAGCGCGTGTCCCTAGCGCGTGCTGTGTACTGTGATGCAGACAATTACTTCTTGGATGACCCGCTTAGCGCTGTCGACTCGCACGTCGGAAAACATATATTTGAGAAGGTAAGACTAATAAAAAATGTAGTGAAAATTATAAGGAGTAAAAAAAAAAATAAAAAAAAAACGGTTCTAAGAGTTCGTATCATTCATATCTTATCTTAAAATTTATATTTATGAAACTCTAGTATCACAAGCTGTAATTAAATAAAAGTATTTTAGCCATCTCACCTTTATGGGTTGAGCCACATCTTGTAGCACAGAACCGCACTTTCCTATGCTTTACTCTTTTTTGACACTGCGTCTTGACATTTACTAGAGCGAGAAAGAGCAACTGAACGTTTGTGAGTGGTTTAACCCTAAAGCTCCGTTTACAGACCACATGAGTATTCTATGTTTAGAGACAATACTCAGACTTCTGATTTTACCTAAGACGTATGTATATAATTTTAGTAAGTATAAAGTTCGCCTAAAGTAGTTTATGTATGCTATTTATAAATATTTAAATTATTTATTTTATAACTTGTAACGCTATATTTATTATTTACTTGTCATACAGTTAATAGGCCCGAATGGTCTCCTAAAGGACAAAACTCGCGTGTGGGTGACGCACAATGTATCCTACCTAGCGCATACAGATTTAGTGCTAGTGTTACGTGAAGGGAATGTTTCGGAGGCCGGCACTTATCAACAATTGTTGGAAAAGAAGGGAGCTTTCGCTGAGTTCCTGTTGCATCACTTGAGCGACGCCGAACGTACTTCTCCAGAAGGTAACTTAACATAATACTGATATATATCATATAACTTTACGCCTGTCTCTCATTAAAAATGTCTAAAATTCTATGAGATCATTTAGAATGCTTTATCTGTTCTTCTTGACCAATTATCTCAAAAAAAGAAAACAAAAATTAATTACGGTGGTATGGGAATAGTGTATGGCAGTCAGGCATAATACTGGCATTGTAAAGAAAATTTCACGACTAATAAGGCTTCAAAGTTATAGCTGAAACCAAAAAATAAATGCAATTTACAGATCTATTTTGTTTTGATTTTCATTATTTTCATCACTGTCATGCTTTGGCTTCATGTTTTGATCAGCTATTATTATTTATATTATATAGGTTTGATATAAGAAACTATGTCTCACAAAACTGTACGTACATAGATAGACATAGATGTTGTGTAATTTCAATAGAATATAACAACGATGGTAAATCTGTTTCAGAATTGGATGAAATCAAACAGGATCTGGAAAGTAAGCTCGGCTCGGAGTTCCAGACCAAGTTACAAAGAGCTCGCTCTCTCTCCGAAAGTACTTCCGAATCGGAACAACCTGCGGCAGGTAGTGTGCCCTTTTATTTTTTACGAACCTCAGCTTTTTATGAAACATAGTATAGTATAATAGTAAAAAAATTCTAGGAGCTCTATGATGAGTAAAAAATAGTTGAAAAGCACAAAATTTCCATCCAAAAAATATAGCTCTGTTTAAAAAGTCACTAAATTTTGTACATGTGATCGAAACGTTTACTGCGTTTGGCTCTCTGATCGGTTAAGAGTTTTGAGCAGGCCAATCGGCGCACCGAACGCCACAAACGTGTCGATCGCGTTATAGTAAAACAAACTCGCACTAGGCCCTTAGAGCTTGATATTTGGACTGATGTGGGTGATTGTTTATTAAATTGAACTATTAAAAACAGTGTAAAAATTACAATTTCATCGTTGGTATTTTAACGTTATTAAACCTATAATATATTCAAATCGTCAGGTGACCGAGCTGGCAGTGTAAAGAGGAAAACACCAGACACAGAATTGAAAGAGAAAAATAAGCTCATAGAAGCAGAAAAAACAGAAACTGGAAGCGTAAGTGACATAGCTGTATATATTATAATAGGGTATTACACCCATTTTTGAAAAGTATTTCAATTAGATTCTATAGTGCTAATGAACCAGTAAAAAAATCGCAAGTTTTTTATTTAATCGTTAAGTGCCATAAAAATGCATTTTAATTTTGCATTTCCAAATTTCGCGCGTTAATTCGACGAAAACGCTGGATGCAGTAAATGCCATATTGCTCTGTGGTCATGACGTCAGTTGGCTTTGTAAAACACATTTCTAAGTTAAAATACAGCCGTATGATGTAATAAATAACATGGCGACTACTATTTAATCGTATTTAATGGTGATACGAAACAGATTTAAAAAGCTAAGACCTTTAAATTGAATTTTAAAATTTAGCTTGCTGTTTTATGAACTAAAACTAAGTCTTCCGACTGCTTTTTGCTTAAGTTATCTCAATAATATATTTTTAGATTTTTGTCATATAGAGTAAAATACCCTAATATAGTAAGTACTATTTATACGGACCAATAATGTGGTGGCGTAATAATAAGCAAGAAACTGCCCAGGGGGCTCAGACAAGTGGCATAAATGTATGGGATTCCATACATTTTTAATCTATTCTTTTTTTTTCTATTCTATTAGCATTTATGCAACTTGTCTAAGCCTTTTAAGCGATGTTAAAATGTGAAGTCGGAATAAAAGAGTCAATCGTGTTACTACGCTCGCGTTGACAAGAAACGTATCATTTTCAGATTTGTACTGCCCTAGGTATTGAAAAGTTTAAACACTACCACCATTTAGTGACTGATTGCGCTACTAAGACATATACGACCGCTAGGAGGCATGTGCTCATCATGATTACCGGTGTCATAGCCAATTAATGAGAGTTTTCTAAAATGGTGCCCACGTAGTGGCAGCACTGAGGCGTCAGGTCCAGGCACCTGTCAAAGCGTTTTCAATCAACCAATCAACCGTGAACGATTCTATTGATTACAAACTGAATGTATTTTGAATTTTGATCCTGAATTTTAAGAAGGCCTTTAACCTAAGTGATGCCAATTGGTGTCTAAAATTTGCCTAAACACCCTTATTAATTTCGTTTAAAAAATAATTAGACTTCAAAGTTGTTAATTGTCTTTTAAACTGTTATCATCCTACCAGCTGAAAGACGTTTTGCTGGACATAAGCCAACCCCCAAGATTCGCCAACTATTTCAATAATGAATTTTGTTTTCAGGTGAAATGGGGTGTATACAAGCACTATCTAATGAGTGTAGGAGTACTTTCGTCCGTAGTGACAGTGCTGATGAATCTCATACTACAAGTTTTCCAAGTTGGTTCTAATTATTGGCTCACCGCGTGGTCCAATGATGATAAAATGGTAAGATTATTTACTTCGAAAAAGTATTAAAATCTTTGTTTTTCTCTTTCAATCCCAACAATTGATCTAGAAAAGTTACTAGTCGATTCAAATTTAACAACATAGAATATAACTAAAATTGTAATGTATTACTTATTCGATGTTTATTTTTTAAATGAGTTATTTATTGTCGTCGTATAATATAACAAAGAAACAGTTTCAAAAGCCTTACTTTTTAGATATTTGTTTTAATTGCGTAACAAAATAAATTAATCATCAATTATTATACGTTTGTCTGTCAGCTCGTAAATGGCACAGTCGACACAGCGCGTCGTGACATGTACCTCGGAGTGTACGGCGGGCTTGGCATTGGACAAGGTAAACTCTCCTTCACATACAGTACCTATCATATTATTATACTATTATTATTTATTATACACACTGGTGATAGAAACATAAATATCTCAAACTTATATATACAAATATCTTTTTAGTCTTTAACGTAAAAAAGGAACGTACTTAAAAATTAATCTTATTGTTATATATAACGTGTTTATCCAGTCTAAAAATAACTGGGAATGGTAATATAATAGAATCTCGTAATAATGAATACATTATTTACCTATATTTCAGTATTTCTAACTAAATAAAGATTCATTTACACGGTATGTAGTCGCCTAAAGTAAGTCCCGTGCTTGTCTTGCATGATCCAAAAGACAAGGCATGTTTTTACGTTGGGTAACTTACGCCTAATAAATGGTGCTTTATTGCATTCTTTCTCTGTGCATACTATGTACTATATTTTTATATATTGCTATTTACTACAATCCATTGCATGACTTTTAAACACTTTACGAGAACAATATGCATGGAATCTATTTATCTCAATGATAGATTAATTTGTGTAGTATTCAGAATATAACAGTCACACACATACGAGTCATTCGGAATATCCCTTTTTTTTTATAACCAGAGTCGAATGCTTTGATAATGTAATTTGTAAATACAGTTAAGGGTTACCACCTTTAGTGTATTTGCAAATTTTATTTTAGTTACATCCTCGCGGTTACAACTATCGTATACAATCTACCAAATAAATGTACATATTCTGCAGAAGCAAACATAATTATCATACTTTTTCATATTGGCAGAGAGTAATAATAAAAATAATACCAGCCTGTTTACTGAGCCACCTCAGTTACCTTGGTTCGCCTGCGGATTTCCCCGTTACTCAAACGATCGCGCAGAGACGCCTAACATAGCCCGCTCCATCGCCCTCTGAGCGACTTTGAGCCTTCTGATAAGACCACGTCTCTGCTCCGTATGTCATCACTGGCAACACACACTGGTCAAAGACCTTGGTCTTGAGACACTGCGGTAGTACAGAACCCAGTTACTTTGAATTTTAATGTAAGACCAACTGAAATATAGGCCTGTAGGAGATTTATTATCTCCTGACTTTTAATGAAATAATATCCTCAGTAGAATAAAACATTAGTTTTATTATATAAACTAGAAGGAAAAATTACATGGAATCTTAATTTTAAATTCATGTCCAACTGACCTCTCAGTGATGTGTCGTAGCACGATATTTTATTTATGGTCAGTAGGCACGTGCCTAATCGCCACACCACCCCCCCACGGAGACAACAAACCAAGCCCAAAATGACAAAAAAAACTTATCAATAAACCAATTACTTACAACTTATTAATGTAACAAAATTAAACATACAACCAAAATTAATCTAAATTCTTAAATTTAACCTGCCTGCCCGAGCGTGTGGTATATTGTTTAACTGGAGGGTCAACCTGTATTGGCTGTTGTGGAATTGAAGGCTTAGACAAAACAACTGGTCGTGGTGGTGAAACAGCAGGAACAGGTTCAATTGGTTTAGGCTGCTCATTCGAATGATCAATAAAAGCAGGCTTAAGTCTGTCAACACTGACAACAACCTTGTTTCCCTTAATCAAAAGAGTGAATGTCTTACCATCGGTTGAGCGCTCCAGGACCTTGAACGGCCCTGAATACGGTGGCTGCAGTGAACGACGAATAGTATCATCCCTTAGGAAAACATGAGAGGAAGTCAAAATATCCTTGAAAATAAATGATGATCGCTCACCATGTCTAGATGCCGGAAGTGGTCGTACCGCTGACATTTTGTGTCGCAGCTGTACAACGAAATCAGCAGGGTCTTCAAAACTTTTAGAGTTGGAAGAAGGACATAACATTTCTCCAGGGAGCCTCAGTGGCTCACCGTAAAGGAACTCTGCTGCCGAAGCTTCAAGATCTTCTTTATAAGCCGACCGCATTCCTAGAAGAACCATCGGCAGTGACCTTACCCAAGAGTCGGTGTGACACATTAAAGCGGCTTTCAGTTGACGGTGGACCCTCTCAATCATCCCGTTAGCACAAGGATGGTATGACGTGGTCCTAATGCGCTTAGTAGAAAATTGATTTAACAGCCTGTGAAACAAATCAGACTCAAATTGAGAACCCTGGTCTGTAGTAATAACAGACGGAACACCAAAACGAGAAATCCATTCTCTGGTAAAAGTCTCGGCTACTTCTTCTGCACTGATGGATCGCATTGGCCAAACTTCTGGCCACCTGGACACTCTGTCTATTGCCGTCAAACAATAACGATACTCGTTACAGAAGGGTAATGGTCCGATAATGTCGATATGAACATGCAAGAAACGACCTGATGGTAAATCAAAATGACCAGTAGGAACAGAATTGTGCCTTGAAACCTTGCTGCGTTGACACGCTTGACAAGACCGAGACCAAACACGACAGTCCTTTTTCATCGAAGGCCAGACAAAACGCTCAGTCACAAGACGTGTTGTTGCTTGAGCGCCAGGATGGCTTAAATTGTGCAACTTATCAAAAGCTGCGCGGCGAAAAGAAGGGGTCAAATAGAGACGCGTTTTACCCGTCGAAATGTCGCAATAAATATTAGTATTCGTACCAGGTAGGCATATTTTAGTTAGCTTTAAGCTAGAACCATTACGCAATAGGCATGCGAGTTCATGGTCTGAGGTTTGTGACTCAGCAAGAGCTTTGTAATCTTCTTGTAAAGATATGGCGTCAATGTCGATACGCGACATTGCATCAGCAACAACGTTATTCTCACCCTTAATGTACTGAATATCAGTAGTAAACTGGCTTATAAATGACAGCTGATTTAATTGCGGCGGAGGAAGTTTTTCACGCCTCTGTAAAAAGGCATACAAAAGAGGCTTGTGGTCTGTAAAAATTGTGACCTGTTGAACCTCTAAGATGTAACGAAAATGTTGAACACTTTCATATACTGCTAGTAACTCCCTATAATAAGCTGGCCACTGAGTTTGCAGTGGTGACAGCTTTTTGCTAAAAAAAGAAATGGGAAACCATTGACCATTTATTTGTTGCTGTAAACAAGAACCAATATGAACACCAGATGCATCAGTAAACAAGCCTAACCTTGCGTTGCTAACCGGATGTTGCAAAAGGGTTGCGTTGGCGAGGCTCTTCTTGCAAGCCTCAAATTGTTGCAGAAGCTCAGGCGACCAAGGAAATGGTTTAGCGCCTTTACTGTTCGTTGAAACCAACGCAACAATCAAGGGAGCCTGGAATTGCGCAGCACGAGGTACAAAACGACGGTAATAATTAAGCATGCCGAGAAAACGGCGCATACCTTGTACCGTTTTGGGAGGTGGAAAATCTAAAAGTGCCTGAATACGCTCATGAGGTGGTCGAGTACCATCGCTACTTACGTTATAACCCAGAAAAACTACTTCTTTAACACCCAGAACACATTTAGATGGATTCAAAACTACTCCGTACTCTTGCAAGCGTTTAAAAAGGGTGCGCAAATGATGTAAATGGGTAGATTCGTCTTTAGAGAAAACAAGAATGTCATCCACGTACGGAAAACAGAAATCTAAACCTCTTGTGACCTCATCAATAAATCGTTGGAAGGTTTGTCCAGCGTTTCTCAAACCAAATGTCATATAAGGAAATTCGAAGAGGCCAAACGGGGTCACAATAGATGTTTTGGCAATATCCCCATCAAAAACCGGAATTTGGTGATAGGCTTTTACGAGATCTAAAGTGCTAAATACTTGGGCACCAGCGAGATTATGCGCAAAATCATTTATGTGCCGAACCGGATACCGGTCTGGCACAGTCCTAGCGTTCAGGGCGCGATAATCGCCGCAAGGACGCCAGGTGTTATCTTTTTTAATGGTCATGTGTAATGGTGAAGACCAAGCACTTTTAGACGGCCTAGCGGTTCCACATCTTACCATTTCCTCGAACTCTTTTTTAGCCGAAATAAGCTTCTGCGGCGCCAAGCGACGAGGGCGGCATGAAACGGGAGGTCCTTCAGTAGTGGTAATGTAATGTACGGTGTCGTGCTTAATGATCCTTGGAAGGCCAGGCGGTTTCGCAATATCTGGAAAATCCGCCAAAAGATTTGTAAAAATTGAATTACCAGAGGCTACTGCGCGAATGCTAGGCTGATTAATACAAGCAGCTGTAGTTTCGTTTTAAGTCGCGGGTCACCAATGTAGGAGATTTATTATCTCCTGACTTTTAATGAAATAATATCCTCAGTAGAATAAAACATTAGTTTTATTATATAAACTAGAAGGAAAAATTACATGGAATCTTAATTTTAAATTCATGTCCAACTGACCTCTCAGTGATGTGTCGTAGCACGATATTTTATTTATGGTCAGTAGGCACGTGCCTAATCGCCACACCACCCCCCCACGGAGACAACAAACCAAGCCCAAAATGACAAAAAAAACTTATCAATAAACCAATTACTTACAACTTATTAATGTAACAAAATTAAACATACAACCAAAATTAATCTAAATTCTTAAATTTAACCTGCCTGCCCGAGCGTGTGGTATATTGTTTAACTGGAGGGTCAACCTGTATTGGCTGTTGTGGAATTGAAGGCTTAGACAAAACAACTGGTCGTGGTGGTGAAACAGCAGGAACAGGTTCAATTGGTTTAGGCTGCTCATTCGAATGATCAATAAAAGCAGGCTTAAGTCTGTCAACACTGACAACAACCTTGTTTCCCTTAATCAAAAGAGTGAATGTCTTACCATCGGTTGAGCGCTCCAGGACCTTGAACGGCCCTGAATACGGTGGCTGCAGTGAACGACGAATAGTATCATCCCTTAGGAAAACATGAGAGGAAGTCAAAATATCCTTGAAAATAAATGATGATCGCTCACCATGTCTAGATGCCGGAAGTGGTCGTACCGCTGACATTTTGTGTCGCAGCTGTACAACGAAATCAGCAGGGTCTTCAAAACTTTTAGAGTTGGAAGAAGGACATAACATTTCTCCAGGGAGCCTCAGTGGCTCACCGTAAAGGAACTCTGCTGCCGAAGCTTCAAGATCTTCTTTATAAGCCGACCGCATTCCTAGAAGAACCATCGGCAGTGACCTTACCCAAGAGTCGGTGTGACACATTAAAGCGGCTTTCAGTTGACGGTGGACCCTCTCAATCATCCCGTTAGCACAAGGATGGTATGACGTGGTCCTAATGCGCTTAGTAGAAAATTGATTTAACAGCCTGTGAAACAAATCAGACTCAAATTGAGAACCCTGGTCTGTAGTAATAACAGACGGAACACCAAAACGAGAAATCCATTCTCTGGTAAAAGTCTCGGCTACTTCTTCTGCACTGATGGATCGCATTGGCCAAACTTCTGGCCACCTGGACACTCTGTCTATTGCCGTCAAACAATAACGATACTCGTTACAGAAGGGTAATGGTCCGATAATGTCGATATGAACATGCAAGAAACGACCTGATGGTAAATCAAAATGACCAGTAGGAACAGAATTGTGCCTTGAAACCTTGCTGCGTTGACACGCTTGACAAGACCGAGACCAAACACGACAGTCCTTTTTCATCGAAGGCCAGACAAAACGCTCAGTCACAAGACGTGTTGTTGCTTGAGCGCCAGGATGGCTTAAATTGTGCAACTTATCAAAAGCTGCGCGGCGAAAAGAAGGGGTCAAATAGAGACGCGTTTTACCCGTCGAAATGTCGCAATAAATATTAGTATTCGTACCAGGTAGGCATATTTTAGTTAGCTTTAAGCTAGAACCATTACGCAATAGGCATGCGAGTTCATGGTCTGAGGTTTGTGACTCAGCAAGAGCTTTGTAATCTTCTTGTAAAGATATGGCGTCAATGTCGATACGCGACATTGCATCAGCAACAACGTTATTCTCACCCTTAATGTACTGAATATCAGTAGTAAACTGGCTTATAAATGACAGCTGATTTAATTGCGGCGGAGGAAGTTTTTCACGCCTCTGTAAAAAGGCATACAAAAGAGGCTTGTGGTCTGTAAAAATTGTGACCTGTTGAACCTCTAAGATGTAACGAAAATGTTGAACACTTTCATATACTGCTAGTAACTCCCTATAATAAGCTGGCCACTGAGTTTGCAGTGGTGACAGCTTTTTGCTAAAAAAAGAAATGGGAAACCATTGACCATTTATTTGTTGCTGTAAACAAGAACCAATATGAACACCAGATGCATCAGTAAACAAGCCTAACCTTGCGTTGCTAACCGGATGTTGCAAAAGGGTTGCGTTGGCGAGGCTCTTCTTGCAAGCCTCAAATTGTTGCAGAAGCTCAGGCGACCAAGGAAATGGTTTAGCGCCTTTACTGTTCGTTGAAACCAACGCAACAATCAAGGGAGCCTGGAATTGCGCAGCACGAGGTACAAAACGACGGTAATAATTAAGCATGCCGAGAAAACGGCGCATACCTTGTACCGTTTTGGGAGGTGGAAAATCTAAAAGTGCCTGAATACGCTCATGAGGTGGTCGAGTACCATCGCTACTTACGTTATAACCCAGAAAAACTACTTCTTTAACACCCAGAACACATTTAGATGGATTCAAAACTACTCCGTACTCTTGCAAGCGTTTAAAAAGGGTGCGCAAATGATGTAAATGGGTAGATTCGTCTTTAGAGAAAACAAGAATGTCATCCACGTACGGAAAACAGAAATCTAAACCTCTTGTGACCTCATCAATAAATCGTTGGAAGGTTTGTCCAGCGTTTCTCAAACCAAATGTCATATAAGGAAATTCGAAGAGGCCAAACGGGGTCACAATAGATGTTTTGGCAATATCCCCATCAAAAACCGGAATTTGGTGATAGGCTTTTACGAGATCTAAAGTGCTAAATACTTGGGCACCAGCGAGATTATGCGCAAAATCATTTATGTGCCGAACCGGATACCGGTCTGGCACAGTCCTAGCGTTCAGGGCGCGATAATCGCCGCAAGGACGCCAGGTGTTATCTTTTTTAATGGTCATGTGTAATGGTGAAGACCAAGCACTTTTAGACGGCCTAGCGGTTCCACATCTTACCATTTCCTCGAACTCTTTTTTAGCCGAAATAAGCTTCTGCGGCGCCAAGCGACGAGGGCGGCATGAAACGGGAGGTCCTTCAGTAGTGGTAATGTAATGTACGGTGTCGTGCTTAATGATCCTTGGAAGGCCAGGCGGTTTCGCAATATCTGGAAAATCCGCCAAAAGATTTGTAAAAATTGAATTACCAGAGGCTACTGCGCGAATGCTAGGCTGATTAATACAAGCAGCTGTAGTTTCGTTTTAAGTCGCGGGTCACCAATGTAGGAGATTTATTATCTCCTGACTTTTAATGAAATAATATCCTCAGTAGAATAAAACATTAGTTTTATTATATAAACTAGAAGGAAAAATTACATGGAATCTTAATTTTAAATTCATGTCCAACTGACCTCTCAGTGATGTGTCGTAGCACGATATTTTATTTATGGTCAGTAGGCACGTGCCTAATCGCCACACCACCCCCCCACGGAGACAACAAACCAAGCCCAAAATGACAAAAAAAACTTATCAATAAACCAATTACTTACAACTTATTAATGTAACAAAATTAAACATACAACCAAAATTAATCTAAATTCTTAAATTTAACCTGCCTGCCCGAGCGTGTGGTATATTGTTTAACTGGAGGGTCAACCTGTATTGGCTGTTGTGGAATTGAAGGCTTAGACAAAACAACTGGTCGTGGTGGTGAAACAGCAGGAACAGGTTCAATTGGTTTAGGCTGCTCATTCGAATGATCAATAAAAGCAGGCTTAAGTCTGTCAACACTGACAACAACCTTGTTTCCCTTAATCAAAAGAGTGAATGTCTTACCATCGGTTGAGCGCTCCAGGACCTTGAACGGCCCTGAATACGGTGGCTGCAGTGAACGACGAATAGTATCATCCCTTAGGAAAACATGAGAGGAAGTCAAAATATCCTTGAAAATAAATGATGATCGCTCACCATGTCTAGATGCCGGAAGTGGTCGTACCGCTGACATTTTGTGTCGCAGCTGTACAACGAAATCAGCAGGGTCTTCAAAACTTTTAGAGTTGGAAGAAGGACATAACATTTCTCCAGGGAGCCTCAGTGGCTCACCGTAAAGGAACTCTGCTGCCGAAGCTTCAAGATCTTCTTTATAAGCCGACCGCATTCCTAGAAGAACCATCGGCAGTGACCTTACCCAAGAGTCGGTGTGACACATTAAAGCGGCTTTCAGTTGACGGTGGACCCTCTCAATCATCCCGTTAGCACAAGGATGGTATGACGTGGTCCTAATGCGCTTAGTAGAAAATTGATTTAACAGCCTGTGAAACAAATCAGACTCAAATTGAGAACCCTGGTCTGTAGTAATAACAGACGGAACACCAAAACGAGAAATCCATTCTCTGGTAAAAGTCTCGGCTACTTCTTCTGCACTGATGGATCGCATTGGCCAAACTTCTGGCCACCTGGACACTCTGTCTATTGCCGTCAAACAATAACGATACTCGTTACAGAAGGGTAATGGTCCGATAATGTCGATATGAACATGCAAGAAACGACCTGATGGTAAATCAAAATGACCAGTAGGAACAGAATTGTGCCTTGAAACCTTGCTGCGTTGACACGCTTGACAAGACCGAGACCAAACACGACAGTCCTTTTTCATCGAAGGCCAGACAAAACGCTCAGTCACAAGACGTGTTGTTGCTTGAGCGCCAGGATGGCTTAAATTGTGCAACTTATCAAAAGCTGCGCGGCGAAAAGAAGGGGTCAAATAGAGACGCGTTTTACCCGTCGAAATGTCGCAATAAATATTAGTATTCGTACCAGGTAGGCATATTTTAGTTAGCTTTAAGCTAGAACCATTACGCAATAGGCATGCGAGTTCATGGTCTGAGGTTTGTGACTCAGCAAGAGCTTTGTAATCTTCTTGTAAAGATATGGCGTCAATGTCGATACGCGACATTGCATCAGCAACAACGTTATTCTCACCCTTAATGTACTGAATATCAGTAGTAAACTGGCTTATAAATGACAGCTGATTTAATTGCGGCGGAGGAAGTTTTTCACGCCTCTGTAAAAAGGCATACAAAAGAGGCTTGTGGTCTGTAAAAATTGTGACCTGTTGAACCTCTAAGATGTAACGAAAATGTTGAACACTTTCATATACTGCTAGTAACTCCCTATAATAAGCTGGCCACTGAGTTTGCAGTGGTGACAGCTTTTTGCTAAAAAAAGAAATGGGAAACCATTGACCATTTATTTGTTGCTGTAAACAAGAACCAATATGAACACCAGATGCATCAGTAAACAAGCCTAACCTTGCGTTGCTAACCGGATGTTGCAAAAGGGTTGCGTTGGCGAGGCTCTTCTTGCAAGCCTCAAATTGTTGCAGAAGCTCAGGCGACCAAGGAAATGGTTTAGCGCCTTTACTGTTCGTTGAAACCAACGCAACAATCAAGGGAGCCTGGAATTGCGCAGCACGAGGTACAAAACGACGGTAATAATTAAGCATGCCGAGAAAACGGCGCATACCTTGTACCGTTTTGGGAGGTGGAAAATCTAAAAGTGCCTGAATACGCTCATGAGGTGGTCGAGTACCATCGCTACTTACGTTATAACCCAGAAAAACTACTTCTTTAACACCCAGAACACATTTAGATGGATTCAAAACTACTCCGTACTCTTGCAAGCGTTTAAAAAGGGTGCGCAAATGATGTAAATGGGTAGATTCGTCTTTAGAGAAAACAAGAATGTCATCCACGTACGGAAAACAGAAATCTAAACCTCTTGTGACCTCATCAATAAATCGTTGGAAGGTTTGTCCAGCGTTTCTCAAACCAAATGTCATATAAGGAAATTCGAAGAGGCCAAACGGGGTCACAATAGATGTTTTGGCAATATCCCCATCAAAAACCGGAATTTGGTGATAGGCTTTTACGAGATCTAAAGTGCTAAATACTTGGGCACCAGCGAGATTATGCGCAAAATCATTTATGTGCCGAACCGGATACCGGTCTGGCACAGTCCTAGCGTTCAGGGCGCGATAATCGCCGCAAGGACGCCAGGTGTTATCTTTTTTAATGGTCATGTGTAATGGTGAAGACCAAGCACTTTTAGACGGCCTAGCGGTTCCACATCTTACCATTTCCTCGAACTCTTTTTTAGCCGAAATAAGCTTCTGCGGCGCCAAGCGACGAGGGCGGCATGAAACGGGAGGTCCTTCAGTAGTGGTAATGTAATGTACGGTGTCGTGCTTAATGATCCTTGGAAGGCCAGGCGGTTTCGCAATATCTGGAAAATCCGCCAAAAGATTTGTAAAAATTGAATTACCAGAGGCTACTGCGCGAATGCTAGGCTGATTAATACAAGCAGCTGTAGTTTCGTTTTAAGTCGCGGGTCACCAATGTAGGAGATTTATTATCTCCTGACTTTTAATGAAATAATATCCTCAGTAGAATAAAACATTAGTTTTATTATATAAACTAGAAGGAAAAATTACATGGAATCTTAATTTTAAATTCATGTCCAACTGACCTCTCAGTGATGTGTCGTAGCACGATATTTTATTTATGGTCAGTAGGCACGTGCCTAATCGCCACAGGCCAATTACTAAAATGTTAACCCATTCTTTTGCGGGTTCGATTCCCGCTCAGTGCAAATATTTGTGTGCATGAACATGGCTATTTGCATTGGTCTGGGTGTTTCTATGTATAATATGTATGTATTTACAAAAAAAAGATAAGTATATAAGTATGTTTATCCGCATTCTAGAACCCATATCACAAACTATTAATATATGCTTACTTTGGGTCTAGATGGCGTTGTGTGGTTGTTGTGGTATTATTGTGGTATTATTATTATTATATTCTTTAGAGACGTTTTTTAGGAAAGAGGTCTAAAGTTCCCAATTTTGAATTTTTTACTAATATCTCTAAAATAGTGCATCATAGAGAATAGTATTCTTCTATCGAATGGAAGCTTATAATATTCTCTACAACTTTCATCTTGTGCGCATTTTCCAATTTCTCAATAGTTTTTGAGCTACACGCTCTAGATAAATAAAACCATACTAGTAGAAACGTCATTTGTTTACGGAGTTTCTTATTCTGAACAAATATACTTTGCAAGTGGTATAGTCTCTTTAAGCATGTTAGAAAATCACTTGAAGAGCAGCCCCGATCAGGCCGATCTGTTGAAGTGACTACTCCAATATTCATCGAAAAAGTAAATAAAACAATATTAGACGATGCTCGTCTGAAAAAAACACATTACGCAAAGATGTTTGGAGTACCAGATACAACCATTTTTAAAATCCTTCACAATCATATTGCCATGATAAAAGTCAGTGCAAGATAGGTACCGAGAATGCGCAAAACAACAGCAAGTGAAATGTTCGCGTGAGTTTTTGAGCCTCTGCAATGAAGATAAACATGATTTATTGAGGCGAATTCTTACTCGAGATGTAACTTGGTTTCATAATCATGAATTTGATTCTAAGGCTCGTATTTATAAACGCATCTCAGGTATTGAGTTGAGTACGCGCACTTGAATCATACCCCTGTCTCTATCTAACTAGGGGCCTGAGACCGTAGTTAGAAAGAGACGGTATTAAGTACGCGTACTCAATACCTGAGCTTCGTTAATAAATACTACCCTTAATATCTGCAATGGGTATCTCAAGCCAAATTAAAAAGGTTGTCCTGCTTTTTCATGTTTCTTTTTAAGTTTATAAGAGTCTCGTTTCATTGGCTGCCCTGCATAAATTGACTTAAATATTTTTAATTTTTCCACTCTACAGTTTGGACCTATCTTCAAACTATTTTCATATATTACTAAAACTTAAGAAAAGGGTTAGGAGAAAGAAATTTTTGATTTAGGAAAAAGTGAAGGACACCGTTAAGCGTATTTTTTAATGAAAGTATGACAAATTATATATTGTTCTGATAAATGTATAAGTGTTGTACGTGAATATATATTAAAAATAAAAACAAATTTGGTTTCCTCTCACCCATTCCGCGAACTTTAAATACCCTCGTCGTTAAAAATACCTTACCATATTTTTGTTCATTTTTATTTTTCTAGAGCGTGTAGCTCAAAAACTATTGGAAAATTGGAAAATGTGCACAATAAATTCGTAGAGAATTTTATAAGCTTCCATTCGATAGATCTGGGATGTACCGTTTTGGAGATATTAGTGAAAAACTCAAAATTGGGAACCTTAAACCCCTTCCCTGAAAAAAAGCATCTCATAAGAATGGGTAAACATTTTAGTATTTGATCTATGAAACATATTTCAGTTGGTCTTAAATTAATACATTCAAAGTAATTGGGTTTCGAGGTCAAACTGGCACTCCACTATCTCTTTTTTTGTAAAATGTATTCTGTTTTAGGTTTTTGTGTATTCGACACTAGTGTTAATTTTATTCTCAAAAAAATGGTATTGTTATGATAGGATGTATTCGTATTAAAGTTGTGACTTTTGTATTTCGTTAACTGCCTAGTATTGTTAGTCCCGATTATTATAAGAAAATGCATGGAGTTTTTATTATCTAGACATTTATTTTATAAAATAGTTGTTTAAAAATGTCGTCGTAATGCGTGCGTGCCTCAGTCGGTTCCTAAATGTTCTAATGACATGTCATACATTTAAATACTTCTAGTGAATCAAATTTGCGTAATTAAGTTCGACTAAATCTTTAGATTATATCTAATTAAGCGCCTAACAAAGGATTGAAGAGCTAGCGAACATATTAAAAAGTATATTATATTTAAATGTTTTTTCTTCTTATCGAGTGGTGTAACCCGGTTAATGGTGCCTTGTGTCAGGATGTATAGGTCGCTCATAATTTATTACAGATGTTTTCGACTTGACCTAACGACAATCAAAAGCACGATTTCGAAACATAATTTATATTTTAATTGTTATAATCATTAACCTAGCTAATAACTGGATTTTTATTATTAGAAAGTAAAAAAAAGAAAAATAATGAAAATATTAAACTGTCATTCTTAGAAAAATCTTTGAAGTTACAGGCAATATTACAATTAGATAGAGACAACTCCGCTATTTTGACGTATTTTTTATGGATTACACAAACTTTTGTCCCGTGTGGGGATCGAAACTACAACCTCGCGCACAGCTCAGCAGTCGCTCGCGCTACCGTGCCACAGAGGCAGCTTATAACTTTTTCGTAATTTTACTTGCTACCTAATCCCACACAAAAATACGTTCGATAAATAACGGTCGCGTCGTCCGCGGGCGCGCGCGCGAGTGCGGCACGCACGGTGTGGTGACGTGGTGACGTGGTGACGTGGCGGTTGGCGCAGTGGTGTCGGTGTCGGTGTCGTCGCTGGCGCTGTACCTGGGCACGCTGGCGGCGGCGCGCGCGCTGCACGCCGCGCTGCTGGCCGGCGTGCTGCACGCGCCCAGCATCGGCTTCTTCGACTGCACGCCCGTCGGACGCATCCTCAACCGCTTCAGCAAGGACGTCGACGTGCTCGACAACGTGCTGCCCATGACGCTCAGGGGCTGGACCTCCTGCTTCTTTGCGGTACGACGCACATCTATCTAAGCCGCGATGCGCGACATTCATATTATCCATATTTTATAACTTCTATTTTTTTTTTCGAAGTAACATTACACTAATACTTCATTTGATAAATAATTGTATATTTTAATGCAGCGTATATTTAATTATATACGGGCATTGTCGCTTCGCGACTCTTTACTTATTATATACTATTACTAAAGAAGAAGAACCGCATGTCACAAATCTAGAACCAGCAAGTAAGCATACAACACTGAAACTGGTTATTATCGCTTACAGGCAGCAGACCAGTAATTAAATCGTTGCCAATCTTTTTTCGTAATCTGTTACATCATTCTTTCTTAGTGAGGCGATAGCCCAATAGCGGGATCAGTTTATAAATTAACAAAAACAATTAGAATAATTTTTAACTCTTTTCCTTAACTGCAAACCCCTTTAACAATTAAAGTGGGTCTTCATCATACTTTTTACGTAGTAAATAGATATAAAAATAAATCCATTGCATGTCATTAACCTTAGTGTAGACCTAAATAACTTCATTATTTTTATTCTGCACATTAGCGCTCTTTCCGTGGCGATCAGCAACTAGTAGTCCATCGCCCTTGCTCGGTAGCTGTATGAAGTTTCTATCGTAAACAATGTATTCATTATTATTAGGTTCTGTGAGCGTCAGTGTCAGGAAGCTGTTTACGGCTACTAAAATAGTGTCCATGGACGTTGTTGCAGCGATAGCATCTATTTTTGCTGACTTAATGCCGTACTTGGCGTGTTGGAACGCGGCGAGGTTGCTCCACCAACTGTTGTTGGATCATGTGCTTAAGGCACCGTTGCAATTCTTCGAAGTGACTCCGGTTGGCAGGATACTCTCTAGATTTTCTAAAGATGTGGACATTTTGGACACGTCTCTCCCTTCGCAGATCTCCGACTTGATGTGGTGCGTCTTTGAGGTAATCGCGCCATCTCAATCTTTTGTCTTGGTTACTTTCATCTCTAGACAGGATTATTTTGGTGGATATATTCTTATTATACGTTTCTACTTTCAAACTAAATGATATTATAATGTTTTTAATTTAGTTGAATCCTGTTTGGTAGAGATCAAGCTACTTGTGTTTAACAAGCTTCTGCATATCTTTGTTTTATAACGATGTATCTTATGTCTTGTGTCAAAATAAGTGTTTTCTTTCTTTCGCTCCTTTCATGCAGTTATGTTACTAGAAATCTTGCTGAGGTTTCTGAATAAAAGAATTGAAATCATGAATATTAGGCATTTTTCTCGGCGTTTTTAAGTAATAGCAACTACTTTTAATTTAGAGTATTAATCAAACAAAATATTTTGCCTGTAAGCATTACAGGCAAAATATTTTCTTGACGTTCGAGGTAGATTTTGCACAAATTGAAAAGGTAACAAATATTAAAACTAACTATTCATCCACATCTTCGTTTCAGATATATTAATAATACATCTAATAACCATGAACTAAACCATCAGCTAACTCCTTAGTAATAAAAAGTCCAAGCTTTTAATTTAATAAAACACAACTAATATAATAACAAGAACGCAGTTTTCTAACATATATGGATGTTACATTGTTTTGATTTCAATTTATCATGTGGTTCGTTAGTTCGTTGTATAATCTAAACCGATTTGTAACTTACAAAAATATATTATTATATTTCTAGAAAAATCAACTTGCAGTCCTTTGAATCAAACCAACCAATTGTCATTGTTGCTATTGTAATGACACATGGCCAAACGGAAATAACAGTTTGGTGTAGCATTACACTTAACTTACACATACTACACAGCATACGCAATAAATCGCTTATTTGGTTATAAAATATCATGCTTATTTTTCTAAAATACATTTATAAACTGATCCTGGCTTCAACATTAAGTTAATATGACGACAATATATAAGCTTTTTGATAATGTGTGATTTCATATCGTAGGTGTTGGGTACGTTATTCGTGATAAGTTTGTCGACGCCGATATTCATGGCAGTGATAATACCGATTGGTATCATCTACTACGTGATCCAACGGTTCTACGTGGCGACATCGCGACAACTGAAGCGTTTAGAGTCCGTCTCGCGATCACCTATCTACTCGCACTTCGGTGAAAGTATCACCGGCGCCTCTACCATACGAGCTTACGGCGTGTCGGACAGGTACGTAACATACATAGTTAAAACGATTTGATTCACGGACCAAGATTATATTATATAACTTTAACCATAATGCTTACAGTTATTTTACTATGTAAATACCGCCGTGAAGGTTTCCAATATATTATTTGCATAGGTAGAACTGTAAGCCCTTACTTTTTATACTTTTTATACTCTAGTTACTTACTTTTTATACAGCTTTCACGTATTTCTAAAAGTGTTTGATAATATTTTATAAATATAGCTCCGATTAAATGATAAAAATTGAAAATACGAAAATATGACACTAAATTGCGACGTTGCTTCTTTTATGTGTGAACGCTCTTATTACGATACGGTGGCTATTAAAAAATTGTCAATGAGACGCGTTATAACGGTCATCATACGCGGATTTTACTCGTTCCGTCGCCTGCGTGCGCCAGCTTGGCAACGTCGCGTACCATGCACAAAGCGTATCGTACCATACCAGCTAAATATTGTCGTCGACAATTATTGACGGTCTGTGCATGGCACGCGACAATGCTGGTCGTTGACGGAACGGTCTAGTGGGTATGATCTCATAGTTTTCAATACAAAGAATATTTTTTTGCCTTTTTTTTATTTTTTTTTTATTTTAGCCTACCAAAGTGACTCCACTCTGCCTGATGGTAAGCAGTAAGTGGAATCCAGAAGTGGCGGACACCATTCCAAAAGCCAAACTACTGGTATGGTGGCCTCCACTATGGCGGCTTAGTGAGATGCTTTTTTACGCCCCGCTTAAAAGACCCAGGATCAAAATTAGATGGGAACACATGCGCTGGCAAAGAGTTCCATTGCCTGATATGTTCATAGCACGGTCATGGTATGGTACGGTGTAGTGGGCAGACTCCTTTACTTCGAAAATCTCGTTTATCTGTAGTCTAAGTAACGTTACATACCTACATAATATGCCTAAAAATTCTAAACTGAATATTTTTATATTTGCATTATGTATCTTGGCAAAAATCTAAAACTGTGAGTAATAAAAAACGATCAAATCAATGAAGATTTAGTTTTAAAACGAAAATTCTTTACAGATTTATCCATGAATCAGAGCGAGGCGTCGATCACAACCAGTCTTGTTATTACCCGAGCTGCATCGCTAACAGATGGTTAGCAGTTCGCCTGGAAATGATCGGCAATCTGATCATATTCTTCTCTGCTATGTTTGCTGTCGTTAACAGGGACACTATTAGCCCTGGACTCGTGGGATTGTCAGTCAGCTACGCTTTACAGGTACACTTATCTAAACTAATGTTATAAAAGAAAACACATTTGATTTTTGCTCGACTGACGCAGTTAAGGAAGATAATGTTTTTCGTATAAAGCGTATGTATGTATGTATAAAATTTCAATGTAGCGTCAGCACAAGAAAAAAAATGGGTTTCTTTCTTTTCACTTTGTTTTAGACAGTCGGACTTTGTGTTTTTTAATAATATATATTGTTTGTTTGTTTGTAACTGTTTACCTAAAAGTCAAGATAACCTTATTATGTTCAACATAGTTTTTAGCAATTTTTTTGAAATTTAATTTTTGTAAATTTGCAATACACTAGACAACAAAAGTAAATTTGTAGAATAGCATTAATATTTAGCAGACAGTACCGTACAATACAGAAGTTGGCGTTTGTCCTCGAGGCGTGCCGGAACCATTGATCAGATTATAATGAAACATTGCGAGGGTGTTTTTGGGATGCTCGAGGCCTGAAACGGTTTCTAACCCAGTTTTTTTTAAATTACTTGGCATAACAATGCATGCCGGGTGCAGCTAGTATAAATTAAAATAATCTCACAATACTATTTTTATATAGGATCTTTGACTTATAAAAGCGTTTAAACTTTCAGATCACGCAAACATTAAATTGGCTGGTACGCATGACATCGGAAGTAGAAACTAACATCGTAGCCGTTGAACGTATAAAGGAGTACGCGGAGACAGAGCAGGTAAAAAACCTCACAAATACAATAATAATGTACTTTTAAGAGAGTTTCCGTGTAACTTGTGTGTTTAAACAGAAATGCAATATATTTGCTCACGCGGTTGTAGTCCGATGTAACTCCAATTTGATGCAATTCTGACGTTAAACAGCAAATCTAAAATCAACTACTATTAGTATTTATGTCCTCTCTACACTAAGGTATATTAGAAGCTAAAGATGACTTGCATAGTGACATCAGTAATGACCATTATCACCATCCACAGGAAGCACCATGGACCAAGCCAGTTGGTCCCGGGGCCACGTGGCCGGAGACTGGTGCGGTGCAGTTCGAAAGGTTGACTCTGTCCTACCGAGCTGGGTCGGATCCTGTACTGCGTGACGTCACGTGTACCGTGGCGCCGCGCGACAAACTCGGCATCGTCGGTCGAACTGGCGCCGGCAAGTCCACGCTCACGCTCGGACTGTTCAGGTACTGTTACTGTACACACGCCACTACTATACACACACACATAAACACCCTACTACTATTTACACACTCACTCGCATACACTATACTCCAAGTTTAATGCCACACATTTCCACAGGATTGTGGAGGCGGTTGGCGGGCGCATCCTCATCGATGGGCTAGACATCGCCACCATCGGCCTGCACCAACTCCGCTCGCGCATCACTATCATACCTCAGGACCCCGTGCTGTTCTCTGGCACGCTGCGTATGAACCTCGACCCCTTCGAGACATACTCGGACGATGACGTTTGGCGTGCGTTGGAACACGCTCATCTTAAACCGTTCGTGTTAGGTGAGTAACAAAGTTTTCGCCTCCTATATCAAAAATCTTCGAGCCGTTTATGTGCTACTAGTGACGCTAACAATGCTTATGTTAAAGGCTTGCAAGCTGGTCTACGTCACGAGGTGTCGGAGGGCGGCGAGAACCTGTCCGTGGGCCAGCGTCAGCTCGTGTGTCTGGCGCGTGCACTACTGCGCAAGACTCCGCTGCTTGTACTGGACGAGGCCACCGCCGCCGTCGACCTGGAGACGGACGAGCTCATACAGGTGAGTGCTGGAGTCGTGCTGGAAGTGAACATCGCAGCCGTCGACCTGGAGACGGACAAGCTCATACAGGTGAGTGCTGGAGTCGTGCAGGAAGTGAACACCGCCGCCGTCGACCTGGAGACGGACGAGCTCATACAGGTGAGTGCTGGAGTCGTGCTGGAAGTGAACATCGCAGCCGTCGACCTGGAGACGGACAAGCTCATACAGGTGAGTGCTGGAGTCGTGCAGGAAGTGAACACCGCCGCCGTCGACCTGGAGACGGACGAGCTCATACAGGTGAGTGCTGGAGTCGTGCTGGAAGTGAACATCGCAGCCGTCGACCTGGAGACGGACAAGCTCATACAGGTGAGTGCTGGAGTCGTGCAGGAAGTGAACACCGCCGCCGTCGACCTGGAGACGGACGAGCTCATACAGGTGAGTGCTGGAGTCGTGCTGGAAGTGAACATCGCAGCCGTCGACCTGGAGACGGACAAGCTCATACAGGTGAGTGCTGGAGTCGTGCAGGAAGTGAACACCGCCGCCGTCGACCTGGAGACGGACGAGCTCATACAGGTGAGTGCTGGAGTCGTGCTGGAAGTGAACATCGCAGCCGTCGACCTGGAGACGGACGAGCTCATACAGGTGAGTGCTGCAGTCGTGCTGGTAGTGAAGACCGCCGCCGTCGATCTGGAGACGGACGAGCTCATACAGGTGAGTGCTGGAGTCGTGCTGGAAGTGAACACCGCCGCCTTCGACCTGGAGACGAACGAGCTCGTACAGGTGAGTGCTGGAGTCGTGCTGGAAGTGAACATTGTCGATAACGGATAGACAAGCTTATTAAGTCAAAGCTGTTCTCATGAGTTGATTATTCACGTGCTCACCTCACATCGATTGTTACAGAAAACCATCCGCTCAGAGTTCGCGTCGTGTACGGTGCTCACCATTGCACATCGACTCAACACCATCATGGACTCCACCAAGGTCATGGTGCTGGACAAGGGACAGCTCGTCGAGTACGCACCGCCGGAACAGTTGCTACAGGACAAGAACTCGATATTCTACAGTATGGCTAAGGACGCGGGTCTTGTAAACTAAATTGATATCAAAAATTCACTCTCCATCAGCATATTTGTAAGTGAATTGATATAATTAACATTGCGTGTGATAAACATTATCAGCTAAGCTGGTTTAAAAGTGGTTATTTCATAAATGTTACTGTTAAAAAGAGATTACTTGCTACTGTAACTGCATGTGCTTGTTTCAACAACATCTTATGGTTGCAAGTTACTCAAATTTGTTATCTATGACAGCTATTTGTATAAAAATAATAGTGTAAATCTTCAAAGTTTAGTGTACATACCGATGGTATTGAATAAGTATTGCTTACTAATTGTTATTCTTTTATTAAATGTTACTATTCATGCTCAACTCTATACTATTTTAAATAGTAACACTCGGGTCAGTAAACGGATATGGTCGTAATGACCATAAAACATCTATTGTGTCTAGATCACTGTCCATGAAAGGAGTAATTCCTTGGCTGGCGAAATGGGCCCTTAATATTGGTGAAGGAGTTAGAAATCTTACCTACTTTAGTAGTAGTGGTTAAACTTACAACATAAAGCATTTACAACGCATCACACTTATAAATGAGTAATAGGTAGTATTTTTAATTGAAATAGTACTTAAGAATTTAAACAGGGTGAGATTTTTTATGAGTTTCAGCAATAGGTAGGGGTATAATAGTTAGATAAGCTCAAAAATGCCGTAATACTTGCATAAGAAATATCTGCTGGACACTATAAATTATACCTAACATTGTAACTATAAATAGTACCATATAGCTACAGACTTCAGAATGATAATACATAAACATTTTGTATAACGACTCATGAGTCCTCATCTGTCCCCAGCTGTTTTATGGGGCTCTGATATACCTATTGATTGTATTTAGAGATGTATTAGTAGTAAATAAATAAATAAAATAAACTTGGGTAATTTACAGCCATCATATTTTCTTGGTTCGATTTTTTTATTATGAATAATAAAACAGATGTATCGAATATTAAAATAATATAGATTAGGATGTTTCCCAAGATAAAATTGTTGCAAAAACAAAATAAATATAATAATTGATTGTGTTCAAATGTAGAATTGTTAGTAGCATACTCTGTTAATTTATTTCACCAATAGTTAGTTACGTTGTTATTTGTAATTCGTTGCATTTATTTGTAATTCCATCTGTAGTGGCCAAGTTGATGTGATTTTTGCAAATATCAAATTCCATAAATACCTAACAAGTCAATTATGCAAATTAACTTTAATGAGATCACTTTTCATGGCGTCATTGTTTTTCTTATCTATTAATGCAAAGGAACACAAGAATTCCATTGCATTATTTTAGATTATTTTTCAACTATCAACTTGCAATATTTAAAAAAAAACGAGTATGATTTCATCTTTGAAAAAGAAAAGTGAATCATTTGAAATATTATTTGTCTCGAACATATTGAGTCTATGAGAAGGTCGAAACTAAAGTGTTCTACGTATTTCGCTTTTTAAGCAAATAGTAGACGTGCAACTCGTGTCAGTTTGGCCAAGCCATCACAAGTCGAATGTCATTCGTTAGTCGTGTGCCTTTATAGTTATTTGGTGAAATAGTTAATGTTAACAATGGATATTGCCTGTTGAACTTACATTTGTAAGTATTAAGTGGGTTTATATCTTTATATTATTACTAGCTGCAAAATATGTTTTCTTGTATCCCTCGGGAACCAGACCGGTTTTCAGGATAAAAGTAGTCTATATCTGTCCCGGCAGCCGTTTAGGCGCTGAGTGCTAACAAACACACAAACTTTCGCATTTATAGTATTAATAGGGTGTCACAAACTATTTGTAATACTAGCAAGTTTATAATATAAACCGGGTATTAATCTCGCGCCACAAAAATCATCATTTCTTACATAAGTGACGCAATTCGAAAAAAGCATTTAGGATTGTTACAGCAACGGCGGCTAAGTTATTTGAGATTTTTAATTTGAGGTCCTAGACCTTTGCGCTCGAAGATTTTATTGGTGAGTGCAAATACGTAATTGATATTTAATTGTGTAGTATATTATTTGCGGAAACAATATGAGAATAAATATAGCATAGAATAATAAAATAGCAGGTCGATGCGACTTTTATTTATTCTATTATTTATGCGTATTCGCAAAATTTCATTCGATTCGACAAACTGTTACAACTTCTCTTACCTACTTATATTCAAGTATCTTTCTATATTTACATCTATTTGTGTATTTACCAATAGCACTATTTATTTTAAATGTAATTTTAAAAACGTACCATACCATTGGTGAATGAATACAATGTGTATGTTGTACAATTATTAATATTTTATTTTAGTTACCTACTTATATCTCAGTACAGAATATAAAATATGTGGCGACTTTTGATACAATCGTAACGAAGGTACTTTATTCTTACGTGATTATTTAATTTGAATACTATTATTTACACATTATCTATATATATATGAATATGTTAGCGAAATTACGTAAGCCCAATTATCGCAACGCAAAATATATTGAGATATTTACTTAAAATTTACTTATGTACTTAGTAGATATTTAATATTGTACACATCCACTAGTTATTTGTAGCTTAAAAATGCCTTATTTTTAAGATTACTCATTGTACTTATCATTATAATTGCACTAGTACTACACTCACAGTTGAGGACAAAACTGTTATTTACCCCTGCCTTTAATTAGTTAAGTTAAAAATAAGGAAAAACACATTTTAATATTATAATATATTATATTGGAAGAACGTTATTATGGCGCGAAGACTTTTATTTTCGAAAGTTATCCTAGGAACATAATTTAGAAAAAGTAATAGACTGTAAATTTTAATCCTCTTTAACATTTACTGATCACATTGCCAAAACATGATTATCTAAAGAGTACCTACTCCGCAAAAAGACATATTCATAAATAAACTTACTGCCTACTGTGAGAATGAATAGCATGTTCTGTGCTATGATGAAGACCAGTGATAACTTTATTATGTACTTTTATGTAAACATGTACAATGTGTATAAAAGTTGTCCAGTATCCATAATGGCAAGAATTAGTGGATAAGTAGTTTAGCCTTCACTTTTGTGCCTATCGAATATAAAATAAGAGGATATTTGTTTCAATGTATATTAATATTAAAACTTTTTCCATAATGATTATATAATAATTATTGTTTTTATTTTCGATTAGCTATCGACATCATGCTCTGAACAAAATAAATATTAATTAATTAAATGTTCTAAATGCTTTAAGACTTTTTATTGACTTGCCAATATTGTTATACTTAAGAAAATTGGGGTAGGCCTAGGTCCAGCAGTGGACGTCTTTTGGCTGATATGATGATGATGATAAACCAGAAATAAAAAGATAGTGAAACATTTACACACATTCACAGTATTACAGCTCATCTTGGCACAGCCACCATCGCGAACTGAAAATCTAATTACATGACGAATTAGGGCCATACCTCACCGTCTGGCGTCCCTGCGTCGCCAATGCATTCAGTTCTGTCTCGACACAGTCAAGAATGGACGTGGAAATTACTGCACTGTTATTATATTATTACCAGCGTCGCAAAAAGATGAAACGAAAAAAGAAAAAAATATGGGTACATCCGTTTGTATCAAACCGAAGCCAAAGCTACGGTAATACTATCTACAGTATTGTGACTCGGCCGTATTTTATAAATAAATGCCTACAGCCGCGCGGTACGTAAACATGCGATAGGGCTGCCCGCCTCCAGCACTTTAATTACATTTGCCTACTTTGTGCTTTTATTTAGTTTTGTGATTGCAAATATACCTTTTTTATATAAACAAATAAAATACTTTGTGAATTTAATAGGAAGTTCAATAAAAATGCGTGTTGTTTTTTGATTGGAATTTTTTTTTTTATATTAACCTACCAAAGTGACTCCACCCTGCCTGATGGTAAGCAGTCAGTGGAATCCAGAAGTGGTGGCCACCATACCATAAGCTATAGTCTTAAACTGGCGGTATGGTGGCCTCCACTATGGCGGCTGGGAATGGGTTTAGGGTAAGGGAATGAGGGCGGTAAGGAAAGGGGAAAGGGGGGAAGTTGGGCCTCCGGCACTGTCACTCACCAAGCGAAACGCAGTAGTACGGATACTACTACTCTTACGTCGATCTTCTATGAGAGGGTAGTACTTCCCCGGACGATCCGGCCCATTCATGCTGAAACCAACGTGGATCTACTACCGTAAAAAAAAATTTTTTTTCTTGTATTATCCATACACACAGTATAATAAACAACTATTATTAATAGTCAAATAAAGTAAAAAGTAAGTAAGTCCACTTTAATTATACAAACTAACAAAAAAAGACATGCCCCGAGGTTTTGACATAAGCATACCTGCCGTATCATGATTCATGAACCGCCTATAACTACCTATTTTACTCGTGTCAATCACTTACCTTTACTCTATTCACTTTATTTATTAATAATAAATTCAATTTATTTAATATCTTTTTTTTTTCGGGAGATAAAAGGAAATACTTATCCATTATAATGACACACATTATGTACCTACCTACTAGTAAATAAAATTATTTTATAGTCTTACCTTTCAGAGTTTCCAGGTAATCTGAAAAAAGTTATCACCAAGTTAGTACCAAAAACAGCACAATATATCCTACTCTTCATATTAAATATGTACTTAAAAAAAACAACACACCGTTCCAACGTCACTGCGGCACAGTCGCGACTGACTGCCGAGCGCATGTCGAGTTCGAGGCGCGTAGGCTTGGCTCGCGCTTCGTCCATTTGTATGAAGATGGATTACTACTGTATATAGTATTACCGTGGTAATATTGTGTTGACTATATTGAAAGAGTAAATCATTACGCGTGAAAATATACATATTGCTGATGAATTTATTAGGGTAGGCAGTGCTTTTATGCCTCTAGGGAGTTGCCAAAGCGGTGTTTTTCTCAAACTATAAAGATTTAAGATAAAAATACTAGGATGTTACTAACATCATTTGATGAATTATTGAGTTTATGTCGGAATGATTTAACTAAACATGATACAATATTAAGAAAATCTATAAGTCCTGAAGAAAAACTATTTGTGACATTGAGGTAAGCTTATATTTATAATTAAATCATACATTTCTAAAATGGTTGATTCTTCGGAGTAATTTGACAAATTCAACATGTATGCAGGTGCATGTACGGTGTGTGGCATTTCAGAACCTTCGGAACGAGTAGAATATCCAGGATGGTTGCTTGAAGGAGACGGTTGCATTTAGCCTTGGAGGTAATATTCAGGCTTAGTTGCGTTGTCGAGTATAGACATAATCTTAATTGAAAGAAGACATATTCACTTTTACGTGATCCGCCGCCGGGCTTTACATTTTTTTGGCTCCAACTTCCCTTGCCGCGGATACTCTTCCACTTTCTTTGTAATGCAACAGCTGAAAGTAAATTTAAGTTAGGTTTATAATAATTACTATTTTTTGCAGGTATCTTGCAACAGGTTGTACAACAATATTTACAATAATTAGAGAAGTGTGTGACGCTTTATGCAAACATCAAGGACAGTTTATAATAATACCTACTACAGAAAATGATTGGAAAAGCATTGCAAGAGGATTTAAAAAAAACTCCAATTTCCTACATTGCATTGGTGCCATTGACGGAAAACACATCAGAATAATTCAGCCAGTAAATTCCGGATCACTATACTACAACTAAAAAATATACTTTTCAATTGTTTTACTTGCAATATGTAATGCTAATTATAATTTCACATATATAGATGTTGGAGCGTATGGAAAAAGCAGCGATTCAGGGATTTTAAGGAAAGGTCTTTTTCACTAACCTCATGAGCAATTCTTTAAGTATCCCTGAGGCCAAACCACTGATAGAAAATGGTGACAATATTCCATATACAAAATTGTAGGAGATGAAGATTTCGGACTACACGAAAACCTCATGAGACCGTATGGAGGACACAATCTCAGTTACAAACAAAACATATTCAACTATCGTTTATCTAGAGCACGCCGTTATATCGAGTGCACATTTTGTATATTATCCAATAAGTGGAGGATATTCCACAGGCCACTGAATGTAAATATAGAAGGCTATTCATATGACATACAAACAATTTATCCTCTTTACAATAATAGTGTAGACAAACCATTGAAGTCTAAAGTTAAAAAATCTAAATACGTGCGCGCGATTCAACTCTAGAATTCGCCCGCGAAGAAGAATTTTTATATTTGTTGATTTTGTTTTAGAACTGTATTATTTCTCTATTTTTCTCATTTTAAATAAGTAACTAGCTACTTATTAAATAGTGACAGCGAGTGCTAAAGGCCGTTGGTTTGTTTTATTTTAAAAAAAAGAGTGTGTGTACTCATGTACCTACGCACGTAAGAAGTTATACTTCTTTAGCATAACAATCCAAAAATACCCAATAATAACACAACGTGTACCTACATACGTAACAGATATCCTCAAATCTATAAATGCACTTAAAACAGTAGGTATATTAAAACCACTTTTACCACTAATATTCAAAATAAATATTTTTACTGATAAAATGATCAATAAAAAATATCTATCACCGTCATAAATATAATTAAATTGATATAAACGCCAATATATTTTTTAATTATTTACACTGATTATTTGTACTGATACGACACACAAGGTTCGCAACTAACTTCAGGGTGTTGCTTTTTTCTGTCGGTGTTTTCAGGCGAGGAAAATTGTGTCATAGAAATGTAACTAAAAGTTACATTTCTATGTATTTATTTTCTTTATTTCACAAATTGTCCTAATTTGACTACTAATTTGAAATAGGTACTACTAATATATCATTATCAATAAATAATTTAGATAAACAACTAGTTTTATTTTCCTCATATTCTAAATGAAAAGTAGAGTGTTTGCCACGGGTAAAAGAATCAATTCCTACTCGGACTATAGCCGAGTATATATTTATATCTCTGCGCTCGGGCGTCTAACTACCTCGGGGATTGATTCTTTTCAACCCGCTAACAATCTAAATCTACTATTGCCATAAGTAACTTTACTTACCAGTGGTACAACCAGTTGGACATAGCTGTTAGACCACGGGTCGGGAGGGCCAAAACACAAAATTAATTACAGTCTTTTACGTTAGTAGCATTATGTTTACTACCAATTTAAGTTCGTGAAAAGGATAAAAAAGAAATTGAGATACAAATTCTTGACTTTCAAATATTTAATTCAAAATAGCACCAACTAGATAAATTATTTCTTGACTAATCACTTAGGAACCAATACCTATCTAAATACATACAAAATATTTTGTAACATAAAAACGTAAAAGCAATAACATACTTACATAAATAACTCGTGAAAAAATAATACTTTCAATAATCTTAGTTTTACTTAATTGCTAATATTGAGTTACATATTATTTAATTAGTTATTAGACCAGCGTCTTTAGCTAGGCTGTAGAACATAGAATTCTTGTCCTGTAGCAACTGTTCCGGCGGTGCGTACTCGACGAGCTGTCCCTTGTCCAACACCATGACCTTGGTGGAGTCCATGATGGTGTTGAGTCGATGTGCAATAGTGAGCACCGTACACGACGCGAACTCTGAGCGGATGGTTTTCTGCAAAAATTGATATGCTATGAGACGCATGAACGGTCACAACTCGATAGACGATCCCCAGTACGACTCTAGCGCTCACCTGTATGAGCTCGTCCATCTCCAGGTTGTCGGCGGCGGTGTTGTTCACTTCCAGCACAACTCCAGCACTCACCTTTATGAGCTCGTCCGTCTCCAGGTCGACGGCGGCGGTGTTCACTTCCAGCACGACTCCAGCACTCATCTGTATGAGCTCGTCCGTCTCCAGGTCGATGGCGGCGATGTTCACTTCCAGCACGACTCCAGCACTCACCTGTATGAGCTCGTCCGTCTCCAGGTCGACGGCGGCGGTGTTCACTTCCAGCACGACTCCAGCACTCACCTGTATGAGCTCGTCCGTCTCCAGGTCGACGGCGGCGGTGTTCACTTCCAGCACTCACCTGTATGAGCTCGTCCGTCTCCAGGTCGACGGCGGCGGTGTTCACTTCCAGCACGACTCCAGCGCTCACCTGTATGAGCTCGTCCGTCTCCAGGTCGACGGCGGCGGTGTTCACTTCCAGCACGACTCCAGCACTCACCTGTATGAGCTCGTCCGTCTCCAGGTCGACGGCGGCGGTGTTCACTTCCAGCACTCACCTGTATGAGCTCGTCCGTCTCCAGGTCGACGGCGGCGATGTTCACTTCCAGCACGACTCCAGCACTCACCTGTATGAGCTCGTCCGTCTCCAGGTCGACGGCGGCGTTGTTTACTTCCAGCACGACTCCAGCACTCACCTGTATGAGCTCGTCCGTCTCCAGGTCGACGGCGGCGGTGTTCACTTCCAGCCCGACTCCAGCACTCACCTGTATGAGCTCGTCCATCTCCAGGTCGACGGCGGCGGTGTTCACTTCCAGCACGACTCCAGCACTCACCTGTATGAGCTCGTCCGTCTCCAGGTCGACGGCGGCGGTGTTCACTTCCAGCACGACTCCAGCACTCACCTGTATGAGCTCGTCCGTCTCCAGGTCGACGGCGGCGGTGTTCACTTCCAGCACGACTCCAGCACTCACCTGTATGAGCTCGTCCATCTCCAGGTCGACGGCGGCGGTGTTCCGGCGGCGGTGTTCACTTCCAGCACGACTCCAGCACTCACCTGTATGAGCTCGTCCGTCTCCAGGTCGACGGCGGCGGTGTTCACTTCCAGCACGACTCCAGCACTCACCTGTATGAGCTCGTCCGTCTCCAGGTCGACGGCGGCAGTGGCCTCGTCCAGTACAAGCAGCGGAGTCTTGCGCAGTAGTGCACGCGCCAGACACACGAGCTGACGCTGGCCCACGGACAGGTTCTCGCCGCCCTCCGACACCTCGTGTAGGAGTCCGGCCGGCAGACCTGCGACATTCGGGTCGTAAGTAAGCAACACTGGTCATAACAAGTACACACAGCAAAACTTGATACTGACCCAGTACGAACGACTTGAGGTGAGCGTGTTCTAGCGCGCGCCAGATGTCATCGTCCGAGTATGTCTCGAAAGGATCCAGGTTCATGCGCAGTGAACCAGAGAACAGCACGGGGTCCTGCGGTATGATGGTGATGCGCGAGCGCAGCTGGTGCAGGCCGATGGTGGCGATGTCCAGCCCGTCGATGAGGATGCGTCCAGCAACAGCCTCCACGATCCTGTGGAAGTGAGGGGGGTTAAGAGGGTGTGTATAGAGATAATGAATTGTTCTTCTGGTCATTATCCTTTTGGGAAGAGGTCCTTATAAGTCAAAAGGGTGTGTATGAATAGTAATGATGTGATGTGTGTGCGTACTACAGTACCTAAACAATCCAAGGGTGAGCGTGGACTTGCCGGCGCCAGTTCGGCCGACGATGCCGACCTTGTCTTGCGGGGCAACGGTACACGTGAGATCTCGCAAGGCTGGTTCTGCTCCAATTTTGTAAGCCAGAGACAACCCATCGAACTGTACTGTGCCAGTCTCTGGCCAGGTAGAGCGCGGTCCTGGAAATTTGATCCACTCTGCCTCCTGCGAATGCACATAGCTACATCGCAATTTGTTGCTTAGGTTATATTGACATGTACAACATAATGAAGACGTTTGATCAAAGGTGACTTTTGCCCGATCTGTAATTTTTGCCCGACTAACGCAGTCAAGGAGGTTTTTCCAGCGTATGTATGTATGGATGTATGTATGTATGTGAGTATGTATGTCTATTTCTTGGCACGCTCTACAGCCTAAATGGCTTAATGGATTTTAACGTATGAGGTGTCATTAAATTCGTATTATTTGTGGGAGTGACATAGAGTATATAAAATTTCAATGTAGAGTCAGCACGAGAAAAAAAAAGGTTTTTCCATTCGTTGCAAATCTAACAAGAAATCATATCTTTGGTTTCTAAGTCTGAATAAGAAACAAAGGCGGCAATTTTTTGCACTCGACCAATCACAGACATGAATGACATGGATCTGGACGTTTTGTAAGATGGTGTTAAACATGTTTTTCTAACGTTTGTCTTTAAAGTTTTTTATGCATTAAGTGTAATTTATAACTGGTAAAGTGAAAGTATTTTATCGAAATTTCAATAATTAACAGTAGCCCAGTAATGGTGGGTAATAGTTTTGCTTGAAAACGACAGAGACCCTGAAAATTGAAAAAAAATATTGCAAAGAGAAACAAAGGTAAAACAACTTTATTTTTATTTTGAAATAATATTTGTTTTATATTTTACTAGGCTTTGCTCGCGTAAATATCATTTTTCCTACAGACATTATATGTTATTTACATATTTCACAGACGCAAACGCGCAATCATTGTAAAGAATATTTTTTGTTTTTCTATCCGGGCAGCTAAAATATTTTGTGAAAATGGTGTACCCTTTGATTATATTATATAATCAAAGGGTGTACCTACCTACTCGTACCTACTTACTCAAGAGTAAGCAACCTAAAATTTTCCATGCGAGAAACAATTATTATTTTACATATTATTTTTATTCCCCCATTCATACAACCCTCCATTTTACTTACCTAAAAATATCTGCGTCCAAATGCAAATTTTCACTACAACAACTAAAAACAGTTTTCCACAATGTTTCATCGCCATATAACCCTATAACCATCCCTTTCAAAATTATTTAAAGCAGCCTTTTTGATTTTAGTTAAAGCATGAAATTTCGTAAATACTTATTACCTTAAAAACAAAAGGCTGTCTATTTAATATTTAACTCCCTAAACCCATCTATAAAAAAAATGAAAACAGCATTTTTGTAGTTTAGTTAGTTTTGTAAACATTCAAAATATTGTTCGTACCTAACATATTTTCTGCTAGAAGTAAAAATATTTTCTAGTTTTCCTAAATCGACAACCCTATTGTTATGAAAGATTATTTGGGTACAAAGATGGCAATCTATTAGCATTTTGGGATCTGGCAATGTGATTATAGCTTAAGATTAAAATCGGCTTTTTTAATTTGTTGGTATCAAAGTCGGCCAAAATGATAATTAAAATCTACTAAAAATATTTGTTAATCACACAATATTTTCTATACCTAGTGTTTTTAAATATGTTTAGAATATCTCTAAATTATTATAGTAAGTATTATTGGGTAGTTCTTTAAGTACAAAATTTTAGTTCTATGGGTATATTTCTCTAACCAACGATCAAAACGGCATGTAATTTTTTTTTGTACGCATTAGCTTTATCCCTAACTAGAACAAATGATATTTTTGAAATAATTGCTGTCTAGGTACAAAATAAAAATATTTGAAGTTTGTTCTTCTGATTCATATAACGCGTCCGCTTGCCATTTTCTGGAACAAAATGGTCGATATCGTATTTTCTCTTTGATACGTCAATATTAATTATAATTTATTCGAAAGTAAATGAATTGTCCTCTTACAAAAAAAATGTGTATTAGTTATAACTACGTCAGTATGTTTATAAATAAGTAAATAAGAAGTGTCCGGCGTATAATACTAATTAATGTGGCGTAAGCTGCGCTTGACCGTAATTAGTTAAACAATAATTGTGAGAGTCTCACTTTCCGCGCGGGGGAAGCCAGTCGTGCAACGAAAGAGCTAGAAGGCGAACGTGCGGCTGGTTGGCTTAGATCCCGGTGTTACGAAGGTAAATATCTGATCCATATGTGCTTGGTTCAGGTGGCATTTTGATTACAATGCCTACTTTATAAAATTTATTTTATTGCTTTATAACTTTAAACTGAGTTTCGTGTGATGCTTTTAGGTTATGGATTCGTGTAGAAAAATGCAAATGCTGAAGTCTGTATATATGATGAGTTATGCATGATTGTAGGCAAAATCCTGATTCATATGTGCCTGATTCATATGGTCTAAACTTCATATGAATCACAAAACACATTAGTTTTTCCCTCTCCAGCACGAAAGGAGCGCTTTTCTTGCGTAATTTCTCGTCCAATTTTGGACCGTGTACAAGTCAGTAATTCTAGTCTTATTTATCGTATCGTATTTATCGTCTTATTGTTACGCCGAAATTAGGGGAATATCTAAATCGAAACCACAAGTGCATTCAAAACTAACAAAACGGTACCACGGTTCCAGCAATAAGAGCAGCATATCTCACTATATCTTTTATAGGATTACTATATATATCGTGTGTTTATGTATTCGTGTGTGCGTGTTGTTTGTGTGTGTTGGCGTGTGTATGTGTGTGTGTGTGCGCGCACTATTCAGTGTGTGAGGGAGTGTGCGTGCAAGTAAGACATAGTGTGACGAGCAATCTATATCTATTTTCTGTTATTAATATTGCAGTTCACTACAATGCCACAAACTAACGAAAAAAGGAAAGAGAAAAAGAAACTTGCAGAACGTAGAAGAATGGAAAACATAAGAAAAGATCCAGACAAGTATGCTCTGTGGAAATTAAAAATGAAAGAATTATATTTGAAAAGAAAGAGAGAAGGTAAAATTGTATCAGTTCAGAATTTGACACCCAAACAACAAAAAGTAGCTAGGAAGAAAAGCAGAGAAAGTACTCGAAGGTGGTATTCTAAAAAGAAATTAAAAGAACGTGATGTTCATTCAGAAGAGGAAATAATTGGTGAATGTGATCCAGCAGACAAAACCAAAATAAATGATCCTTTAGATTTGAAATTACTAACATCTCCAGAAGCTTCGATTATACCAAGATCTCCGAAAATTTCCAGCTCACCAGTATTAATTCAGTCTGCTCCTCTTTCTGCACGTATAACGAGATCCACAGTAAGACAAAAGAGAATGCTTGAAATGGATTTGAACGTAACAGAAAATGAAACCGATGTCTCTTCCAGCACTGATGCCCCTTTCAGAATAACAAAATCACCTTCACCAAATACTTCAATATCAGAGTCACCAAGAACTCCCAGCCCACAAAGTAGCTTTACATCGTCTCCACGACGTGTCATCAGCCCAAAAGATTTTAAAAAAGATGCACGGGCAACATCTGTTAAAAAAAAATCACCTTGGAAACATATTTTACGCAAGTTTCAATACAGATACAATAAAGAACTACAATTGAAAGATCAAAAAATTCTAGAACTTAAAAGAATCAATGAAAATTACAGGAAAAAGATAAAACGCTTACAAAACTATAAACAGGTAACAGACGTACATAAAACACAAAAGATAAATTTATCTGGAAATGAAAAAATACAGCCAATTGTTGCACCCTGTGCTACTGGAATTAAAGAAAACGTGAGAATGTATTTTGAAGAAGATGAAAACAGTAGAATGTGCGCGGGAAAAAAAGAATTTGTCACCAAAGGAAAAGTAAGAAAACAGAAGCGATATCTTACCGATAGCTTGCAGAGTCTACATAAAAAGTATCTTGAAACTAATCCTCAATACAAAATAAGCTACAGTGCATTTTGCAAGCTTCGTCCATTTTGGGTAAGCGTACCAAACGTTAATATTAGAGAAACATGTTTGTGTAAAGATCATGAAAATATGGAGCTGGTAGTTGTAGCCCTTCGCAAAAATAATCTGATTGAGGAAAAATCTGTTAATGGGATTCTACAATCACTATGTTGTGATGCCAGGAATGTTCACTGTCTGGCTAAGAACTGTAATAGTTGCAAATATAAGGTCATAAATTATAAAGAATTTGACAATACCAAAGAAACACATTACTGGATTTGGAACAAAGTAAAAAAAACTTATATTAAAGATGGAAAAGAAAAAGCTACACTTCAAACGATGAAGGAAAAAATTGCAGGGTATCCCAAAGATGTAATCGAACATTTCGAAAAACTGTTAGTACCCTTTATGCGCCACTGCGGAAATATTATTGCTCAATATAATTATACTAAGAATTTGAAACAAAACCTAAAGTCTGAAGAATGCATAATACATTGCGATTTTAGTGAAAACTATAATACTAAATACGCCTCTGAGATTCAGTCTTTCCACTTTGGAAGTTCCAGACAACAAGTAACATTACACACCTCTGTTATTTATTACATTAAAGATGGAAAACTGTGTAAACAGTCATACTGTACGATCAGCGAATGTTTGCGCCATGATGCCGTCGCAATTTGGGAACATTTACAACCAATTCTTCGATTTCTTGAAAACGAAGTGCCGTGCATAACAACCTGTCATTTTATTTCGGATTCACCATCGGCGCAATATCGTAATCGCAAAATGTTTTACATAATGGCAAAAATGCACTGGTATTTCCCAAGTTTGCGATTATTAGTATGGAATTATTCTGAAAAAGGACACGGAAAAGGGGCTCCTGATGGTGTCGGAGGAGTTTTAAAACGAACGGCTGATCAAATAGTTGCGCGAGGGATCGACATTCCAAACATTGAAATTCTTGTTAGACACCTAAGGAAACGTTGTTTAGGAGTTATCATAGAAGTGATTCATGAGTCGGGAATAATAGAGAAGGATATGCTGATTCCTGAAAATTTGAAGTAATTTCGCGGGACCATGAGAACACATCAGGTTGTGTGGAGTGCCAATCAACTTTATACTTTAGCTATGAGAGAACTTAGTTGTAGCTTGGACAATTGTTCCCAAGAAGCCATTCAATGTTCTCATGGTCAACACATTGGTTTTTATACTATAGAAGATGGTAATAAACAACAGAGAGGTGTAAACGTCAAATCCGCGAATAAAAGAATGAACGAATGCAGCTCTATGGTCAAACGTAGTCAAATATCTGCCAACGAAATGGAGACTAAAATAGATTCCGATACAACCCAACAAGACCTCGACCTTCCTGACGACGACAGCTTTTGGGTGGAAACTTCGTCAATTGATGAAAAACTTATAACTCCAAAATTCACCAGAGATGTCCTATCGACGCTTCATCAGAAAAGCGCGGCTGATTGCTCAGATTCTGACGATGAGGACATTTTTGCGTTTAAAAAGCGTCAATATGATAAACGAAAAAATGAGTCTCACGCCATTGGTGAAGAAATGATTATTCCATCTTGCTCCAAAAATCTAAGATCTCGGCAACTAGAAAAAGGCTTTAAGGACGATATTAAAAGTACCTCGCTCGCTTGCATCCCTGACGATGAGGACATTTTTGTGTTTAAAAAGCCACAATATGATATAAGGACAAAAGAGTCTCACGCCATTGGTAAAGATATGATTATCCCATCTTGCTCCAAAAATTCAAAATCTTGTCAATTACAAAAAGGCATCAACAATGATATGGAAAGCAGCTCGGTCCCTTGCAAAAAGCCAAGGAAATATTTCTTGACTTTGACTTCATAACTTATTAGTTAACCTTAGCTACTATTAATATGTATGTAAATAAGACAGATTAATGTCTAAAGTGGCATTTAAGTTGATCTCATTTTTGTTACTAACTGTTAGTGATAAATACTTTAATGTGATTGTTTATTCTAATTAATAATTAAGACTGATTAACGAAGACTGATGTGAAAAGTGCCATTTTTCGAATCATTTTGTATAAGTTGTGATGTTTAATTATGAAAGGTTATAGCCAAGTAAGTGAATAAGTTTAATAAATAGGACAATTTTATAAGAAGACATTTTACAAGAATTACTTATTGTTTAAACCAGATTCTTTTTCCGTGATATGATCACTGATAATTGTTGACAAAAACTGATTACTATTGTTGTTAAAATATGATTATTATTTTAATACAGAGTTTCATCTATACATAAAAATTTTGATTTTTATTTCTGTTTCTGATTCATCTGTAACGAATTCTGATTCATATGGCCATAAAATATTTGAACGGCGATATCTTAAAAACTACTTTTTAAAAACGAGTCCGTCATTCAAATATGTGTTATTTAGTATACCTTTTTTTATATGAACAAGTGTTACAGGGTTAAAAGTGAAATCAAAATTTGGGCATATGAATCAGTCAAAGAATGAAATTTCGAAGAACTACCCTATTACCAAAATACTTACTTGGTCCCTTTCTGTATACTCCTTAATGCGTTCGACTGCTACAATATCAGTTTCTATTGATGATAGTGTCTGAACCAGCCAAGTTAAGATATTTGTAATCTGTAATTTAAATGTATTCGAAATGTACCGGAGCATTGACAAATAAGACAATCTACAAGATACTAGCTTTCCGCGGCGCGCATAATATGGTTTGTTGTATCCCTCAAGAACCAGACCGATTTTCGGGATAAAAAGTAGCCATGTCCGTCTCCGGCACCGAATCTATCTACATACCAATTTTCATCGAAATCGGTTCAGCCGTTTAGGCGCTGAATGGTAACAAACACACACACACACACACACACACACACACACACACACACACATACAAACTTTCCCATTTATAATATTATTAGGATTCATTTGATGGTAGGTATACGTACCTCTAACGTGTAAGTAATGGAGAGACCTGCAAGGCCCGGACTTATATTGTCTCGATCTGCCACTGCGAATATCGCAGCGAACAATAATGCCAAGTTACCGATCATGCTTAGCCGAACACCGAGCCATCTATACGCGGCTTTTCCCAAGTAATAGAATGTCTGGTAAAAGTCTATTTTTTTCTGGGATTCATTGATAAATCTGGAAATTCAACATTTTGAATTAAAAAGAAAAAAAAGTATTCACTTAGTGATATAAATCGAGGATTAACATCTTGAAGCGTCCGACATATTGAATAGATAGTTCTATTTTTTGTATCCAAGTTCAAAGTTGCGTTGGTTATTCAAAATAAAATATTCGTTAAATGATAACCGTATTACACTTAAGTAAAGTTATGTACGTAGGTACATGTATGCAAATGTATTAGGAATCATCTTTATAAGTAATGAAAACACCACCTCTCTTTAACACCAAAAGCCCGAATACTCGTGGCACCCAAAACACTTTCATTGAAATGTGCGAACACCGGCGAGTGAGCAACAGACTCAATCCTCATAATTTGTCGTGAGGTCGGCACATAGATCCGTTGTAGCACGTAGTACACCAGCGCGATGGGCAATATCACACTCATGAATATTGGCGTAGAGTAACTTATCACTATTAGGGTGCCTATTATCTGTAAATAGAAAAAAAACTTGATTCATTACGTCACGTCAGTTAGCGTATATGCATTAGCAAAGATAGGTACTTAACATAGGGCATTCTTAAAGAATGAATGGAAACAAAAATGGCTATTGATTTTGCTTACCTCTAATAAAAGATTGAGAAACCCTGTCATTTGCCAAGTAAACTGAGTGTCGACTGTATTTATGTCGTTTGAAAACCTCGCAACAATCCTACCTACCGGCGTCACTTCAAAGAACTGCAATGGCGATCTTAACACATTTTTCAATAACAATTCGTGAATAACTTTAGATGCTTTCCAACAAGCCAAGAATGGCAGTAAATCGCTGAATAACGCTGTTATAGCTGTAAATGGAAATTATGTAAGAGTTATTCTAAGGTACGCTGTTTCTGGCATAAAAAAACATTATTCAAAAGCACGAGCTACCAACTTCAATACGGAAAGATTTACGTACCCAGTGCTATTCCCAAGCCACCATACACTCCTAGATACATATTCCTCTTTTTAGTGTCAATAGTGCCGTTCACGATCTGTCAACATAAAAGTGTCAAATTTGTAATAGTAAAGCTGCCGGTCCTTAAAAGTAGCAAAAGGCAGCCAGCACCAGGCATGCATGAATTAGTACGACTTTGCTATCGATGCCTTTTTTTGAAACGCCTATTTATATTTAAAAAAAAGTAAGTAGGTTATCTTAATTTACACACTTACACTTTTTGCATAGCAAACATTTTATTAAAAGATAGATATGCATGAAAGCTTGAATGCTGCAAATTGTGAATTAGATATAATAAATATAAGTAGGTAGGTATTCGGCAAATAGCCGTTCAAATCTAAGAGTAGGTAAACTAGGTAGGTACATAAAATAACTAGTTTAAACTATAATGCTACTGCTCCACCTACGTCGTAATGCATTATTAAAGGCGTTAACCAAGACATTACACAGATGTAGTCAACAGTTTATTGTCGATACAGGGATGCAGCATTGTTAATGACGTTAGACGTTAGGCGATAGCTCGAGTAGCGGTTTTTTCGACACATCATAAGGTTTATAGCGCGTCAGTTCGTGCACTATGCGCCGTTGGCAAAATTAACGGCCTGAAAGGCCGTTAATTTTGCCTAGAATGAGATTCTAGGCACAGTAAAGACAGAGTACTTTTTTCTAGACGACGCACGCGGGGAGTAAGGACGTACATACATGATTGTTTTTGGAGCTCTTTAAATTCTTTGCTTAATTATAAAAATGCATTTAATAATTTAGCACGCCCATTGTTGCCACCAATGCAGCTGCTTCAACCGCCATCGTGTTTGGGCGCTCGTCCGGAGTGGCATGAACAGTTAACGCGTTATCTCATCAACAATTTCCTTTAACACCGCAGTTCCTATAATGTGGCCACATGTTTTTTTTGACTATTATTTAACGCCAGTACTGGCAGGTGTTCTTCCGGTTGATCTTGAGGTTCAGAGACGAGCGGTTATGTATTATACAACTCACGACGGCATGAATAGTGACTCGCCAGAAAATCATTAGATTATTTAAAGAAGAAAATGAAGTTTATAGGAGTCTTATAGACGAATGGCAGCAGCGCTGGGATACTTCAACTAAGGGGCGCCACCTGTACCAGTTTTTTCCATCAGTTGTAAAGCGGTTGGCAATAACATGGTTAGAGGTAGATCACTGTGTCGCCCAATTTCTTACGGGTCATGATAACTTTAAGGGCAAACTATTTTCGTTTAAGTTAGTTGATTCTCCGAGTTGTCAGTGTTCCAATCAAGAACAGTCTACTACTTTGAGAGTGAAGTCTTTGGCGTAAAGACATAATGTTAAATAGTTTACAAGTTACATCAGGACCAGTTTATTATGAGGATTTTTACATTTACTAACATTAACGTTAACGCAGGTGGAGTAGTAGCATAGAAGTAACAATAATGTATGATATTGTGACTCATTGCAGTCATTGCTATGATTAATTAATCAGGAGCTTACACCCCACAACCATCTATACTTCAGACGTTAAGTAGGGCGGGAGAGTTTAAGTCACTAAAAGAAAGAAACCTATTGGATTTTTTCTGTTAGGAAGAAAATAGACATGCATATTATGTCCTTTACAGATTAAATTTATCTTCCGCTGTAGAATGAAGGAAAAGTGGGCGTTTTTATGCCTTAATCCTTTTTTCCCTTCGGATTAGGTATATTTGTGGGGTCTAAGACAGTAGCTTTAGCAGTCCCCGTCCCTGGACTCATAACCCGGTGTCCGTAAGGGTTTTTTACTGCTAATCCTGGCTTACAGGAGTTACAGTAGTGGCGGTCATGTAGACGGAACATGTCAGAAAAAAAATGGCCTGACAGTTGCTTAAAACCTTGGTTGAGAGCACATTACATACATTAATAGAATAATAAATGTACATAAATAGCTATAATAAGTTGTAGTCTTACCATAGTGTTATCATTGGTCCAACGCGCAAGCCAGAAATTAGTGCTCATTTGTACCGCATTGCAAGAGGTGCATATCACGAACGTTCCCACCAACGCCCAGAAACCAATATGCGTGAAATAATGCTTGTAAACTTCCCATTTCACCTGCGGAATCAATTATTATAATATGTAGGTAGTTATCCATAACGCAGTAAAGTAATATATTTATTTATTTATTTATTACTCTTAAACTTACATCTATCTTTACAGGCAAGCCTAATGCGACAGAGAAGTTGAGCTTTTTATCTAGTTAATAACTATATTTATTTCTACATCCTAATACATGATTAAAACTAACCTAAGTACTGCAGATGCAATAAGCAGTCTTAGTAAATTCGTTCAGTGCACATGAAAACAGATCTATCCGGTCAGACAGCGTGTTGAGCACACGCAACGCCCGCACAAGCGGCGCGCGCTGCAGCAGGTTGGTGCGTGCGCGAGGCACAACCAGCAGCGACGCGCTCTGTATTCATCCGAAACGCACAGCTGAACCGTCTCTAAGATACCCGGATTGTGTATCTTACCGCGTATTACACTAGATATGTAGGTGGCGAGAGCTACCTCCCTTCTTACTTCGAGTCTGTAATAACCCACCATTCCCATAACAAATAAAGTAGGATACAGTAGTGGGTACCCTGGGAACACGCCATACTGCTTCAGATATAAAAACCTAAGAAATTTGTTTTGTATGCGTTCTATCATTAATTTATACTTTTCTTCGTCTGGAGACCAAATGACCGCATTTATATTTATATTTATTTATATCTAACTTTCTATCTAAATGAACTCACTTTGCCCGTTTCTGCTCGCTCTGTTTCTATAAGCTGATCAAATTCCTTATTCGCTTCATTTTCGTTACTCGTTTTATCGCCTGGATCAGCTGAAAAAAGTAAAATAATTAATGCTGTAATGGTTCTACACTTCGTAAATACAAGCTTCCAAGTCTTGTCAAGTAAGTTCTAAATTGTAGGGTTATCATTTTTCCTAATAAAACTTATTACCTGTCCCAGTTATTTCAGTTTCAGAGCGAGCACCAGATGACAAAGATCGAGCCCATTGCAGTTTACGTTGGAACTCGGAACCGAGCTGACTTTCCAGATCTTGTTTGATAGATTCCAAATCTGTAACATGATATACAAAATACCTCAGATTATTTTAGAGAGAACGATAGATAGTTAAAATAATTATTAAGTTATAGACGTCCGCCCTCGTTTCGTTTCGGTATCTAAAGTTTCATCGCAACAAACGCTTACAATCCATATTAATATGCGAAAGTAACTCTGTCTGTCTGTCTGTTACGCTTTCACGCCTAAACCACTGAACCGATATTGATTAAATTTGGCATAGAGATAGATTAGACCTCGGGGAACAACATAGGATATACATATTAATATGCGAAAGTAACTCTGTCTGTCTGTCTGTTACGCTTTCACGCCTAAACCACTGAACCGATATTGATTAAATTTGGCATAGAGATAGATTAGACCTCGGGGAACAACATAGGATATACATAGGCTACCGCGAAAAATGGCTTAAAGGGGTTAAAATAGGGGATTAAAGTTTGTGTGATAAATTATTTTAACAGAGATATAACCGACATTCACGCGGGTGGAGCTGCGGGCAACAGCTAGTAAAATATGATTGCAATATTGCCTAGGTCTGCAAAATATTATTGCTATACCTACTGCAAATTTACTTTTGCTGTCTTTCATATCGCAAATTTACAAATATTGAAATTCTGAAAATTGCTTCGTTTATTCATTTCTAAATATGGATGGATTTATAAAGAGTAAACTATGTTTCTTGTTATTTATTCAGAATGTAAGTATAGGGTGGATAGGCGAATTATTAAACGCCGCGCGCAGACTGCTTTCATTTTGTACTTATATGCTGTTCCCGTTGCTTCTGCCTGCCGCTACCAAGATAAAAAGAGGAAAAAACACTGCGTTTGCGTCGAAAGTACATTTTTACTATGTACCCATAACTAAAATTTCTTCATAACCAGGACACTACAACTAACCAACAAGAACATTACCTGCCTAGACTTCTTTACGGTTCCAATTTGAGAGAAATCTGGCTGCGTGCTACTTCTATTGTCAAACCCATATATCTGTCTTTAGTCAAAAATATAATATTGTCTGCTTTTATTAATTTTACTTAAGTCACGATTGCTATTTTAAACCTACCTTCAGTTGATGAAGTTTGTTCAGCGATGCTTAAGTGGTGCAGTAGGAATTCAGCGAAGGCACCTTTCTTGGCAAGCAACTGCTGGTAGGAGCCGGTTTCTGACACAGTTCCTTCACGAAGTACTATAATTAAGTCTACTTGCGATAAGTAGGATACGTTGTGCGTTACCCACACACGAGTTTTATTCTTCAATAACCCATTTGGTCCCATTATCTGTTCACACAAACAAGGATATTAAATAGCAGGGTTTCTTAAAGTGGAGTACGCGAACCCTTAGGAGTTCGCCATTTGACAGTTCAAGACAGCAATCACATCAGCAACACACTCATATTAAAAAGATATTAGTGATAACTAACAAGTGACTACGACGGAAAGTGTGAACTCACTCTGCCCAACGATGATACGTGTTCGTGCGCTTTAGTATATAGTATGAGCGCAACGATTTAAATCTTTAAGGTCAACCCGTTTTCCTCAACGTAGGGTGGCATCGCAGACCATTTTTTCATCAGACACATTTTTTTGCTGTCTCTTACCTTATCAAAGATATGTTTCCCGACATGCGAGTCGACGGCGCTGAGCGGGTCGTCGAGCAAGTAGTTGTCGGTGTCGTTGTACACGGCGCGCGCTAGAGACACGCGCTGCTTCTGACCGCCCGACAGGTTTATACCTGTACAAGCACACACATATAGTCGTGGTTAACTAATTAGGGACAATCTCTAGTTAAGCCAAATTGAGACTATTTTTTATTTTCCAACGAGTCTTAACAATATTGTGGTATAACACTAGTACGTAAGTACCCATAATTAGTCATTGATGTGCCCGATTATACAAACAATAACAACTTCTTGCCCAAGCAAAAAAAATACACGGCAAACCTGAGAATGGTAGTCCAATGTTCTGATTTTTTATTTTATATATTTTTCTCAACAGCGTAAGTACCTACTTCTCTACCTTGACAAAAAATCATTGATTTCTACCCATTAATATACGAAAAAAGAAATTACAATGTGTTATTCTATCATCACAGTGGCCTGTCCTGAACCCAATTCCGCTCATAAAATATCTTTCCCTGCAAATACATTCGTAATGGGATTTAAATCGATTTTGTAATCATTAAATTATAATACATTCGATCAAATAAAACTATTTTTGTTTGTTTATCTTCTTTCTCATGGATTTGACAGGCAGTTAACTTTTGTCTGGGAAAAAGTTAGCATTTCAGAGGACAGTAAGTTTTAGTAGAATAGCCACGTCAACATTGCGTTGTTACGCCCCCCTCACCTTTCTTCACTTCGGATCAGTCCACCGGTCCCAACGTCTTGCGGTTTCCCGCCAAAAAAGTAAGTTTATCATTTCAGTGATATGAGGACAAAAATAGTTTCATTTCGGTGGCTGTTATAACTCGTGTTAGATTCGTTTAATTTGTTTTAAAATTGTGTATTAAATTTGCCGTAAGTGCTGTTTTGTTTAAGTAGTGTTTATATATTTTTAATAATTTTATTTCGGAGTTAAATGTAGAACTAACCTCTATTTTATCATCTCAGTGTTATCATTTCAGTGGATTCGGTGGACTGTTATACCAATTACAGTCCACCGGAATGAAATGTATCTCCAAAGTGATAAAACCATAAAGTTTTAGAGATTCTTGTGTCAAATACAAAGTCATAGTTATGCAATTTACTTTTACCTAGAGTGTAGATAAGATTATTCGGAAGTATTTGCTGTGTAATATTGGTGTTTAAGATATATAATATATACGTCTATGTAGTTAGTACATGTATATACTTTAGATACACATTTGTTCGGCTCAACGATAATGTGATGAGTGTGTGAGTCACCACAGAGTAGATTATTATACCTACTAATATTGTCAACAAAATAATTATTTAGAGGGTTTACCTTCACTATAAGTCACTTACCCTTATGTTCTTATTTTTTTATCATTTATTATGAGTAGTAAATAAGTTAATTAGTATTAGTTCATAAACAAACAAAAATATTTATTTATGATTACCAGCATTTACGATAAAGATTTTCAACATTTTCGCACAACAACAACCAGAAAAATTACGAAAGGTTATAAAAGTAAAGAAACAATTCATTCATATCATAATAAACATTACATTAATATAGATATATGTAATACTAACTGTAATATCTGTATATTAATGATGACATTAAAATAACTGTGTACTGTCCTGTCTCAGTGTTTATCTAAAATTTGTGGCAATCAAAACTAACAAAGTACGGAACCCTGGCTGCCTGGCACGGTTGTTTTTAGCTGTATCATTTCGGTGGATTTATTTCATTCTGGTGCACAGTATATAATTTCGGTGGTAATTTTTATCATTTCGGTAGACACTTTTCATTTCAGTAGACTCTTAAAAATTCATCCTTAAATATTTATGTAAGTTTTGATGATATTTGATGTCAACACACGCACAATGTTATAAAATAGGTTAAAATTTTATTTGTCACTAAGAAAATGTAGATAGCATTGAAATAAAAAAATCCCACCGAAATGACACATAAAAATCTCTTGTTGAAATTCACCCTATAGCTGATAGATTATCATAGTGCTATTTGTTCAAGCTAGTTGGCCATTTAATTAGGGACACTGAGATATTGCGTTCTATTTTCAAAATTTGAATCTCAATACTTTTTTATTTCTTCTCTTAATGTTTCGTGGTAGTTTTGGCGGCAATCAAGATTTAATTAATTTACTTTATAGTTTTGAGAATTATTTTGAAGAAAAATGGACAATAATAAAAGTTGCGATTCAACACTACGAAAAATTATCATGAAGTTTGTCGAGCGTGGTTGGTCATACCGAAGGATAGCATAAGATGTGAATTGTTCAAACACTATGGTATGCAATGCAGTGCAACATTTTAGGCGCAATAACACAGCTTTAAATGTGCTCAGAACAAAAAGGTCGAGAAAACAACTTCGCAAAAGATAGAATTATAACCAAGTTAGCTAAGAAAGATCCGTTTCTAGGTGCTATTTTAATTAAACACGAAGTGTTTAGGGCAGACGAAAGAGCTGGTGTATCAGCGAGGACCGTTCGACGACGTCTGGTAGAAGCAGGGTTGTTCGGAAGAGTGGCTCGCAAAGTATCGTTGTTGAAGACAGAACATAAAAATGCTCGTTTAGCGTTTGCATGTAAATATGGACATTGGACCTACGCCCAATGGCAACATGTATTCCATTTGACGAGACCAAGGTTAATTTGATTTTTTCAGATGGCAATACGTACGGCGTCCTGTAAAAGCGGAAATGAATCTAAGATTCACAAAAAAACAGGTAAAACATGATGGTGGAAACATTAAAATGTGGGGTTCACTTTCTGGACGTGGAGTGGGACCTATGAGGAAAGTTCAGGGTAACTTAGACCTAATACAAGGCAATATTGGAGGAAACTATGCTTTCCTATGCTGAGGAGCATCTCCCTATATGGACGTTGCAGCATGATAACGATCCGAAACATACCGCCCGTTCAGTAAAGTCGTTTCCTACCAGTCAGTTAGTATTGGTGCCAGATTGGCCAGCAAATAGCCTGGACCTAAACCCAATCGAGTACATTGGCACGTAATCAAGAAAAAGTTGCCACTTATCGTACCACAACTTTAGATGAACTTAATGAAGCTTTTCTGTCTTTTATTTACAGCCATTTATAGCATAATAATCGGACCAAATTATGCAAATAATAGGTGCTGAGAAATCAATAGGGTTTTATATTTATGTAACCGGTTATTGCTTTTAACTATCTTGAATGTCCCTAATTATCTGACCATGACTGTATATCACAACAACTGCTCTTCTGTTAAACCACTCATATCATAAACCTACCTTTCTCGCCAATCTCCGTCTGATCGCCACCAGGAAGGAAGTCTAAATCAGCTTTCAATGCGCATGCTTCGATTATTTTGTTGTATTTTGTTCTGTCGAGTGGGTTCCCAAATGTAATATTGTTCTGTATAGTGGCATTTTGTATCCAAGCCTGCTGCGGCACGTACGAAATGTCCCCTGAAAATTTTAATTTTTTTAATTTTTTGGGTACCTATGCGTTCATCATATATATGTGATTTCGTAGAGGCGTAGAGTTAAAAAATAGGAAATCGTTTAAGCTGGTATGTTCCTACTCTACTACTAATCGCTAGATGCTTTCGTTTATTGTATACCAAAATCTAAATATATATATTTGAATTATTGCCCCAAGCAAGCCCCAAGTGTCTCAAGATCAAGGTCTTTGCCTCTCTGGTCTGGATTTGAGTTTAGGGTGGGCCTTGAGACATGGATTTGACTTGACATACACTTTTTACAGCATGCAGATACGTTTGGAGAGCTTGAGCCGCCTAGCCCCCCGTCCCCCCGTCCCCTGGATCCGCCAGTGTTGAAATAAGGAGCAGAAACCTGGTCGCTAACTGTGTGTTTTTGTCAAAGTCCCTCTAAGGGCAGAGTTGTTATACTGAAGTAGCAATGGGCAGTAGATACCTACACATAGCTCGCAGAACTGATGGCTGTTGGAGCAGAAAGGTTTTACAGTGGCGACCACGCACGTGGCACCGTGCAACGTGGGCAGACCCCTCACGAGGTAAACGATGGATGAGGGCGGCTCAGCCAAAATGGCGACAATTGGAGAAGACCAATTTCCAACAGTGGACGGTGAACGTCTCTCGGCTGATATGATGATGATGATGAGGAGTAAAATAATAATTGCCCGCGATTTTATCATATCTATTTAGCCTGCCTCTCTCAAAGGAAAGATTTCGCCTGTAGCTTAACTGTGCTTTTGATACTTTTTGTTGGAATATGAATAGACCAATCATAGTGGCACTCTAATAGAGCATACCTTTAACATTAACACGTCCGCTAAGTTTATCCATTTCCCCAAGCAAGGCGGACAGTAGCGAGCTCTTTCCGGCTCCTATAGCACCCACGACTGCTACAAACGTGCCGCGAGGAATGTGCACGTTCAAGTTTCTTAGTATCGGCTCTGCATCTTCATAGCCCCACGCAAAGTCTGCGTCTACCATTGAGATTTGATCAGCTGAAAGGGTACAAGCGTGTAATTAAACATTTACATTACCTACCTTAGTTATATATCCGAAAAGAGAAGTACAATGAACAAACATAACTTTACTAAACTTATACGACGACTACAATGAGCGTCGCATTTTGTAGTAGGTACTTACAGTCATCATCAGAACTATGTTCGATTGCGTTTGTGTCTATTTCGTCACTATTCATGAATTTGCTCAACCTCTTTATACTGACGTAACTCTGTTGATAAAATAATAATTAAACCTATATAAATAACAACTAATGAATTTAAAATAGAAATAAAACCAACCTGTATAACGCTCGATATAACAGCGGGTAACATTGACATCGGGGATCGCATTATATTGAAGAGAGACAACGCTACGAATGCTCTTTTCGAATCGAGTACTTCTGTGTCATTTACTAGAACAAAACATGTAAATGACATGAGGGCAACCTGTAAAAAAGGGGAAACTTAATATCTACTTTTTTAAATGTAATCATCATCAAGAAATGCCTAAAAAATAGTAGGTACTAGGCACAAGCCGCTCTTATATTTTTACTTAGTTAACAATTTTGAGATTGAAGAGGAAGGTATCAAGTAGGTACATGAACAAGACTAAGTTAACAGCTACATCCTCGGGTAGGTATATAAATACCAGTTTCATCCGAAGAGACCAATTTTTAGACATTAAAAAGTATTTTGTCCAAGCAGTTTATACTGCGATTTTAGCCCGTATCTACATGACATATTTGTAAGAAATACTCACTAAAAACGGAGTGCAAATCCAGAGAAACGTCGTAACTGCATTGTAATAGGCTATTCTCTTCAAAACATTTAACTCTTTCATTCTTATTTTAAGTATAAGCTCCTGAAAACTAGATTCCCATCCGTATATTTTAAGGACCTAAAAGAAAACAAAATAGATAGGTAACTGGTTAGTAGCGCATTATTTATAGGCGATAATCCAAATATTTAAAAAAATAGTTAGGTATATCGTAATCGATAATGATAAAAATTGTGAGGCGTATAAAAAAAATAAATGAAAAATTTATAAAAATGAATTGCTGTTCGTTTGTCTCGCTTAAACTCGAGAATGTCTGGACTGATTTGGCTAATTTATATCTTAAAATATTTGTGAAAGTTCAGGGAGGGTTTAAACGGTGAGAAAAAATTAAAAGTTGTAAAGAAAATATTAAAAACGTTAGGCGGTACGAAGTTCGCCGGGGCAACTAGTGAAAGTGTAAAATTCTTTAATGGTTAGTGACATAGTTAAGTACCTATTACAAATCTTGGAGTACCTACTTGGCCCTATGCTGTTTGAGCGCGCAGATTTAAGGAAGGTAACGTTAATATGAACGACAGCTATTATTGAGATATTACTACTACCTACTACCAAAATATTACGTGGCTCGGTAAGAAATAACGAGAACTGCTTTCTAAACCACTACAAAATTGTGTTCCAGGTTTGTAAACCAGCTATTCCGCTGCCTTTATAGCTGTTTTAGTATCTACCTACGTAAGTGAAAACAGAAAAACTTCAGTATATTTGCTAAGGATACGAAATTGTGAAGAAAATTGTAGGTGTAACGCCTTTTTATATTAGAGAGAGCTAACTCGCTGACTTTACTGATTTGCTCCTGCTTACTTTGTCGTTTGCCTTTTCACTGACCCCTGAATTCGTCAACTGATAGTAAAAGGATAAAAGACTGTTTGTTAACATACTTTAACACAGAAATATTCTCCTTACGTCTGTAAAATCCTGACTCTTATTTGTTTCGGTTACGAAGGGGGTACGTACGAAGTACCGTACGTACCCCCTTCGTTTGAAGCCCCTTCCTAGTAAGGAAGGGGCTTCAATTTGATAGTATGTACTATATAGCTACTTATTTATTTTCAACGTCTGTCAAAATAGCAGAGAAAACCAAAAACAAAACGAGACTAAGAATAAATTTTGAAATTTAACATTGCAACTGACCCCTTGGCAAAACTCAAATGTAATGTAAATGGTTAATGGAATGATATTTTATTATTTGTCATAATCTTACTTTTATGCCGTTAAGTACTTCGTTCATAAGTTTAATTCTTTCATCTTTATATCGCATCAGTTTGGTCTGCACCTTCTCTTGTAAGCCAGCAAATAGACCGGCGAGTGGCATAAGCACGATCATAACAGCCACACCGGCCAGAACTGATGGTCCCAACACTCCCCATAAAAAGTAAAGCGCCAGTGATATTTGTAACGGTGCAGACCATAATAGATTTACGAATGTCAAATCGCTGAACCTGAAGAATACAAAATGTCAAAAATAGTACAGTATTGTACCACCGCAAAAACGGTGCGCTGTTTGGAAGACCGTAGACCGTACCGTTCAGTGGCTACCGCTGGTATGCCGAGTGTCGTATTAAATTACCGTCCTTGTAAATGGTAAATGTGCTTCAAATTAATTTGTAATGTTTTTGTTTTAAATTCGTGGATACTTCACCTGGGCATGAGTACGAAATCAGATATAAGATAAATTATGTAAGACAAGATTTATCCAAATAGGTAGGTGCGTGCAAATTTGTCATAGGTAGTGTAGATAAATCGATTTTTGGATAAAGTATTTAGTAAGTTCAGTAAGGAAGGAAATACATAAGAAGTAGGTATGTAGTAATTTCAGTCTTGGTTATATTTACTTGCTCACATCCGTAGACATCAAATTCATGATTTCACCAACAGTTGACTGCTTTCTAGCATCGTTGGACAAATTTAAGGCTTTCTTATACACCATACTGCTTAACGCACTGTTGATTAACATTCCAACAACACGTGTCTTAATAAAGTACTGTCCTAACAATATAGTGTCTATGGAAGCACATAAAAACATTGTGACTGCATACAGGTAACCTCTCCATACGGGTTCCTCGCTTCCCACAAAATCTATAAGCAATCTGAAATAGAACACATGTATTTGTATAAAAATTATAAGTATACTAATAACAGCTATGGATTTAATTAAACAAGTAAAGCTCTTTAAATAAACAGCCTCGAAGATTTCTGTTCTGTGCTACAAGATCATATCAGCCGAAAAATGTCCGCTATTGGACATGGGCCTTCCCCAAGTTGCACGGAACATTGACCGTTTTCGAATTGCGATCTATCTTTCACATTTGCGAGATTGTCGGTATTCTGAGCAGGTGATTTATAGATTTTCTTAGTGTGAAGGATCTAGTGCAAAAGTATTTTTTTTTTGACCATCCATATTTATGTAACATCTAAGTATTTACCACTATTATGAACTTTTTGGAATCACAGTCATGTTGGAAAAATAATTCAAATCCTCAAATATGTACTCCAATTAATATGAAAAGACGTTGTACAACAACATTACTTACTTAAGTAGTTGGGGCGATGCAAATGTAAGCACATCAGTAAATATTTTAATAATCATGCCGACCGCATACTGTCCCCCAAAGGTAAGAATTATTACTGGCAGTAAAGATACTGGCTTCTTCTCTTTTTTTCGACGTGTTAGTGTGTGTGAAGACTCCGAATTTTCTGCTGAATCTATATGTCTAAAATCAAATGAAAATGTGGGTTGCATAGGAAGTCCTCGACAATTTCTAGGTAAATGGTCCTTTTTAGCTCCGCCTTGATGTTATTTTCGAGAAAAACGATTTCTCTGACTAATTAAATATAACATTGTAATAGTTATCTTAATAACATATAAAAAATCAGACATTTAAAAATAAATAAAGTTCATTTATTTTTCTTAGAGCTTTAAAGCGTCTGATAAAAGTTTTGGCCCATGGAAAGCGTCTGATTTTTTTTATATGACTTCAGAGTAATATTCTACAAAAAATATATAAAAATCAGTCAAAAAAATTTAAGTTAAGTAACTCTGATTTAAGTTACTTTTCTCACCGGGCAAGCTCCACAAACATTCAGGTATTAAAAAGTACACAAGAGACTACTGAGAACCGAAATTTATATGCTTTAGAAAATAAGTTGTGTCTTACGGCTCTGGGATCTTGGACTATTGGTAAAACTAGTTTTCATGGCACCTTTTTTCAATCGGAAGGCGGTATCGCCAAATTATGATTTTTGAAGGTCTCAACGACTTCTTCTCGGGTTGAAATCGTTGATCACGTAATTTATTCTTCACGGTTGGGAATAAAAAGAAGTCGTTGGGTGCCAAATCAGGGCTATATGACGAATGACCCGTTACTTCCATCGTTTTACTATCCAAATATTGCAAGCTGCATTGTTATGATGGAGAATGATTCTGCGTTATAATGTTATTCCTAATTTCCGCAAAGACTTCTGTTAACAAATGGTCGTGTACCACTTCGAATTAACAGTTTTACGATTTTCTAGTGGTACAGTAGCCACGTGTCCATCTAAACCAAAAAAAACAGGCGACCATTTGCTTCAATGTACTTTTCGCACGAGCAACTTTTGTTGGGTTCGGCTCATGTTGGAACACCCAAACTGTTGATTGATGCTTAGTTTCGGGATCATATAAATAAATCCAGGATTCATCACCTGTGTAGATATTAACGATAAACTAGCTTTAGATAAACCACGATTGTATTTTTTTATAATTTTTTTTGCACCAATCGACACGAGCCTGCTTTTGATCTATTGTCAAGTTGTGCGGTATCCAACGCGAACAAACTTTTTTGCAGCCAAGTGTTTGTGTAATATTTTATGTATACTCGTCAATACTCGTCATACTAATGCCCAAGGACGCCTCTATCTCTCGATATGTAACATAACGCTCTTGCATTATTAGTTTACGCACTGCGTCGATGTTTCGTGGCACAACAACTGATTTAGGCCGACCATCTTTAATTTCATCCGTGAGCATACGACGTCCACGACTAAACTAACTAAACCAGTGGTACACAGTGGTCTTCGATGGTGCTTGATCTCCAAGTCGAACTGAGTTGATCGATGCATTGCTGTTGAGTTAGACCGCATCGATATTAAATCATCTCACGAAACATTTCTCGAGTTAAATTCATTGTGATAATCATACGCAATTTTTAAAATCGCGCCACACAATGATAACAATTGACAGTAGGTTAAACAAACTGTTAAACAAACTGCATTCTACAGCCAGAGTTTCATTTTTAAACGTAATAATTACTTTTTAAATATTATTTATGTAGTGACCAGTTCCGGATTCTTAAATAGCAGCCTATGTCATATTATAAGTCATATTTAATATATATGTATACTTGTGCCAACTTACCTACTCATTTTTGTTATCTCTGTGGTGTTGTCTGGCTATCCATAGTATGATATCACCTTATCTTATTATTTTTAAACCGTATCAACATTAGATAATGTATTTTACCATACGATACAATGAACTTGAATAAAAGATACTTATAGGTATGAACCTACCTACCTACTCACCAATAATATTATATAGTTAATCAATACATATAATAAAAATGTAACCGATCGCTGTCTGTACATGGAAGAATGAGAAAAAAAACTATTGGGACCTTTATCAACGCAAATAGAACCCAAAACCATGATTGTTACAATTTTTGTCTGTTTGTCTGTTTGTCTGTGCGTTTGTTCGCGCTAATCTCAGAAACGGCTTATCCGATTTAGATATGGTTTTCACTAATACATTGTGGTAAGCTTCACTTAACATTTAGTGTTTGTTTCATGTCAATCGGTTCATAAATAAAAAAGTTATGCCAATTTAAAGAAACACGTCGAACATTTGTTAATTTACTACGAAACCTGATAGAAACAGAGACTTTAACACGTTACGGAATAGCTGATAGCGTTTTTATTTTTCGGATTCCTCTCATTCTAAACAATCCGTTTAGTTTTAAATGAGTCCAGTTTCCAGTGAGCCTATGTTTCGGGATGACAATTAATAAAGCCCAAGGTAAGACACTAAAAGTTGTGGGTGTGGATCTAAGTATTAGCTGTTTTTCGCACGGTCAGCTTTATGTGGCTCTATCAAGTGTTAGCATTCCTAGCAGCCTGTATGCTTTGATCCCCGATGGCTAAACGTCTAATCCATACATCCATACATCCATACATATTATATAAGGCTCTGTCCTGACTGACTGACCCCCAGTTTCTGAAAGGCTGATCAACGAAAAATTAACTAATGAGGAGGAAGGGACGAGGAAAGAAAGGAGTTCTCGAATGGTGGAAAAAGGGAGGGGAAGGGATAGGAAGCGATAGGAAGGGAGAGGAAAGGAGAAAAAGGAAGGAGAAGGAAGGGGGAAGAGAAGGGAAAGCGAGGAGGCAAGGTAGAGGGAAGTGGAGGAAAGGGCAAGAGATGCTGGAGGAGGGGCAAGGGATGCTGAAGGAGGTGAAGAGGAGAAGGGGGAGGGGAGGAGTGGAAGGAGGAAACTGTGGAGAGTGGAGAAAAAGGGCGATAGGGAAGAAGAGGAAAGGGAAAGTTATTGTAGTGAAAATTTGCCTTTGTGTATTGTATATTGTTTTACGAGGGATATCTTTAGGTAGGTGAAAGAGGATTTGTATGAATAAATTAAAATATTATAAAAAACAGTATTTAAACAATATAAAAATGTCTATTGGAAAAACGATATTCACGCGAGCGAAGCCGCGGGCAAAAGCTGTCTATATACATAAAAGCAAAATGTCACTTCACTTACTGATCACGAAATCTTAGAAACTACAAGTGCTAGGAATCACAAACTTTGCATGGTCGTTCCTATTAGGATATAGGTGCTCACTTAGACGGAATTTTGCGAAATCCATCCCCTAAGGGGGTATAAAGGGGTGGCAAAGTTTGTATGAAACTTCTATAGTTTTTATACTTAGTAGGATTACCGAATTACTAGAAAATACTCTTTTTTTTAATATTCAGAAACCACCCTTATTAAGTGGGCAAATAGGAGTCGCCGGTTTGTGTGAAAGTGGTTTGTCAGTTTTAGCGGTAGCGGGTTAAAACTGGATTCGCCATAGAGACGGATAATACTGATATTTTATTACTGATACAATGTACGATTGCCGTAAAATCAGGCACGCAATATTCTCATAGAGGCACCCATATGCATTTTCACGCAAACGAAGTCACGGGCAACAGCTAGTAACAAATAATATTGTAAAACAGTCACAAATTAGCCAGTGTGGTGAGGGTAATAACGTTTTCGTTCTATTCGAGTCTGTAAGAGTAGGTATGGACGACTAAGGCTAGGTAGGTATATTATGTAAACTTACAATTTTTGTTTTTTCAATCTTTGATGCCAGACCTTTTCGAATCTAGCCACGGCCTCTTTAGAAAGTAGTGGTGGATTAAGTGGCCATAGGTCGTCTTCAGTTAAAGTTCGACGGAACCCTATTATTGCGATCGGATTGAACCAACTGAACGTGAGGCGACTTGGGACACCTGCCGCATTCTCTGGAGACTGTCTCTGTTAATAATAAAAGCACAATGAGTAAGTAAAAGTACAATATAGTTTCGAACTGTGAATTAATATTGATTCATTGGTTCACAGCGGACATCAAATTAACAACCTCTTGCACGGTAGCAGTCCTTGCGTCATCGTCACCGAGACAATAAAAGGCAATCTGTCAAGCTTAACTACATAATTATTTGGAAGACATTGTTAACAGCGTGGGAACAAATCGAAAAAACGAAAATCGCATATTAGACACATGTTTTTTAAATCTTGTGCGAACGGATTTGACGTTGCCAGGCCGCAATGTAATAGATGTCATTACTGCAGAATTACAGAAAATAATACAGGCAAAACTTCGGAATATAATATTTTGTATTAAATAATAATTTAAAAAAACAGTCGTAATGGCCCAGTGGTGTAGGCACCCGCTTGGTAAACACGAGATCGGGGGTTCGAATTCGAATCAGGGCATGTACCAATGTGATTTTTCAAATAAATGAACTTTCTAAGTTTATCCGGACACTGACTGACGGTGAAGGCAAACATCGTGAGAAAACCTAGACGTCTGAGGAAGTCTGTAATCAGCCAATCTGCCTTGAGCAAGCGTGGCGATCATTGCTCATACCACATATTCTCTGTATGAGAAGAGGCCATTCCCTGCACTGGGATAATATTGGGTCAATATAAATAATTTTAATAAAATAGTACCTACCTCATCATAATCGTAGGGTGTGTTTCTAGGCGGTAGATCAGCGAAGCAGTTCAATAAGAACATAGTTATAATTAGTACATAATACACGATATAACTTGCGAAATTATATCGAACATACATATCGTCTGCTACGTTATAGTTCATCATCTCCGTCCTCAGTTGAGGTAGTCCGGCTAATAACAAGAATAGCCAGAACATGAAGAGTACTACTGAAGTTCTCTGCCCACACTTTTTATTGTAAGACACTAGCCATGCAGACAGTACCTGAAAAAGAACTAGAATTGGCAATCATAATAACAACGTTGTAGAAATAATAAGATTGCCTTGTTTTGTTCAAGTAGATAGGACATAGGTACACTACGTCCTATCTACTTGAACAAACACTCGCCGAATCGATCTTATTTTGATAACCTACACAATAATGTCAGTAGTAGTAATATTATTAGGGAAACATCTAAACAGTTTTTACAGCAGTGTCAAAATCATTTAAAAAAATAGTTCCGATGCTGCAACAGAACTATTTTATTTCGGTTAAAATAAATGATGATTAAATATTTAAAACACATGATCTAGTTTTAGACCTCGGATTATTCGTTTACAAGGGAGAGTCATCAAAAGAGGAATTACTTAATTCAAAGTAATTTATTACTTACTACAGTAGGTACCTAAATGATAATAAACGTATTGTTAGATTAAAAGCATACAACTTGGTCTATATGTAGGTAGGTAGGACACATAAATACATAGGTAAGTATACTTATCTGTTCTATGGAAAACAAAAATGTTTCATAACTATTACACCATGCATTGCACGTAAATGTTTACTATGTAGGTATATCTAATACCTACTTATTGTGCAATATTATGGCAATAGTAAGCCAAACATGTAATATAACTTTGGTTAAGTACTTACTTATATCTTTTGGATTCTGCCTTTACGCGATACCTAAAATACCTAGGTAAGTATTATTTAAGTATTCTTTCAGTGCCTATTTTTTTTTAATTTACTCTAGGTCCCTCGGGGTCAAGCCCTGCAGGTACCGCCCTGTGCAGTTTTATTTATAAACATTAATTTGCAAAAGGTACAGGAAGACACATCTAGATCTTGGTATCTTTTGTGTTCATGTTTCTTCGCAATATACCTACAATAGACTTACCTGATATACCTACCTACTTAACCTCACCATGTAAGTACTTATACTTTTAAAGTCCAAACCAAACTTGGAAAGTATGACTTTAAAGTTTAAAAGTAAACTTGAGACACGATCTAATAGGAAGGTATAAAACGTGACCATGCCCGTTAGTCGCTTTCAGGCTATCCGTCCCGCAGTCCCGGTGGTATGATGATGAGACTCAACCCCGATTTAGATAGAAAAATTTGTAAGTGAAGACGTAAGTACCTAATCTATAGATTTATAAAAAATACCTAAGGAAGTACTTACCTACAAAACGATTTATTATTATTATTATTATTATTAAATCTGTCTCAATTTGAATTAAATCATTTCAAGTAAGTACCTTATGGTAACATGAAAAGAAACCTAGGTAAGTAATTGTACCCCTAAAGCAATCGCAATGTATGTCCGTAATCCACATTTTATTACGATTACAACTCGACTGTACCTAATCATTTCTTTAAAATAATGTAGATAGGTATTTAGAAACCAACTGTATATTTGCAAAATTTAGGTTAGTAGGAGATAAATATTATACTTATCTAATAATGATTAAAACGGTCCGACCATTTATCGACAACTAAGCTACACTTACAGTCAGAATTCATTCACGTCTAGGCAATCAGTGTTAGGTCGATAAGTTTTTCGGAAATACAATCACTAAATTATACATATCATTTAGTATTATTTACTGTTGTTTATCATTGAGCAAGATTTATCAAACATTAAGATTAGGTACGGTGAAATGAAGGAGTTTTGAGAATTTTTGTGAGTGATTGTCTTACGCGTCTACCTTGATTTCGAACGATGTTGCAACAATGTTACTGTCGTCGTCGCGTCACCGTCGCGTATTATTAGGTGACGGTAGTAATTAGGTGACTACAGGAGCTCATGTATAGATGGACTTAATTTAAAAATATGGACGTGAGAGAGTCGGAAATGAATAAAAAGAAGAATAAATAAAGAGACCACGGGCCAATTGAAACTCATATCTCGTAGGTAGGCTTAAATTTAATTAAAGGATCAATTAAGTAGGTATACCAACTTGCCTGAACCATTAATTGACGTATCGTTATCATACTATTGGACACAGCAAGGCCGTACAATATTCTTGACTTGTGTCTAGATTGCTGCGGTTCCATAGGAATATATTCATTGAAAAGTGTTTAGGCGGGCTATCCTACATCGGCTATTTCCAGTCTTTGGATATTATTGACCGAGATCTAGCAGTGCGAGGTCTTCACATGTCTATCTGAGTAGCAGAGGGCCAGTGAAGAAATGGGCTACGGGTCGCTATAACCGGAAGAGGCATTAGGCATAGAATGACACATTTTACTCTCATTCGAACACTGCACGTTGTGTGTAGTCAGAAATGGAACCGTGACCACTCTTCCATCAATAGTGCGTCAAACACGGAACGACTCTTAAAGGACCGTATTCGTAAGGTCGTTAGTTGAACAAATTAAGTTCAAACAGTAATTTATAAAAACAGTAAGACGCAAAATGAGGTACAAAATAAACGTTTAGTTACACACCTAGACATTATACTTACAAAAGTAAATAGTTTCACAACTGGATTATAAAAATCGGCATCGTAAACCTTAGGCTCTCCTTTAGACGATGCATTAATAACTTGCCCAATGTCTATTGTTTGTAGCAGTATCAAAATTATTGTTACAAACAGTTTGCTGACGTTCAGTTTGCTCCTTGGTATATTGGCCTCTTTACTGGTTGCCATTTGATATATTTCAATCAAGGCTGCTAGCCAAAGATAGCCACAGGGAACCCATACAAGAACAGTCTTTTGAAAGCATGGTGTGAAATCTGGATTATTCGTGTCCCATGTAAGACTGGAGTTCTGAAATAATAATTTATGAATAAGAACCTATTAAAAATAACGAATTACCTACTTACTTACCACTTACCTAACTGTTGCTAACATACCAAGGTCAGTCAATTTAAATAAATATAAGGATTGATAAAAAAGATTTTTGTTAAACAAGCTTTCTATGCTAAGATAATAAAAACGTTAACTAAGGGATTTAGGTAGGTAAACATTGAAGATGTAAGAAATCCATGGAAGAAGTTAGATGGGAACTACAAAGTTTATCCTACCGATAGCGCTAAACCTTGCAAAAATATAGTTTAAATAATAAAACTTAAGCAGGTACAAAGTATATTTCAAGTTAAACTTAACATTATTGCAAATTTGCCTAAACATTCATTAAAAAAAACTCAAAATGTAAACTTTTAAGTAAGTAGGCACTTACTTCATTGCTCGAATTGTACCATTGCATGATACTTTTAAAGTAAATAAAAAGTAAGTACTTACCCAAAACGTAGATCCACAAAACTCATCCATAGGAGAATTTGTAGTCATTGTTATTTTAAAACTATTTGCTCAAGATATTTCGTGTTATTAAAAAACGCAATTTCAAATTTACCGCACAAGCGAGTAACTCTGTCTCTGTCGAAGTACCACTTTCAATTGACCACAGATATAATGTAGCACCCATTTTATTGACATTACTGTGACTGACATTCTCGGCATTAATAAATAAATTAATTAAGTACTTTCCGTATTATCTATGGTAAGTACCTACTAAATAATATTAACTCGTTTAAATATTTATACGAGATCGTAAACAGTGTCGAAAAATTTTGAACTTTTAATACCCGGACACAATATAAAAGGAGAATTATTACAGACCGTAACACAAACTCCACCATTAAAAGTTAGCTAACATAAGTTACGAACTTAGAGAAACCGACAGGCGGGGGACAAAAAATACTACCGCTCGTTTTTTTATAGCGACGGTGGCAGACGAGTAGTGTTTCTAAAATTACGGATTTGTAACTAGTTACGCAGGCAACTAGTCTCGCAGGTGTACGTGATGACTGAGTGCAGAGTATTGAGACTATTTCTAAATTTACGAAACAAACAAACGAAACCCTACGCTACGAGTTGGATCAAATGGTGGCAAAACATTTAAAAATTTAATTGTGTTATTTACTACAAATAACGAGGATTATCGGTATATATGGGATATCGGTAAAGGAAGAAAGGCCTCTTATTTCCCGATTGCTCAACAATGAACTCTATTCTGTACGATTAAGAAATAAAATTTTACTGACTTATTAAAAAGTTATCAAATAAGCCCCGGGAAATTAGAATACCCACTGAAATAGGTTTATTGTTGTCACATAGTTTAGAGTTGACAGAATCTAAGTCGAAATTTAAACTAGAATAAATGATTTTTGTATTAATATAACAAAACCAGCTTGCTTACAGTCCCACTTCAGGACAAAGGCCTTTCTTATATGACTTTGGTGGCAAACAAGCACCGGGCTTACCTGATGGTAAGTGGCAACCGTAACCTATAGAGATGGCTTAATTTTCCAAAAATTACGAAAATAATAATGCTTAGAAAACACAACCAAATCGTTGCCGACCACGGAGAAGGGGAAGAGGAAAGAAAAGGAAAAAGGATCAGGACTGAGGTGGTATTTGGGCTGCCGGCGCTCTCACTCACTGAAACACATTAGCATGAAAACTAATATTTTTACGTCGGTCTTCTATGAGAGGGTAGTACTGCCCCGGTCGATCCGGCCTATTCATGCTGAAACCAGCGTGGATCTACTATGGATCTACTACTGTTATTAACTCTGGCCTCTTCTCATATAGTGAAAGCATGAGCATTAATAACCACGCTTGCTCAAGACCGATTGGAAATTTCAGACTTTTATCACATTGGTACTTGCCCAGATTTGAACCCGAAGTGGGTGCCTAAACACTAGACCATTTCGACCATTTTTTTGTATTAATATAAATCGTAAAAACACACAAAAACTCATGCTTTTTTTCCCATGGAGTAGGCAGAAATTATAGAACCAAATAAATTACTACCTCATTCATTATTAGTATTCTTTACTTACGTTATTCCGGAATTAACTCTTCAGTTACGTATTTGAGGGACTTCTCAAATCTGTCCGTAATTACGTTGCGTAATTAGGTAATGGAAACCCTACAGACGAGTAAACAGCCCACAAGATAGTAAATGGTAACTGTCGCTCATGAACGTCCCAGAGTCTCTGGCATTGCTGCCGCAATGCTAGGGACTCTGCGAATCTGCTGTCTACCGTAAAAGAGTGGGTAAGAGGTAAAGGGATTGAAGGAAGTAAGGAAAAAGAAATAGGGGCAATTGGGCCTCCAACGTTTTGCCTCGTTTTATTTATGTTATTGCCTTATCTTGAATGCTTAGCAAGTATCACGTCGTCTATACAATTCTCCGTCTATGACCACGTCATGTATGATACAATGGTGTACTGAGTACATTTTATGGACTGAGTAATTCAATTCTATCAATTCTTTAATATGTATGTATTTACAAAAAAAAAATTGTATATAAGTAGTATATCAGTTGTTTAGTACCCATAACACAAGCAAATATAATTGCTTAATTTTGGACTAGATGGCGCTGTGTGAATGTGGTAGAATATTATTGAAGTTATAATTCTTTTGGCGCGATTGGGAAAAATATGAGAGTGAATTTTTACGATGCGCGCGCACACCGACAGAAAAAAGCAACATCCTGAAGTTAGTTGCGAACCTTTTACACCTTGAAGTTAGTTGCGAACCTTTGCGTGTCGTATCAGTACAAATAATCAGTGTGAATAAATAAAAAATATAATTAAAATAAAAGAACATAAATAAAAATATTTATTAGATAATAATGTAATAATTTATAATTTGCAATGTAAATAAATTATACACACCGACAGTTAACCTAAAATCTATAAATGCACTTAAAACAGTATATTAAAACCACTTTTACCACTAATATTCAAAATAAATATTTTTACTGATAAATGATCAATAAAAAATATCTATCACCGTCATAAATATAATTGAATTGATATTGGCTATTATATTTATTTTGAATATTAGTGGTAAAAGTGGTTTTAATATACTGTTTTAAGTGCATTTATAGATTTGAGGTTAACTGTCGGTATGTATAATTTATTTACATTGCAAATTATAAATTATTACATTATTATCTAATAAATATTTTTTTTATGTTCTTTTATTTTAATTATATTTTATGATTTTCCATTATTGTTGCATGCTATTTTTTATATTTATGTATGTATGCGTTATGTTATTATTTGGTATTTTTGGATTGTTACGCCAAAGAAGTATAAATTCTTACGTGCGTACATGAGTACACACTCTTTTTTTATATTATTATTATATTAAGTATATTCATTCATTTAATTCATGCGATGCGCGCGTGTGTGTGTGTGTGTGTGTATTTATTACCACTAAAACAGCTCAACCGATTTCGATGAAAATTGATATGTACACAAAGGTTTATTCCCATCTTCACCCGCATGTCTGCCCCCGAATGGGAGAAAATAGGAATTTTTGTGTCATCTTTCCCCGAACTTGTAATCGGGGGAAAATAGGAAGTTCTATTCCCATCATCCCCCTCACGTCTGCCCCCCAATAGAGGAAAATGCCAATGTTTGTGTCATCTTCCCCAGTACGTATAATCAGAGGAAAATAGGAAGTTCTATTCCCATCTTCCTTCGAATGGTGCAAAATGGGGATGCTTGTGTCATCTTCCCCGAGATTGTAATGAGGGGAAATTGACTGCACAGTTGGTCTAGTGGTTAGTGTAACTAACTGCGACGCCGGGTCATGGGTTCGATTCCCGCGGAAGGCAAATATTAGTGTGATGAACATTTGTATTTGTCCTTAGTCTGAGTGTTTCCTATGTATTCTAAGTATGTATTTACAAAAAAAAAAAAGTTCGTTTATTATATTTTAGTTATTCAGTACCCATAACACAAGCTCTGCTGAGCTAGGGACTAAATGACGGTGTGTGATAGTGTCCACATATTATTATTATCATTCTCTTTATTTATATTTTTTTCTTATTATTTATATTTTTAAATAGGTACACATTTATATAAAACAAAAAATACACATTTAAAATATAAAAATTAGCAACGAGACTAGAGTCCAAGCTACCGGCGGTTAGGGTTCCAGTATTACTATTACTATTGTAACGCTATCAAAGCCTGAGAGAAACTACTGTGTAAGTCGGTGTGAATTAATAACAGTTGTGAAGACATTACTACATTTCAATAAATACTTGCTGGAAAGAGAGTTAACTCTATGAACAGATCATGCGGCACTGAAGTGGTTACTCCAGTTAAAAAACCCTGAAGGCCAAGTCGCGAGATGGATCGAACAACTACAATAGTACAACTTTGTAATAGAACACCGCAGTGGAAGTATTCACTCCGCTGCTCGGGACGAGCATGATTAAAAAGGGGGCAAAGTTACGGCGAATACCTACGCTAGAACGTTTGCAAGTATCTACTTACACGTATAACAAACAATAGCTCATCAGCGGTAGGTACCTACGCGTCGCATCTACAATACCTACATTCATTGTTTTGTTATCGAGATTTGTCGGTAACTTTATAGTAATAACAGGAGGGTTTTGGAAATCTATTGAATGACTATAAAAAGAATTCGAACGTCGGAAAGGACATACAGCGATCTCGAGCGAACGAAGTTTACGAAGAGCGATCTTCGAAGCGTTATAGTGCAGTACATGTGTTTGTTGCTTTATTTTGGTACTGTTAGTGTATTGTGTGACTCTCGAATAAACTCATCATCGCGTAACTGGTATTTTACATCGAACTCCATCCTGACACGTAATTCAATATGATTAAAATATCGATATATTAAAATATCATGAATAGATACGCTGTATTTCGATATGTATCACACATCATTATCTATAGCGCGAATTCAGAGACGTGTAAATGATTCAGTAACTAAATTCAGTTGAAGTTCCTCTAAATTCCACTGACCTGTATTAAACACAATAGAGGTCAGTGCTAAATTCTATTTCACAGATTTCAGATTTCACATGACTGTATTTTTTATTTAGACGTCTGAATTTAGACAGGTGGAATACGCGCTTTTCACTGTTCTGTCAGAACAACTTGTTCTCTACACCTGTGGTCATAACTTTGCTTGCTACAATAAAAATACATGATCCATCTTTTGTTTTCACGGCAGATGGTTGTCATTTAATTTCATCCACATTTTTTCTATTTTTATCATTGTATTGTATCATTAATATCATCAACAAGAATATAATTCTACACTTGACGCTGGCAGAAATAGCTGACACAAATCGTCGGCTCTGGTGCCAAAAAAAAAGGAGAAGAAGAAGAAGAATAAAAATACACATTTTTTCTACATTTGTTACCCAATAAATTATCAACCAGAAGATTATTTTAGACTTGACACTGACAGAAATAGCAGACACAATCCGTGGCTCAGTTGCATACAAAGAGAAGAATAATACAATAAACAACCACCGTGGTGGAACATACTCTTTAATATCCGATTGGGTAAAAACACAAGATGGATTCAATTTTTCAAATAGAGTCGCATCACGTTTTTCAAAATGTAAGTTAAATTATTTTGTAAATAAAAGTAAACTAGTTATATAGTTAGATATGCGAATACAAACTTACACTTCGTCATTTTACAGTTCATTAAGTAAATCTTGCTTTAATAGATATGTCTACAAAGAACCAAGATATTGTGGAATAATTTCATTATTTTCAAGATGTTTCCTCGTAAACATATAAGTACCATGTTGTTCAACTTGATTAATTTGCAGTTAATTTAATTATGCCTTTTATTATTGTATCAAAGATTCAACATTTCTGTACATGACCCACTCTCACTAAATACAAAGCACATATATTTTCAGGCAATACAACATCTAATAATAAGTCTATATTATTCAGAGAAGGATCACAACACAGAAATAGAGTTAGACTCTTTTGAAATAGCAAAAGAAGAACTAAGAGCTGTAATTTCAGAATGTAATTTTGATTTACAAGAAATTGAACACTATTTTCTAAATAAAGCTTGGCAACAAGAAAAACTGGAATATTTGCAGAATTTGATGAGAATGAATTGGCAGGAACTTTTGAGCGCAGCATTAAATCATTACAACAGTAGTCATGGTGACATTATAGTTAATTTTGACTGGTTTGTGAAATATGTTCTTGGAACTAGTGAATTAAAAACTTTGAAATATCCTTTGTTGCAATTAATATTGTCTATAGTCAACAAAACAGGACAGCAGAATAATGTAACATTTGACATAAACAAAGATATGTTATTAAAAATCATTAATATATTAGAAAGTAATATATAAACTTATATTCTAATTTGTAGTTTAATTTCTAATATAGGTAACTAGCGGCCCGCCCTTACTTCACTTCCGTATCATAGTTATGATGAGACCTTACTACTAATAAACGAGCCCATACTCGGTACACCCAGCTGTATTTGTTAGCTAGTTCCAATAGCAGTCATCGAGGTAGACCTTCAGGTCACTCCATCATGTCCGGTAGTAAGGTCTCATCAACTAATAAAACGAGCCCATACTCGGTAGACCCAGTACCATTCGCTAGCTAGTTCCAATAGCAGTCATCGAAGTAGACCTTCAGGTCACTCCATCATGTCCGGTAGTAATGTCTCATAATAACTAATAAAACGAGCCCATACTCGGTACACTAAGCTCCATTCGCTAGCTAGTTCCAATAGTAGTCACCGAAGTAGACCTTCAGGTCACTACATCATGTCCGGTAGTAAGATCACATCATGACTAACAAAACGAGTCCCTAATCAACCCAGCTCTACTCGTTAGCTAGTTCCAATAGCAGTCATCGAAGTAGACCTTCAGGTCCCTCCATCATGTCTGGTAGCAAGATCTCATCATATCTAACAAAACGAGCCCATACTCGGTACACCCAGCTCCATTGGCTAGCTAGTTCCAATAGTAGTCACCAAAGTAGATGTTCAGGTCACTCCACTATGTCCGGTAGTTAGGTCTCATCATAACTAACGAAACTAGCACATACTTGGTACACCCAGCTCTACTCGTTGGCTAGTTCCAATAGCAGTCACCGAAGTAGACCTTCAGGTCACTCCATCATGTCCGGTAGTTAGGTCTCATCATAACTAACGAAACAAGCACATACTTGGTACACCCAGCTCTACTCGTTAGCTAGTTTCAATAGCAGTCACCGAAGTAAACCTTCAGGTCACTCCATCATGTCCGGTAGTAAGGTCTCATCATTACTAACGAAACTAGCACATACTTGGTACACCCAGCTCTACTCGTTGGCTAGTTCCAATAGCAGTCACCGAAGTAGACCTTCAGGTCACTCCATCATGTCCGGTAGTTAGGTCTCATCATAACTAACGAAACAAGCACATACTTGGTACACCCAGCTCCATTCGGTAGCTAGTTCCAATAGCAGTCACCGAAGTAGACCTTCAGGTCACTCCATCATGTCCGGTAGTAAGGTCTCACAAGCCTATATTCGATACATCAAGCTCGTCAACTAGTTTCAGTTGCAGTCACCTAGGTTAACTTTAGGGTGACTCCATCTTCAATAAAAGACATTCTAAGTATAAAATATAAAAACATACTTTGTAATTCACTACTTTTCACACTAATTTTCACGACAATAACTTTCCCCTTACCCTTCTTCCCTATTGCACTTTTTCTCCACTCCACAGTTTCCTTCTTCCTCTCCTCCCCTCCCCCTTCTCCTCTTCACCTCCTTCAGCATCCCTTGCCCCTCCTCCAGCATCTCTTGCCCAATAATTTTTTTTCTCATATATCTTTCATGTTCAAACAGCGATCGGTTACATTTTTATTATATGTATAGATAGACTGACATGTATGTGTGTAATTTGTTTTTGTAGTGGTGCATTTCGATACAGTATAAATATTGAAGACGCGTTCTTAACAAAGACACTACATATTATTGTCAATAACTGACAATAAAAAGTAATGATTATATCATATTTTTAAATTCATGCAATCGATTTTTTGACCTAAACTTTGCAAACCACCACAATATTCCAAGTTCATAAATCGCTCTGTATATGCACCAAGGTCACTGCCTGCTGTACGATGTCACGTGCTGTCTTGGTTATGCAATTACCAAACTTATGGTCATTACATAGAATTTATATTACAATGTCTTAATTGGTTTGATTGGCTTATCCTGTTACAGTATTACAGGGTTTGTACAGAGGTAACCCGTTCGGAAGGGGTTACCCTTATACCCGTATGAGTTGTAACACGTTCGATAGGGTTATTTTTTTAAGCGCTTAAAAATCCCTTTCAAAAACCCTTTGAACGAGTATCCGAACGGTCCCTGGTTTTTAGTTAAAGAAAATTACAAATTAGTTACGTTATTAGATAAGTAGGTACATACTTTTCGGTATATTTTAAGGTAAGTATATGTCAGATTTATATCATTCAGGACATTTTTATCTATGTGGAACGGTTATAATAATTAATGATATTACTTTGATCAGGATAAAATTTTTGTATTGGGTTAAAAATACTGTGAACTTAACCTACATTAGTACAACGCATAATAGTGCGCTGGCGGCAAACGTTTTCGGTTCAATATTATCGTTACTGGCTCGGCTCCTAGGTTGATGTATTCTTGATGTATAGTGCATATATATTGATAGTGAAAGCCTGAGTAATCCACAATATAATAGTGAAAACCACATCGAAAAATCCAAATCCATTAGGTAGTTCTCGTGATTAGCGCGTTCAAACAGAGAGACAGACGCTTTCTAGCGAATTCCGCATAAACTATGAATAGATGATGCCTCAATAATTGTGTGCGTTACGATTGCTTCGCCAAGTTATCCAACCAGAAAAAAACTTTGACCACAATTTTGTCGGAATTTGTCGAAATCGAAATGCACAAACAAAAAATTTGTCGAAGTAGAAATAAAGAAGTTATAAGGGTTTTAAGTTGGCCGCGCCAACGTAACATGTACGATTGCGCGGCCATGGAGATCTCAGCAACTGTTTGGGTTAGAGATCTAATTCTTGTTGCCAATTGAAGAGTGAATTTGTCGAAAATTGTCGAAAAAAGAATTAGAAGTCCTTGGTTAATATATTACGAAATATTTACGACTGAATGTTATGGCCGCGCAATCGTAACGTTGTTGATTCTTTATTGTTGATTATTTCTGTAAAACTTAAGATTTATACATTAAAACTATTACAAGAAGAAAGGTCTTAATTTGTCGAAACTAATAAAAGCAATAAATACTATGTCAGTTTAGTGAAACTGACGAAATCAGTCCAAAACAGAAAGTACGTGGCCGCGCAGTCGAAACGCTACTTTGCACGCTGATATCTCATTATCTGTAATTGCTAGGATTTCGGCGTGAATATCAAATTGTTCGGGATATTAACCTCAGGAGAATGACATATCGCTTTATCCTCAGAATAGTTTACATTGCGTGTTATCTCAAAAATTATATTATCTCATACAATGTTCGAGTAGGGTAACCATACTTTCGATTTGATTTGACAATACCTGTAACTGGAGATTAAACAACATTTAGCTTAATCTGCAGAAATGATTAATCTATACTATTACTAGGGGAAGGGTTTGTTTGTTTGTTTAATAATTTCCATTTTGATCATTAATATGATACTTGTGAAAAGTCAAAATTACATGAAGTCAGCTAATTAACCTTTCGCTGACGAGGTAGAGCTGTTTTCAATCACCAGATAATTACAATTTTTTGTATGAGCTAACAATTTTAACACATCAACGCAACCAAAAAACCATACAGAGTAACCAAAGACGTCCAAAGAAGAGGGAAAAGATGGCAGAAGTAAGCAGAGCACCAGCTTTTATGCCCTATATAAAAGGAGTGACGGACAAAGTTGGAACAGTACTACAGAAATACTCCATAAAGACTGTATACAGTCCGCACTCCAAAATATCTCATCACCTGCGTACTCCGAAAGATGTCATCCCTCTACAAAAGCCTGGTGTTTACAAGGTGGATTGCAGCTGTGGAAGTTCCTACATTGGACAAACCAAGCGCACAATAGCGGAAAGGGTCAAAGAACATATCACAGCTGTCAAGAACCGTCAAACAAATAAGTCTGCGATTGCTGAACACCTGTTAGAGTCAGGAACCAACCACTGGATTGAGCTACATAAGCCGCAAGTGCTTTCCACTGATCGGCATTACTACTCCAGAATAGCTCGAGAAGCGGTTGAAATTAAAAAGTACCGAAATTTCAACCGAGAAGACGGATACCGCTTATCTTCATCTTGGAATCCAGTAATTAGCAGGTGTGAGCGTCGCAGTTATGACAAAGTAGGCCAAGGTGAAGACGTCGTGAGTGTTGTGTGTCGTAGTACTGACTTTTTACAAAACAGTGTAACAACAGACAAAGTGAGGGTAGTTGCCGAATCCCGAGCTTCAAGGCGAAGACGACGCCTGGCTACATCAGTCAGCCCGTGACCATGGTCGGTGTAATTCGACCGAAACGTCGGGTAAAGAGGTTCTCTAACACGAGTAGACCCGTTTTATAAATATAGTTATGCATACAGAGTAATTATTAAAAAACAACCAATTCATTTAATAACATTTAAAAAAAAAGAAACGAAAATAGAGGATTTGATACACTTGTAGTTTCTGAGATTTCGTGATGAGTGAGTGAGTGTCCTTTCGCTTTTATATATATAGAAGATGTACACAGACCATGTCATGTATGTATGTTTAAGTATTAGATACAAATATAATGTTTTATCAGAATTCTTATTTAAAACTGTGTAACTTCTTCTTCTTCTCACCTACTTTGTTTCTGAAAGGTAGACTGGTAGAGAATGTCATTGGCATTAGGTCCGCCTGTATACAATATGTATTTGAAGTTTTTAAATAAAATAAATAAATTAAGAGAGATATCCCACAGCATTACTATATATACTGTTATGTGAGGGCCTTCCACCTGCATATGACATTGCCTGGTCAACGTGGAGGTCTTTGAACAGGCTCCCAAGTAGTCCGCCGAAGTAAGGAGAACATGCACAGTTCGCAATTATAGCTCGGAAACTGCTTGCTTGTGTGGTATCTCTCACCAGACCATGGCACATTTATTATCCTGCTCTGCGTGCCGTCACCTGTACACGCATGGACCTGTCCAACGCTACAGACAACACACTGTTAGTGGCAGCGTACTGGTCATCACAGATTTAACTCGCCCGTGTCGACACGATAAGAAGAAAAACATTCAAGATAGCGTGGACATTTTTTTAAACATTGTGTGATAAATAAAGATAATTTAACTTATAGGTATGCTAATTAAAACTTCCATTATTTTTACAGATGTGCACGTGCACGCCCCTGCCCCGCAATCGGTGCCCGCCCTCACTCACGCCGCTTTTTGTTAATATTGAAATTTTCATTATCGTAATATCTTTTGAATGGAATGTCCGATTTCAATAATTCAAAAAGTAGTCAACAGGCATTGAAACAGTCTTAAATACGAAATAATTTATTTGGATAATTATTATAATGGTGGGGATAACATCGTCTGATTTTGATCGGAATTTCTATCAACTTTTAAAATGTAAAAACGTGGTTATAGTCACATAACTACAGTTGGACATATGGTCTCGTGAAGTTGGGAGGGAGTCGCCTCCTTTTGCGAGCAGGTAATGCTCGCCAAGGAGGCGGCCGAGCGGGAGAGGGATCTGACCACCTTGCTTCCCGCCCGTCGCGCCCGCCCCGGACCTCGCCGTGGGGCGTTCCGGGATCTCCAGCCACCGTAGGAGGATGCCTGCGGGCGGCGATTGGTCAATCGCCGCTCGAACAGCACAGGCCCGAGAAGGCGGCGTACGTGTTCTACAAACGCCTCTCGATAGAGGAAGGGGGGCTAGGCTCCCCAAATCAGACGGGGCCCGCTCACGTTGAGCGGGCCGTGGCCCGTCAGGGTCGCGGATGAATGCGCGAGCGTCTCCCGTGACCCCGACACTCTGGCCGTCTGGAGAAACACCGTGGGTTTTAATCGGTATGCCGGCCGCTGTCTCATTGTGGCTGGAGAGTCCGACATAACCCCCGCCTCGCCCAGGGTGCGTACGCGTAATGCGTTTCCCACGAAAAAAAAAAATATCGCGAAGTTTTTTGTAGATATTGATATGTTCTTTAATATTGTAGAACATTTTTTTGTTCTATCATCAATACTTTACGCAGCGCATGCGATGAAACACATATTGATTGATATTTTTTATCAAATTTTTTTACACCTTGGGTTGGTTTTTGTAAGAATTTCTAAGGATCTCTAATTTTTCTAGTAATATTTATAGCATATGTTACTCACTGATAATGTTTTTGAGTTTATTCAACTCTTTGGGTCTGACTCCCGAATCGACGACCGTGGCCTGCAACCTGACTGCGGCTCCGTTATGCCTAACCTCTTATTCGTCGTATAGTCCTATCGTTATGTCTCCTGCATTGACGCGCCTGTACTGTCTATGTTATTCTTTGGGAATCGTAGCGGAAGCTTGGAGAGAGGCGAATCTTCAACCGATTCCAAAAATGGGACAGGTCCGAGCCAGGCAACTATCGCCCCATAGCTGTCACCTCAGTTCTCTGCAAGGTGCTTGAGCGAATAATAAACTCCCAATTAGTCCGTACCTAGAGGGTCACTCGTTAATCATTGACCGTCAATATGACTTCAGCTCTAAACGGACTACGGGCGACCTTCTAACGTATATCATGCAGCAATGGGGTGAGGCTATGGACAGGCATGGAGAGTCCTTAGCCATCAGCCTTGACATAACCAAAGCCTCCAATAGAGCCTGGCACCGTTCGCTTCTGTCCAAGCTTCCAGCATATGGTCTGCCACCCCAGCTGTGCAACTGGATTGCCGCATTCCTGCATGAGCGCCGCATTAGAGTCCTTTGTGACGGCTCAGCCTCCAATGTTGCGAAGCTGTGTTCCGGATGATGATGGATTTGTAAAAGTCCAAAAGAAACGTAGGAGTCAAACCTGCCGAAACAAGTGTGGTACAGCACCCACAGGGCCCAACTTCCTGTTAAAACCTGCAGTACCCACTATGCTACTGTATGTCTCCTGCATCACTCCTTAACGACTCAGGACCTCGTGTAGAACATTAAGGTCAAGACCAGTCACATCGTGAGGGTGGAGCCTTTGGAGTCACGTCACAGCGTGAACTTCAAGTCGTTCGTGGCGAGTGTGCCGACGAAGGCTCTGGAAACCTTTATCAAAGAAGATTTCTGGCCGAAGGGCGTGGTGTTCCGGTGATTCCGGGGCAGGCTGCGAGATAACGGAACCAACACAGGCAGGCACGACGATAAGTGTCATCATAGATTTAAGTTATATTAGGTACTAGCTGTGCCCGCGACTTCGTCCGCGTGGAATAGTGATTTTGGGCAGCATTTTTTGGATATATCTTTTGGTTTGTTTTGAATTATAAACATCTTCGTTTAGGTGAATAAGAAAAATCTTTACAGTAAATGCTTCTCTATCTACGATATTAGACGTATAGCCATCGCGGATCAAAGCCATACAGGCTGCTGAATTACTTACACGTGGCAAATCCACATAAAGTTGACCATGCGAAAAACAGTTAATATTTAGATCCACACTCATTAATTGTCATCGCGAAACATAGGCCCACTGGAAACTGAACTCGTTTAAAACTAAACGGGGAATTGTTTGGAATGAAAGGATCCGAGGAATAAAAACGCTGTAAGTTTTTTTTTTTATATTAGCCTGCCAAAGTGCCTCTACTCTGGCTGATGGTAAGCAGTCAGTGGAATTCAGAAGTAGTAGACACCATTCCAAAAGCCAAACTACTGGTATGGTGGCCTCCACTATGGCGGCTTAGTGAGATGCTTCTTCACGCCTCGCTTAAAAGTCCCAGGATGAAAGTTAGGTGGGAACACATGCGCTGGTTAAAGAGTTCCAGGCTTTAATTGAGCAACAAAAGTATAAAGTGCTGAACCGTTTGGTTCGAGACCCTTTAGATTGCACTGTGAAAGGGTAGCATTTCAGTCCCACACGTGTCGTTCTGGATAAAGGCTCAAGGGTCTTAGGCCTCCGGGCTTCCATGATACGGACTGCTCGCAAAAGGCCGCCGTACCGTCTCGAAAATAGTCGCCGGGTCCCACTATCCGGTCACCAACCTGCACGACGAACCACTCCGAGATTATGCGCAACCTGGTGGGGCAGTCTCTTTTCTTTTGGTTAGGTCTAATTGGGCCCTTGTACAATGCCGCGGGCGGCCAGCGGCACCACCGTTTATACGGGTCTCCCTGGCCGGCGGGTTGACCCACACCACCCACACAATGACTCCGCGGATACTCAGCTGGTCCCACACATGCTGCGAGGTCAACGCCATCTAGACCCAAAGTAAGCATATTATATGCTTGTATTATGGGTTCTAGAATACGGATAAACATACTTAAATACTTTTATTTTTGTAAATAGATACATATTGTACATATAAACACCCAGACCAATACAAATAGACATGTTCATGCTACAAATATTTGCACTGAGCGGGAATCGAACCCGCGACCTCACAGTCCATACACAGTACCACCGAAATACAGAGGCAGTCGATTTCCCCCTGACTTTCCCCTCCCTTTCCCCTGACTTCTCCCTAACTACCCCCGCACTTTCCCCTCACTTCTCACTTCTCCCTTCCTTTCCTCTTACTTCCCCTCCCTTCCCCCTCCCTCCAAATTTCAAGCCGCCAACTTCAAAAGCAAAGATCTTTCCATACAATATTTCATCCCTTATTTTACTCCTATAAATCCACCCCAGTAAAAAAAAAATTATGAGCGTATTTTTTATTTAAATAAAAGTATTCCAAAACAAAATTTCAAAGCTGTAACTTAAAAAATGAAGACGTTTCATACAATCGATTTCATCCCTTTTCATACACTTAAGGGTTGAATTTTTAATAACCCTTTCCTTGTACACTTCTAGACATTAAGACAAACACACCCTCCAAATTTCAAGTCGCTACGACCAGCGGTTTAGGCTTTACGTTGTCTGTCAGTCAGTCAGTCAGTCAGGACAAAGCCTTTTATAATATGTATGGATGTATGGATTAGACGTATAGCCATCAGGGGTCAAAGCATACAGGCTGCTAGTAATGCTAACACGTGATAGAGCCACATAAAGCTGACCGAAAAACAGCTAATACTTAGATCCACACCCACAACTTTTAGTGTCTTACCTTTACTTTAATTACTTAATTAATTAATTACTTTAATTAGTCATCGCAAAACATAGGCTCACTGGAAACTGGACTCGTTTAAAACTAAATGAAAGACTGTTTAGAATGACAGGAATCCGAGGAATAAACACTATCAGCTATTCCGCAACCTGTTAAAATATCTGCTTCTATAAGATTTCGTAGTAAATTAACGAATGTTCGATGTGATTCTTTAAATTGGCATAACTTTTTTATTTATGAACCGATTGACATGAAACAAACACTAAATGTTAAGTGAAGCTTACCACAATATATTAGTGAAAACCATATTTAAATCGGATAAGCCGTTTCTGAGATTAGCGTGCACAAACGCACAGACAAACAGACAAAAATTTTAAATATCATTGTTTTGGGTTCTATTTGCGTTGATATAGGTCCCAATAGTATTTTTTCTCATATATCTTCCATGTACAGACAGCGATCGGTTACATTTTTATTATATGTATAGATATATTTTAGGTTAAGGTATTTATTTAATAATTCACTTTTATTTAAATGATGTGTAGTATACTTATATTATAATGTAAGATGATAGTCTGTAAGATATATTGAAAATTAGAATCCCGATGGTACCCAAGATACAAATACTAGCTTAGTTTGGGAACAAAGGGAACAACCTCTAAGTAACAAAATGTAATTTATATTTATGAAATAAATTGAAATGGGTATAATTGCGTTGCAATACGTATGCATATTGCTAGATAAGTAAAAATATGAGTAATTTATAAGGGTAGGCAGTGCCTTTATGCCTCTATAGAGTGGTGCACGCCACTGCTAACTACCTACATTTGTAACTGAAGATAAAGATAAACCAGGTAAATTTTAGGAAGTTGTCAATTTAGGAAGTTGTCATTGTAATATGTTGTCATTTTAGGAAGATTTCGTTTTGGGAAGTTGTCATTTTAGGAAGTTGACAACTTTTTTTCCGAAAATGACAACTTCCTACAACGTCTATTCTAAAATAGACAAATTCCGTAAACGACAAATTCCGAGAATGACATTTCGAAAATGACAAATTCCGAAAATGTCAACTTTCCAAGGGGTGTCAATATCAGCTAAGAAAACACTAACCCCCAGTTTCTGAAAGGAAAAATTAACTAATCACCTGTTAAATCTCATGTGAAGTACCATTTAGGTTGCTAAAAGCATGAATATTTAGTTTAATTTGATCTAATTAGTTACTAACTAGATCAAATTAAACTAATTATCCAAGCTTTTATCATGCTTTTAGGTTAATTTTTCGTTGATCAGCCTTTCAGAAACTGGGGGTAAGTCCAGTTTCCTAAATTGTCTGCTTTTCCTAATGATCCACTGGACTAAAAATGTCTCAGATTCCCATTCGTCTTACAATACACACACAGAAATGAATGTCGACAAAACAAAAGACTGTCGAAAAGTCATCGACGTCGATTTTAAAAACGAAAGACAAGTCGAAAAAGATTATTTTGAATATTTTAGGTTGAAAACTGGGTGCACGCTATTTTAAACTTCATTGGTTTTAATATTAATTTTTTTTTGTTGTACCTACTTCTGTTCTATTAGCTTATTGTAAAAAATAAGCATAAGGTGTGTTCGGCTAATTCCGAAAATCGGGTTATTCCAATAATTACAAATTTCCACCAAACGCGGGGATCTATACCGCTCTGGCAACATTCACCTAAATGCCAACTTAATCAGCTCCCCGCTTCAGTTCCCTCGGGTCGCTACGAGTGATCGCACGTGTCACAATCATCAATTTTCGACAACAGGGAATATTTCGCGCGTTTTTGGATTTTCAGAATTACCCGATCGTCGATAATTACGAAATTTGGTAAGTTATTTAATTGATTGTCTTTTTATTCGATAGATTATCGTTTTTGTGCACTAATAAGTCTGTTTAGAATACAGTAGCTCAATATTTTAGTTATTTTCAGATTTACCCGATTAGGACAATTCCGAATCCCGATTTACCCGATGTTAATTTTCTATGTGAGCGATCAGTTGTTCTCAAAGTTTATGTCATTTTGTAATTTTTTTTTCAGATACTGTTTCTGCGCTCTTGCTAAACTATATCTATACATATAATAAAAATGTAACCGATCGCTGTCTGTACATGGAAGATATATGAGAAAAAAAAATATTGGGACCTTTATCAACGCAAGTAGAACCCAAAACAATGATTGTTACAATTTTTGTCTGTTTGTCTGTTTGTCTGTTAGTCTGTTTGTCTGTTTGTCTGTGCGTTTGTTCACGCTAATCTCAGAAACGGCTTATCCGATTTAAACATGGTTTTCACTAATATATTGTGGTAAGCTTCACTTAACATTTAGTGTTTGTTTCATGTCAATCGGTTCATAAATAAAAAAGTTATGCCAATTTAAAAAATCACATCGAATATTCATTAATTTACTACGAAATCTTTTAGAAGCAGAGATTTTAACCCAAGGTAAGACACTAAAAGTTGTGGGTGTGGGTCTAAGTATTAGCTGTTTTTCGCACGGTCAGCTTTATGTGGCTCTATCACGTGTTAGCATTCCTAGCAGCCTGTATGCTTTGATCCCTGATGGCTATACGTCTAATCCATACATCCATACATATTATAAAAGACTTTGTCCTGACTGACAGACAACGTACAGCCTAAACCACTGGTCGTAGCGACTTGAAATTTGAAGGGTGTGTTTGTCTTAATGTCTAGAAGTGTACTAAGAAATGGTTTTTAAAAATTCAACCCTTAAGTGTATGAAAAAGGATGAAAACGATTGTATGAAACGTCTACATTTTTAACTTACAGCTTTGAAATTTTGTTTTGGAATAATTTTAGTTAAATAAAAAATTCTCATTTTTTTTTTAACTGGGGTGGAGTTATAGGCGTGAAATAAGGGATAAAATATTGTATGGAAAGATCTTTGCTTTTGAAGTTGGCGACTTGAAATTTGGAGGGAGGGGGAGGAAGAGGAAAGGAAGGGAGAAGTGCCGGGTAGTGGGGGGGAAGTCAGGGCAAAGAGAGGGTAAAGTCAGGGGAAAATCGACTGCCTCTGTATTTCGGTGGTACTGTATGGACTGCCACGCAGAGGTTGCGGGTTCGATTCCCGCTCAGTGCAAATATTTGTACCATGAACATGTCTATTTGCATTGGTCTGGGTGTTTCTATGTATAATATGTATGTATTTACAAAAATAAAAGTATTTAAGTATGTTTATCCGTATTCTAGAACCCATAAGCAAGCATATAATATGCTTACTTTGGGTCTAGATAGCGTTGTGTAAAAAAAAGAAAAAAGAAAAAGGGAACTCAGGAGGATGTGAGGAGGCAGTGAAGGGCAAGTGAGGGGCAAGTGAAGGGCAAGTGAGAGGTAAGTGAGGGGGAAGTGAGGGGGACGTAAGGGAAAGTGAGGGAAGTGAGGAGTCAGTGAGTGGTAAGTGAGGGGAGAGTGAGTGGAAAGTGAGGGAAAGTGAGAGAAAGTGATGGGAAGTGTGGGGAAAGTAAGGGAGATGGGAGGGAGATGGGAGGGAGACGGGAGTAAAAGGGAGGGGAATGGGAAAAAGGGGGAGAGGAAATGAGGGAAAGGGGAAAGTTATTGTAGTGGAAATTTGCCTTAGTGTATTGTATATTGTTTTACGGGTGATATCTTTAGGTAGGTGAAAGAGGGTTTGTACGAATGGTGATGATGGTGAGATTAGAAATAGTATGCAAAACAGTATTTAAACAATATAAAAATGTCTATTGGAAAAACTCACTCATCACGAAATCTCAGAAACTACAAGTGCTGGGAGTTTCAAATTTTGGAAATAGGTGCTCTAAGACGGGTTTTTCGAAATTCATTTCCCTGTAGTATAAAGGGGAACAAAATTTGTATAAAGCTTCTATAGTTTTTAAACGGGAGTTTCGATAATACGATTTCCAAACTAGGAACTATTCTTATTAAGTGGGAAAATAGGAGTGGCAAGTTTCGTTAAATATCGCAAAATTTCGTCTGTTATAGGGGTAGCGGGTGAATAGATTTAAATAGGATTCGCCTTAGAGACGGATTATACTGATATTTATTACTAATACAATGTACGATTGCCGTAAGATTAGGTAAGAAATATTCTCATACAGGCACACATCTGAATTTTCACGCGAACGAAGTCGCGGGCAACAGCTAGTATATATATATATATACGATAAACGAAAGACCAATACAATCTCCGTAAGTATACCTTTTTTTTTGAACAGACAACTCTCGCACTATGTTACAAGCCCTGTGTTGCATGGGACTTTACAAACATACAATTAATGTACACAAAGTCACAAATATTTGTCCTGCGTGGGGATCGAACTCACAACCTCGTGCACATCAGTCGCACACTACGATACACTCATTGTGCAGAGTCAGCATTAGGATATACAGAGTGTATACGACGGTATGACATTAAATGCAATTACGTATAGTATGTGACATTATAAAGCGAGACAAAAAAAAAATCTACTAAATATCTTCAATAGTTTAGACACAGGACAAATTTTTTAATTTCTTTAATTCTAAATTAACACTATGTAAGTACGTCAAACGGTCACTGACTTAAGTCATAGTCCACGTCGAAGGATAAACGTTGCCGTTCATTACAGTTCAGTGAACTTGTCATAATAAAATGGTGTATTACTTCGTTACTATTAAAATATTATTTATTTTGTTAGAAAATTTCAAATTTTTGTTTTTCGTCAAATTACTTTTGTGATTAATTAGAAATCATTATATGGGCTAGTAACACCTGCCTTTTCATTTAATGTCAAACCGTCGTATACACTCTGTATAATTATTTTACCAATCTGAAAATTTGATTTTGCTGTTCTCTGTGTGCAAATTGAGTTTTATATGATTTTTAGTGGCAGAAAAATTTTTCTGTGCTGCATACCACAGTGTGAATCGAAGATATTTTGTTATTAATTATACTTAGTCATTAAGTGTAACAACCCAAAGCAAACGTTTTAATGAAAGAGGCTGTACTTTTTTATGTGAAATAATTATAATTGTTTTCTAAAATATAATTATGTAAGCTACAAGACGAAAGTTTTACATACTTAATTATGATTATTGTTGTTTATCTGATTTTAAATAAAACGATATTACTTGCCGTTTTTATTTTATTTCAAAAACCTTGTATTTATTCATACAAATGGCTTTTAAGTAAGAAAAGTTTGAGAACCGATTCATATTTGGCGGGTAAATGCGAACTAAAAGTATCAAACAAATATGTTTAGGCGATTCTATTAATATTATTGAAAAATAAATTTTGACGGGTAAACCTGATCAAAAAAGAAATATGAACCATGTGACAGATGTGTATAAAAGCCACTTTTTAATGTCATCCGGAAATACCCGAACATATTTCGGAATTGCACTCCAGTAAAATAAAACGGATTGAATTTTTAGACAGTTTTATTTCCTAATTCCGATGATATTTGTAGAAGTCTTTAATATTGACCGATAGGTTGTACATTCAAGTACACGAAGTGACCTAAGCCAAGCATTCACTCCATCATTTTGACAGGTAACTTAATGAAAATACTAACATCACTTCAACTTGTCAAAAATCCATTCGTAATTACCCGAATACACCTTACATTCGATTTTCGACCATATTGGCTTAAATTTTTTTAGCTTATTTTATTTATATAAACCATCTCAATTAAGTTTAAGTCTAAAATAACGATTTTTAATTAAAGTCAATAAGGTCGAAAATCGCTTGCATTTATTTTTTAAAAGCTCTATCGATGTCTTTATTACTTTCCGATAGTCTTATGTTTTGCCGATGTTCATTTGATTTGTGGACGTTTAACTGTTTTGCTTTTGAAATGTCCAAGCACTTTGATCAATTTTTATCGTTACTCAGCCGAAGATTCCGCACGTATTTTTTAGTCGGCTAATAATTACGACAGTAGACTAAAGGGCAGTAAATAAATTCGACAATGTAGGAAAGTGGCCTTAGAGTAGGTACTTAATCGATCTTGTTTTCCATACCCAAGTCAATGTGGTTCATGACAGAAATATAGTCGAATGGCATTGTGGGACCGCAGTCTATTACAGAAATGAATGATAAATTTATAAGTAGCAAGTTATATTTGACTTGATGTTTGTGTTGTAACTTTGAACTTTTCATAGTGTTTGTATGAATGGCAAAGTTGTCATTACACGAAGGTGTCATTTTAGGAAGTTGTCATTTTAGGAAGTTGTCAATTTAGGAAGTTGTCATTGTAAAATGTTGTCATTTTAGGAAGTTTTCGTTTTGGGAAGTTGTCATTTTGGAAGTTGTCGTTCTCAGCCTGAGGGGATATTATGTATATAGGAGTGGACTTGAGATTTTAGGCAATTAAATACTATGATATTTTTTTAAATTTATTGATTAGAGACATTCACACATCAACATTAAGTTTCAATAAATGGATTAACATAATTAGGTACCTATTTTAATAATCATACAAATTCCACATTGTATAATGAGCAAATAAGTTAATTAATTTGAATTATATCAAACTCAGTCAATTTCGGTTACCATTTTAGAATTATTTAATATTATAAATCTTAAGATTAAAACATTTATTGACTACTGGAAAGGTAATGGTAATATAGTTACATACATTGATAAAATACTACTATGATATAATAATAAAATCCATTCTATATTACTTTTATTTGTATTATACTATTAATGCTGTTGTCCAACGTCAAAAATAGTTTATAAAGATGGATATGGTTTTCAAAAAACTAGATATTGGATAAAAGCATTTACAGCATAAAGACAGCGGAAAAACCGTTTTGGACCATAACTTCCACTTCCTATAACGACCACTTCCTATAACGACCACTTCCCAGAATGACCATTCCCAAAATGACCATTCCCAAAATGACCACTTCCCATAATGACTTCTTTTCCAGATTGACTACATCCCAGATCATCCACTTCTTAAATCGACCACTTCTCATAATGACTACTTTTCAGATTCGACTACTTCCCACATCGTGCACTCTTTAATATTGACTACTTTTGAAACAACACTTTTTACTCATTACTAAAGTAAGGTATTTTAAGTTTTAGTCTTAAAATATAAACATTTTCGCAATAGATTTAAACCGGACAACTTGTTTTATCTAGTAATCGTTCGTACTTTCGATCTAATAGCATATCCCGTTTACTGCTGTTCTTCGAATAGCTTTGAAATAGACTGCGCCTAATTTTGCAGTCGAAATGTCTGTAGGTATTTAATGAGTTTGTTGTGCGATGTCGTTGATTTGTTTGATTATTGGAAAGTAGCCAATCTGCGAAAGTACCTTGTCATTATGGGTAGTGGTCGTTTTGGGAATGGCCGTTCTGGGATGTGATGGTTTTGGGAAGTCGTCATTAAAGGAAGTGGAAATTATAGTCCTAAAAGTTACTTTCGTATACAAATATCAAAATGGTACCCCAATAATGTAACAATATCAGTTCAGAATGGATTTGAGTTTAAACAGTTTTCTGCGCAAACACAAATATGTGTGGTCGGACATCACTTGCATAGTTAAGTATGTTGATGCTTAGATGACTGTGTACCATTTAGACGATTAATATTCTTATGAGATTGTTCAACAACTAACATTAACGAATTACGAGCATTATTGAGCGTACATTACATAATTCTTGTTAGTTTTAGTTTGAACTTGATATGGAATGTCTCACTCACATTTACAGTTTATATACTGGAGTACTTTCTCCCAATCGTGCAGTGTGTCATATTTAATTTCATAAAAATGTATAAAATTACAAAAAAACGATCTCGAAATCATACTATTATTGGACACGGATTTAATGTAGAAAATGACCTTAATATTGTATAGTAATATCAAATCTTAGATTCATCTAGTTCAGTTTTATGAATGAGGTGGAAAACAATATAGGTACTAATGGCAGCTGACAATAACCACGCTGCCTTCCCTAACACGTTACACATACTACAATTCTAAATAGTAATATAATCATGCCTGTATAAGTTCATTAATTGTATATTATAATCACAAACTTGGCCATTGAATATCATCTTCAAATAATCCGTAAATCCATCCTCATCCATAATTTAGATTCAACAATCACACACTACAAAGAATGCCTAAACGTTTAACCTTACTGCATATCTCACTAGACAAAGGAGCAACTTTCTATTTCAAGTTTATGAGTTTGCATTACAGAGAGCTGCTGACACACTAAATTTATACAACTTAAAATAAAACTAATAGTAAAACATAGTGAATATAAAAAATACACTAATGAGATAATAAAGAAATTCATATTCCCTCATAATTAACAATTTACACAGTAATTTCATATTTCAATTTGACAAGTAACAAGTTAGCCAGATATGTTTCGAAGGAGTAAATGAAACCTGTATTCATATATACATAATAAAATGATTTAAATTATATTTATTACCTCTGACGACATCTTAACGTCATCAATTCATCACCGACGGCTCTACGTACGTACGAATTTACCTCTCAATACAGTAAATAGCAACATAATAATATGTCTTTCTTCGTAAATTAAATACTAAGAATTGCATTTGAATCAAAAATATTAACTTGGATGGGATACAAATTCTAACTTTAATCACACATCATTTTCTTCAACTGAATACATGGTAAGAGATATATTTAATTGCGAATAGATAGCCATATCAAAATGTTTGTTGTATGTGTATACACTATTTCGAAGCGAAAATGTATAAAGCACTAACCACACTGAATACCTTATATAATTAAAGGCTTACTTTTTTTTTGTAATACATGTCTAATTATAACTACAGAAATTGAGTTTTAAATTAATGAAAAAACATCAAAATGCACAGCGAAACGAAAATGTACTGCTGACGCAATAATAATTAAGACACACAATTTTTTACAATTATCAAATTATCACAACGTAATAATCTGATATTGACAAATAATAGCGACACGGGAGAGCTAATTTAGGAGCGAGCGACACGTGACAACGTCAAACTAATACCCCTGTAATAATGGCACCAACTTATCGCACCGTATACTGTCTATATAACTTTGTTAATGTAATATAATTATAAAAACTCGATTCTAGCGAATAAAATGTATAAAATCTTAATTTTATAGAAGCAAAGCACGCTAAACTTATAGTATAATCATTCTATAAGAACGTCACATTTGAAACTGAAAACCAAATTATTGACAATGCAAATAATTGATCGAACTTAGTTCGATAATACGCCCCAGTACTAAATCAAAATAAATTAAAGGCTCATTTTAGACACATTTTCGTGTCGTGGACGATGGGTTGCGGTCATTTCACGTGTGATGCTTAGTTGGCCACCGCCACGTCGCTCGTCGTCTCCTGCAACTGAATTACACATCATGTTAAAACATTCTCATCTTATCACACTTCGTTTATTTCTAACTAATATTTTAATAAGCATACCGTTTCTGTTTTCAGTTCTGGCACTTCTGGGACCTCGGGTATCAAATCAGCCAATTTGTCACTTACTTGTAGGGGCTCCTGGAATCACATGCAAACTATTAGTGCAATTCCTCAAAATTGATTATAATTTTATAATCTTAACAACTGATATTCATACAAAAAGTAGAAATAGTTTCCGACAACATAGTTCTCATGAATATAATGTATTTTACTTAGCAATAACTGCATTAGGTACCGTATTTTTTTAAAAATATTACTGTAATTGTAAAATTGCTAGCTCTGTCATGGTTTTAAGAGTTTTGACGAGTATTCACAAATAATTTTAATTTGTCATTTTCGAACTATTCATATCACAAAAGTTATTCAATAATATGCTTCCTGTACTGTCAAAATGTAGACAAAATATTAATGTTTAAATATCTTTTTATTTACATAGTTTTAGTATTTACAGCAAAAAATAAAATAAAATTAGTATGTTATCATTAGCTCCTACTCGAGGTAGCGCTTACGCGTTAAGTTGAAGAAAAGATTGAGTCATTATTTAAATCCCAAAAGTATAATTATTATTATGATCTATTCCGTTCGAATACCACAAAACTAAAACCAATGATATTTATTTATTGCGCTAATATTTTTTCTATTCCTAACAAATATCAAGTATTAAACATTTGAATGAAGTAAATACCTACTTAAATAAGTTTTGATTTGAATGAAGTAAGATATAAGTTTATAATACACACAAATAGGCATCTAGTGAATATGGACGTCTTTTAGCTGAAATGGCAATGGAGCACAAAACATTCTTTGTAAATTGTAGTTTCACGTTTCAGTTAGCAATTAGCGGTTGTTAACTGCCAAATGTTAAAATTCAATTAATCTAAATTTTAGAACTACTTACACTATAAGTTCTTTTTATCAGGCAAGTCTAATTAATGTGGCTCTTGGTTTTCTAAATATGTCGATATTAGTCACACAAGAAACCGTAAGGGAATAATGTATTTTTAAAATATACAAAACTGGGAAAGAAATAAAATAATACCGAATAACTGCAATGCCGATAAATAAAAAAAATAGGTACATAAAAAAACACCAAAAGGCATATTGGTCAACAACGATCTCGCGTCCATTTGTTTTTAAACTAGATGATTTTAAAGCGGGAAGTGAAATCATTTACTATTTTATGGCCATTAAAAGTTCTGTCTGTGCTTGAATGCAGTGTATGTAAATCTCGCAGTGCACTTTAGAAGACGTTTACATTGGTAAGCACCAGACTAAAACATTAAAATTTTCGTAATATTGTTAGCATTTAACTAGCTTAATGTCTATTGCCATGACCGGACAAGCAGAGGCTTACCACGCCTGTGTTTCAACAGCCAAGTATGAAAAATGGGCTAATATACTAAACGATATTTAGATTTTACCTGAACTTTTTCAACATGCTTTGCGAACCGTAAATATAAAATCATTACAGCTTATCGTCACAACTCTAAACCCTAGAACATAAATATTTGTTTTATACTATGAAAGTAACTACAATTTTACTAACGTTGCGAGATTTTGGCGAGAGATACGTAACTTTGTCACGAAATTAATGTTTATATTTAAAAAAGTTTGAAGTAAGATACTCATGAAAACCCATTCATTAACATGCAACTTCTAACTTTCTACAGACAACTTAGATTAATGAAGATAGAATCTTGCCCTTTAAATTAATAATGAACTTTCAAGTCCTTTGTATCAAATTACGTATCTCTTTACATATATGAATTTAATGACGCTGCGGTTGTTATAACCGCATACAATGAGATGCAATCAAGTGTTCATAGCCAAATTAATGGTAATGAAATAACACAATGCGCAACAGATTAATGTAGCGTAGTTATTACAACCATTTTGTCTTGGTAAATATATAATAATATGTTCTTTAACAAGACTAAATTAGAATTATGATTTTTTATTAATAACAAAATGTGTTAGCACCAAAGCTTAATTTAGTCACCATGCTAGCGTATTAATAATATATCTATGTCTCGTTTCAAGCTCAGGAAGGGGAAAGGAAAGGAACGCAGCCGTCGGCTGAATTCAATGGTTTTACTGTATCGAATCGATCACACTCATGATTCTTCTGGTTATTGACGGTCCACACATGCTGGTAAAGAAATGCACATGAATCTAAATACGAGAACTGTTAACGGGGTTCAAAGGCTTCTGAAATTACAGTACTAATTCCACTACAAGAGCAAGATGTTCCGGACGGTATTCACCTGTGGCGTGGCGACGGGCGGCTCGGCGCGCGGCGGCTCGGAGCTCCTCCTAGACTCTACGCGCGGGATCTCCTCAGCCTTGTTTGGTGCTATTATTTCGGTGGTCTCCTTTTCTCCCTCGATATTACCGTTGCACTCCCTTGGTTCGATTGAATTGCCTAGGGAGTCTTTCGATTTACTATTTAATTTCTTTTCGAGATCTTCTTTGTCGTTTTGAAGATCCGTTTGCTCACATGATATATCTTTAGCATCGAATACATGATTAGAATTAATTGAAATATTGTTTGTTTCGTTAATTGTTTCGAGTGTGTCGACGTTCTCATCTGTTACAACATCGTCACAAATTGGAGGTGGAGGAGATGGTAAGTCTTCTACATTGTTTAGTATGTCAGTATTTGCTTCGATAACTACTGAATCTTCTGCTAAAGGAGCAGGCATTTCTGCCGTAACACTTACCGTTAACTCTTCATTTGCAATTGTTTTTGCTGCAATAGGCTCTGCAAGGCTTTTTGCAGGCACCATTGGAGAAGGCGATAGATCTTCACTATTTGTGTTGTTTGCTACAAGTTCTTCTAATAATTCTGAAGGAGGAATAGGCATTTCTCGCTTATCATTATCGGAGATCTCTTTGTCTTGTAAAATAGCTGGTTCTTCTACTAATTCTGAGGGAGGGTTAGGCATTGCTAGCTCATCATTTTCTGAAATTTCTTTTTCTTCTATAGCTTGTTCTTCCGTTAATTCTGTTGGAGGCGCAGGCAATGCCGGCTCAACATCTGGTAGGATTTCATTGTTTTGAACGATAGTGGTTGGTTCTGCTAAGTCTGATGGAAGGGCAGGCATTGCCGGCTCAATATTTTGTGAGCACTCTTTTTCTTGTACGATAGCTATTTCATCAACTAATTCTGTCAGAGGAAAAGCCATTTCCAATTGGTCATTTTCTGGATATGGCGTTTCTTTTAAACAAACTTGGACGGTTTCAACTACTTCAGAAGGTGGAGGGGGCATCATTAGCTCAGATTCTGAAGAATCTATTTCTGTTTTTTCAATCAATTCAAATTCAGGAGCTGGTATTATTATGTTGCTTTTTTTTATTGTATTTACTTCCGTAATAGATTTTTCCATTTTGTCACTAAGAATCATAACATTTTCTACCACAACAGGTATACGATGTTCTGTTCCCTCGATGTTTTCAACTATCTCCTTAATGCCACTCTCAACAACTATTTCTCTTATTGAAACCAAAGTTTCATCGCTGACTTCTTTTAGGGGAGGGGAAAGCTCATTACTTACAGTTACAGTGACTGTTAGTTCTGGTTTAGGATCGTGGGAAATTATATCAAGTTTGTTTGCGATTAGGTCTGAGGGCGGTGTTGGCGGAATTGCGTTATCGGCAGTGTTAGCTAGCGAAGCGTCTGTCAATTCTGGTGCCATGGTGGTGGCGGCAAAGGATGCCACAGAAGAGGGAGGAGGATTCGCGGGGAGTGGTGGAGGCGTGGAATCTAAAGGCATTTGTTCAACACAAACCTCTTTTTTGACGGAAATTTCAGGCACGATTTCTGTTGTTTCAGTGGTGGGTTCTTTGCTGTCCTCATTTTTCTCATTTTCAGTTATTTCCTTAGCTGGTTCTTCGAGAGAAAGTCCATTTACAGGTAACTGTTCGGGTTCTGTTTCAACTTTCGGCTCCACCTTTTCACTTTCGGGACTCGGTGCAGCTGGTTCTTCAATGACTGGTGTTTCAACCTTAGGGGTTTCTGGGGTAGAGCTTCCGTTAGTGATTGGTTCTGTAACTGGAGTTTCTGGTGTTTTGTCATCTTTAACTTCGCTTAGAGTTTTAGCTTCTTCAGCAGTTTCGGTTACCGTAGGCACCTCAGTAGCAGCTTCGGCCGTCTAGAAAAAACAACACACAATTAATAAAACTTAATATTAAAAAATATCTACACGCTCAATTATTAAAATATCGGATGTAATTACAGGTATACCTTATCATCGGCCATGACGATTGCAAACACTATGTTAAACCCGAACAATCTGAACAGCGACTGAAGGGAGATTAACATACGCAATACAATTTATAGTGCGGTTTTTTTGCGATACGGCAGGTTGGCACACGTTTTTAAATAAGTAGATATCCTTCGATGCTCATGATCCAAGACATATTATGTTGCACTATGATTAGGGTTAGCACGTTATACAATTCAAAAGATTTAGTTATTATATTCATTTAATCTGATAGGACTGCTATTTGAACTAAATCGTAAAAAAATAATGCTTTCAGGCCATTTAAAACAATATTAACCACCTAGTTTGATCTTTTTATTAATACATTGTCGAGCCACTTTCGGGCAATACTTAACGTTTCACATTATAGATTTACAGAAGGTATATTAAATAATTACAATTAATAAATATAAGTTTAATAGCTTTCCGAAGCGCAGTTTTACCCGCGTCTTTGGTTACTGCTCTGCTCCCGTCGCCAGTAGCGTAATGTTAAATGTAGTCTATAACCTGCCTCAAGAACTGGGCTGTCATACGCAAAAAGAATTATTCAATTCCGACTAGTAGTTCTAGAGTTTTGTGCGTTCAAACAAACAAACTCTTCTTCTATATATATACTTAGTATAGATAAACAGGAACATAGGCTTTTTGCCCCGTGGCCCCTAATAATTCGGAGCTAAAAATGTGCTAAGTAGGTTACGTTAGTATACGTTTTTAATTTATACTATAGCAAAAACGCTAAAGCAGCTTCTACTATAGAAACATTTTAAATTATCATATCTTATTACTTATTATAAACCATATTGACTTAATACAGTATTTTGTGAAAATATTTTATTTGATATTCTAATAACTTTCAACCGCAGAGATGTGGCAAATAATAAAACGATACTAGTATGCAAGGTCGTCTTTGTTTACTGATGTAGAAAGATATACCTAAGAATACCATTAATAGAATTATTCAACGTATAGATTTGTCCTTTGGTAGACCACTGTTTTTATTCTAATGACAGTGTTGCTGTTAAGATCAATACTCATTGTTTAGACAAACTAACCATGTTTATTAATGGCATTTAAGAAAGATTAACTGTGTTTATTAATTTAATTGTATTAACGGACGTTTATTAGATGTCTATAAACATGAAAACGTGGTGCAATAAAATGTCGTGTGGTACACCTGCAGTAAACTGCAGAGGAAGTGTATTATCAATACTATATAGCCATAAAGACAAACTTATAATTTAATGATCTTGTAAAATGTATACAAAACAAATTGATTATTTAAGGTTGATTAATACATTAACACTCATAGTTTTTATTTTATTACCTAGTAGACTAGTACTTAAACTATTAAATTTGTTTGTTCACGACGATTATTTTCGATACAAAGTGTTTTATGGTGAGCTATAAATAAAAATTCTGTTTAAATGTTTAAAAGTGATTCGTAAATAATTACAGTAATAAATGTATTGTTTGGTTTAGAAAAGAACTCTTTATTCCCTCATATATTTTGGAAATAACTATAGTATAACCTAGAGTTGCATTATTCTAGTGGCGCAAGAAAAAAGATAACTAGATGGCGGTAGTATAGCATGATCTTCGGGTGGTGAAATCTATACTATTAGATAAAGTGGAAGAGTTTGTAAGAACGCGCTAATCTCTGTAACTACCAGTCGGATTTTAAAAATTCTTTTTGCGTATGATAGCCCATTTCTGAAGGTTGTAGGCTATGTAACATCTCGCTACTGGCGGCGGGAGCAGAGCAGTAAGCAAAGACACGGCTGAAACCGCGCCGCGGAAAGCTAGTTATACAATAAATTTAATTTTTGTGTACCTATTCAAATACATATTTTAATGATTAGCGTAAAATTTGAGCGGTGAGGCATGTCTAATTATTTTCAAAAAGTGTAAAAAAGGCTTCCATTATTTATAGCTGTACTCTAATCAGCCTGATTCTTATATTGTTTATGATCCCTATTCTTTCCGAACTACAAAGCTCCGGTTTGTGCAGTATGGAGATACGATTAACTTTTACCTACATACAAAAAATAATTTTGTTCCATTTGAGTTTTATATGATCTATTTCATTATTTTAAATCAAAAGAAAGTAAATCTTTGACAGACATTTTGATTTAAAATAATTTTGGTAACTTTTTCGTTTTTTATTAAAGTAGATTGTAAAGATTTTATATTTTTTTAATAAAATGGTAGAGATCTAAAACCATCAATTTCCAATATGAGGCATGTACTCACATAAATACAGCTATTGTATATATTAACATATTTTTAATGAGTACAAGATAGTTGTTATTATAATTTAATTGTAAAGTGATTGTTAGGAGGGAGAGGTGCAATGACCCGAGATCAAAAATGCTATGAACATTTGTACTCTTATAAGTTATTTATAACTATGTAACTTAACAAATCTGTTACTTACTATATTATGAGTAAATTGTTTTTATCTATCCACATATTTAATTAAGTGTCGAAAGTTAAATTTGTTTTAATGATGATATATATCAATTTTGTCTAGCAACTGACAACGCGGTATCACTAGCCATGTACTAATACAAAAACATGATCGTCATCCGTAACGAGCGGAACATGAACAATGGTTTCCACTTCACTTCGGTACCATGGCTGGGCTCGGGAAGTTAACGGTTCACATTCAAACAGGATCGAATGTATGATTACCATTATTTAAATAATCCACTGGTCACTCTCAACTCAAATTTAAACACTGTCAGTGTTAAAAACAATTGGTATTTAATGTTTATATCGTGTTTTCCATCATTGACCTGGTTACGTAGTAGGCAAGTTATTCTGTACATGAGAGATTATGATAAAGTGTAGAGAACCATAATTCATGTCAAAAATATAACACGATTACATTGTCAAGTAAAATTACCAACAAGAGAGGAGTAAACTAAAATAGAGCGTAAAAGCCTTTTGACGTAAGTACTTTTAAATGTTTCTATCGGAATGGAGTTGCATTTAGTTTTCACTTAAAAAATTGTATCGCGGAACTACTTTTATACATAACATAACGCTTATCATTGAACGCAAATTCAATACCTCCCTAACCGGTTTATTTTACCGCTTGAATTAAAACAGATAAGATTTGCAACTAGTTTATGCTACATTTTTCAATTTTAACTAAATAAAATGTTCTTTAGGTATGAACAATAATGCTTCAACAAAGTTAACATTTAGGTATTCATTTAACTTATTAACTTATGAGATGGTAACGTATCTCGTTAGCGTATGATACGCCAAAAAGAAATACGTTTGTAATGTTATGTTTGTAAAATCTAACATTTGTAATGTTAGGTACCTAATAGACGGTAGAAATATTTAGCACAACATAGATTGTGATTCATAGGTATGAATCACAATCTATGTTGTGCTAAATATTTGAATATAAAAATTTGAGTTGAGAGTGACCAGTGGATTATTTAAATAATGGTAATCATAATCATACATTCGATCCTGTTTGAATGTGAACTTCCTAACCTACCTAGGTCAAAATATATATAATATAGATAGGTGGAGTGACGGATCTTTAAGGGCATAAGTCAGGGCTGTTGTGCAAGCCTAGGGTGCGTTTCCACTGAAACGGAGAAGAGCGAACCGTGAATTGGCCAATCACAATGCTCGAAGTCTTCTCTCTGCGTCAGGGGAAACAGTGTAAGCCAAGCCAAGCCAAGCCAAGCCCAGCCGAGCGGAGCTGAGCAGACTTTCAAATAAAATATGTAAATACGCGGCCCCGAGCTGGACAGAGCGAAGTCAAGCAGAGTTGAGTGGAGTTGCGCGGAGTGGAGACGGACTGTGGCGCCCCCACTCCGCTACAATACTTTTCACTGCTCTTCTTCTTTCCACTCCGCCCAGCTCCGCGTCAATAGAAACACATGCCACTTTTCACTGCTCTTATCCTCTCCGATCCGCTCCGCCCAGCTCCGCTTCAGTGGAAACGTACCTTTAGAGGCAGTTTAACCGACACGTAACGGAAAAGTATGCAACTGTGGAAGTGATTCACTGACTAAATGCCACAATACCATGGATGTCTGACTATGGTAATGATCTTCCGCTCTACAACATTACTCGTGCCGATGTTTGACCCTGTCATTTTAAAACGTGGTAAATTACATACACATCCGTGAAGTATAATATTATGAATGAATCAAAGTATATTTAAATATTATATTGCTGCTTTCATTTTTGTTTTTGACAGTTAATTTATACGAGAAGCAAAACAATAAGTACTCTTATGTTGCGTCGTGTCGCAAACTGTAAATAAAGAAATACAGTGTCAAGTGTCTAGCAGATCACAGTAGAGTACCTATTAAGCATCGTGTGACCGGCGGACGGCAGTAATTTGCATGGACAATAAATAACCGTAGAGATAGCATCACGCACGTTACGTAGCTGCAATAATGCTATATATAACTAAGTCATACTCATCATACGTGTTTGCTATCAGAGGTTGAACGCCCTGTCTTGGTACCGATTGTTATTAGATTATTACTTACCCATAGTACTTAAAATATAGCTTGGTGCCTGCGACATTAGCCACTTCGTTTTTAACACAGCTATAATAAATTCCCTGCTAAAAAAGTTCGAGTATTAAGACTTTTTTTTATTGTTAAGATAAGTTTTTTTACAAAAACATGTTAATATAGCTATAACTAATAATAATTTGCAGAATAATTACGGTGTTACAAAATATTTTTTATTTTGCCGAAATTAAAAATTTACGGTAGCTAACCCTATAAACGCTTTTTAAAGACTGGTTAGAGATGCGTAATTAACTGACATAGACAATATCGATAAAATAAATGCATGCAAATTTTAATTTTTTTTAATGTACCTAATACTAAATAAATTATGAATTTATTTAGAAAGAAATGCTAATGCGTTCAAAATAATCCCGTATTATTCTTTATTAATTTACATGACTACTCCAGTGATGAATCTGATTTTGACTATGATGATAATAAAATTTGTGTTGTATCCCTTCAAGGCAATAAAAGTCTAAATTAAGAACTAATTCTTCTTGTTTGATTTCATCTACTATATTATAAGTCCTTAAAATAATATTCGCTTATATATTTTTAATATCAAAAATTATCGATAATTACAGGTAGATTGTCCTCATCACTAGCACATAATATGTCACTGACAGACACCGCAGGCACCAAGCTATATTTTAAGCAATATAGTTACACGTATACGCAAAATGCGAGTAGTTCAATTTAAAATAATAAAAGTACACGAGGTTAGTATACCTTTTAGGAGTAGGTATACATAAAATGCCTTTTAGCAAATTATAACTTCGTTTATAATTTAAAAAAAAATAGTGAAGTAGGTACCTACTAAGGCCGCTATTAGACTATCATAGAAATATGATCAAAGATGTGTAAGTCATTTTTAAATGAAGAACATATGACGGTATAATAACTACATGTGACTATCTCATATATTCTTCATATAAAAATGACTTACACATCTTTGATCATATTTCTATGATAGTCTAATAAATAGCGGCCTAACTACATGTGATTATCTATGATCATAGTTTGAGGGTCGTCGAACTATGATCATAGAATTTGACAGATATAAAATCATATTTATATGATAATGTAATACCGCTCTTAGTAAAAAAAAGTTAAATGTATAAGCACAAATAAAAAGTATTTGTATTGTATTAGTGAACTGCTTTCAAGAAAACAGAATGCTAACGGGTTGTCATGGCGCGTGGTATTTTTAGCTGTGTCGCTTTCTAACCCTCAGTTTATGAAGGCTGATCAGCGAAAAATTAACTAACCACCTGTTAAATCTCATGTGAAGTACCTAAAAGCACGGATAATTCGTTAATTTGATTTAATTAGTTACTAATTAGATCAAATTACACTAATTATTCATGCTTTTGGCAACCCAATTGGTACTTCACATGAGATTTAACAGGTGATTATTTGATTAGTTAATTTTTGTTGATCAGCGTTTCAGAAACTGGGAGTAAGTATGCTACTGCCAATTGAATCTCACAAATGATTATAATAATCTGGCGTTAGTAGAGTCTGAGCCTTAATAAAGTTTCTAAGTAGTCCGTTTCATGGCTCTACCTTGGTCAACGAACTGGGTAAAGGCAAATCGCCTGAGATGTTCTTATAGTTATTAATAATAGAGTTTTGAGTTGAGTTGCCGAAATGCATTACTTACTGATTACTATTATTTGAGTGTCTTTGTGGTTCGCTGGTACTATGTACGGACGGCCACGCAGAGGTCCTGGGTTCGATTCACGCTTAGTGCAAATATAAAATTTGTGTGCATGAACATGACCATTTGCATTGATCTGGGAGTTTATTTATGTATAATTGTATTAATTTACAAAAACAAAATGTATTTAAGTATGTATACCCGCATTTTTAGAACCCATATCACAAGCTATAATATATGTATGCTTTCTTTGAGTCTAGATGGCGTTGTGTGTAGTAGTCTCATAATATTTCGATCATTTATTTATTTATTTATTTAAAACCTTATACACATACGTGTAAAGGCGGACTTAATGCCTGAGGCATTATCTACCAGTCTACCATTGGGTGATGCAGAGACAGTAAAGTACTTAGTTTTAAAAAAAGGATTAATCCGATCAATAAAAGAATATGAAGAAATAGATGTTTTAGCAATGGCAGAATGTTTGATAACCAATCCGCTATGGAAAATTCTTCCATTGCTAACTGCATAAAACTAGCGCGTTCAAATATAAACTCTTCAGCTTTGCCATATACCTATGTGAAATGCCTAAGTAGGTAGCTATAGAATCTTAAAGATATATTCGAACTGGTTTATCTATCTCTCATTAGCGTAAAATAAAATAAATTATTGTGTTCGGCACTCCTCACCTACTTAATATTCTAAGAAATGCACGTAGACAACAACTTACACATGGTCTACTTAAATTAGATGGAGTTCATATAGAATACTGTTGTTAGACCACGTTATCAGGCAATTTTTCACACAATAGCATGTCAATAGAGAAAACTGAGCCCTCCTTGTTATGTCAATGCACTATTGAGCCGTCGTATTATGAAAATACAACGGATGGAGTGCCGTGGGCAAGCCAGTGCCGTTGCCACTAACGTCATTCAATAAACATGCAATCTGACCTCTCTGTTCTTCGAGTTTCCTTTAGCTGTAGTCACTTTTGATATCTACTACACGAATGCATCCAGAGTACGACGTATTGTTCATACGGTGAGGCATCACGTAACATATTTAACGGACGAAACATTAAACAATACTCATGGAACTTGTCACTAACATACTTCCGCAACTAATATGGACTGGCATGTCATGTGGCCACATTTAAAATGTATCTAAAGCTACGAATTTTATGAAAACTATTTTAGAAATTCGACACCTCCATGCATTATCATTGTAACTCATTTTTTTTCTTATATTGCTTTACAGTGATATTGATATGTAAAAAATGTCCAATTTTTCTGTACAAATATTGTAATTCTGCTCCCATTCATATATAAAATATACAAACTTCAAAGTATTGTAAAATACCAAAAAAGTATTTTTTCAACAATATCGTTGCAACTTGATTTACAGTTTATAGATTTTTTATTAGAAGCTAGTCAATCCAATACAAATTTTTTTACATATCACTTCAAAACAATTTAAGGAAAGAAATGAGTTACAATGTTATTACATGGAGGTGTCGAATTTATAATTGGTAAATATTAACAACGTATATTGTGTATCTTTAGAAAAATAAAAAAAGCCATCACAGCCGTGATGTTTATTACAAACGCTCAAGAAGCGAAGTTGTAGAAGGAAAAGCGGTTTGCCGACCTCCTACGTATTGCAGTCTCGCAACCCGTCCGGGCTCCGGACCTACCCGCCCACGAGTAGCGTCGCAAAACCTGCCAAGGACTGCTAATTTTATTTTGCACTCCACAAACTTGTTTCCTAATGCCTCTTGCCTGTGCGTCATCGTTTCAACGATGCCATTTTATAAGAGAACATAATGCATTGCGACAATAATGGGCAATATTAAAACCGCGACAACATCTGTGTACTAACACGTATTAGTTTTACATGAAGAATCGCATACTATGTTTATGGCCCAAGTACTTGATGGACCGTAGCGAATTAAGGAGATTACATGGCTCAAATGTCAAAAACACCTTAGGTAAAATATCTACATATTCTAAACCAGAGCTGTCCAGACCGGATATGATCCCGGGCCAATATTATCAAATTACTAAATAGATTGGAGAGCCGCACAAATAAACTTTTTTTTTAGTCTGTAAATAAGTACCTTAATATTTGATAAAAGTGAAGAATTTATTCTTTCGTTATAATAAATATTAAAAACACTGCGGCCGCACACCAAACACACCAGGCATAGACGTAATCTTTCCTGGACTGCTGAGGTTGAGCTGCCAAGGTGTGGCACCACATCTTGTACAGCTGTATCGGGCATGCTTAGCATACAGATACACGCCGAAGCAGTGGAGGGAAGTCAAAGTTGTCTTCATACCCAAACCTGGAAAGGGCAACTACACTCAGGCCAAATCCTATAGACCCATCAGCCTTACCTCGTTTTTACTCAAAACCCTGGAAAGGCTATGCGATTGGGAAATAAGGAATGTCGCCCTGAAACGTTGTCCTCTGCATAAGCAACAACATGCATATAGGCCAGGTAAATCAAAGGAGTCAGCTCTTCATGATGTAGTAACACGCATTGAAAGCTCTCTATCAGCGAAGCAATCTACTCTTGGTGTTTTCATTGATGTAGAATGTGCTTTTGATAAAACAAACTTCACGAGCATCTCGAGCTCTGAGAAAGTATGGGGTTGATGACACCATTAGTGGATGGATTGACAACATGCTAAAACTCAGAGATGTAAGATACACGGTGAATACCACTACCAGAGGAGTGGTATCGAGAGGTTGTCCGCAAGGAGGAGTGCTCTCACCACTGCTCTGAAATATCGTAGTGGACGAACTTTTGTGTCGTCTAAACGACGGTGGTTATTACACCGTAGGCTATGCGGACGATATTTGGCCATTCTTCTGAATGGGCCATTTGAGGGAGTGTTATGCAATCTAATGCGATCCGCGTTGAAGATCATAGAAAAATGGTGCACAGAACATGAACTCTCGGTTAATCCATCGAAAACAGAACTGGTTCTGTTTACCAACAAAAGGAAAATACCTATCCTTAATCTACCAAAACTTTTGGGCACCCAGTTGACCAGAGCACATGAGGTCAAATATCTAGGTGTAATTATTGACTCCAAACTACTCTGGAACACTCATTTAGAACAAAAGTTAATCAAGGCTTGCATCATATTTTGGCAGTGCAAACGCCTCATAGGCAAAACCTGGGGACTTTCCCCCAGGATTGCAATGTGGCTTTATACTGCCGTAATTAGACCTATTATTACCTATGGTGCAGTGATCTGGTGGCCTAGAACAGATCTCTGCACTGTAAAAACCCAGATGCGACTATTCCAAAGACATGCTTGCATGGCTATAACAGGAAGCATGCGCACCACACCTACAACAGCCCTTGAAGTCTTGTTGGGACTTTTGCCTCTTGATTTGTACGTACAGCAAGAGGCAAAAGCCTCCTCGATAAGGCTCAAACATGCAGGACTGTGGCACGCAGACCGGGGACCACATACTAAGATACTGAGCAGGGCAATCGCGCGCCAACCGCTAATTGAGGCGCCCCATGACAGGATCCCCAAAAAACAGGTATTTGAACGTAGTTACCATGTTCAACTACAAGAATCGACAACAGACTATTCCGGTGTAAATGAGGTGCGTATATACACGGATGACTCTAAGACCAAATCAGGTACCGGTGCAGGAATATTCTCGATGGACCTAAATATCAATTTATCAGCGGCTCTAGGGACAAATAGCTCAATTTTCCAGCGTGAATGCGTAGCTATAACTAAAGCGGCAGAAACGGTGCTGCGTCGAAAGATAACCAATTTCGACATCAGAATATTTTCTGACAGCGCAGCAGTACTTCCGGCTCTTGTAAGTAACGTAATAAACTCAGGGCTCATATATGAATGTCACTCAACACTGGAAAAGGTTGCAGTAAGCAACAAAGTGACACTCCAGTGGATAAAGGGGCATAACGGATCTCACGGGAATGATGCAGCGGATGAGCTTGCAAGGCGAGGGTCCAACAACCCACCAATCGGACCCGAACCAATGTTACCCATCACTGCGAGTCTACTCCGCTCGTGGATAAGAGAATGGGCCCGAGAACAACACCGGATGCAGTGGGCAAGTTCCAACGACTGTAGACAGTCAAAAGAAGCTCTGCAACAACCGTCACCAAAGCTAAGTACACACTTAATCAACCTAAGAAGGGATGACCTGCGCATAATGGTGGGCACTATCACAGGCCACTGCCCTCTTAATAAACACCTATATGTTTTAGGCATTACCGACAGTCCTCTGTGCAGAGCATGCATAGAGCACGACGAAACCGTCGCCCACGTAGTCCTGGAATGCGAGGGAGTGATGACACATCGGGCACAAATCCTCGGCAACCCGAGGTCACTCCGCGAAGCCTGCGAAGATCCCAGGAAGCTTCTGCGCTTCTGGGCGGAGCTGGGCTGGATGAAATAATCCAGCCAAACCGGACGTAAAAAGGACCAAGAGGTCTAAATGCGGACAAAGAGCCCACCAACAAGTAACAAGTAAGTAACACTGCGGCCGCATAAAGAAGAACCGCGGGCCGCATGCGGCCCACGGGCCTTGCTTTGGACAGCCCTGTTCTAGACGAATCCTTCTGTGTATTAGTCATATAGAAACTGTAATCTTATACTTAAGATCAACACAAACAAATCATGTTTATTAAATTTTTTAATAAACATGATTTGTTTTGAAAACTTACATTATTATAGTTCTTTTGTCGGTCGGTGGCGTCTAAAAAAAACAAAATTCACACAATACTAGTTTATAGGTCAAATGCTCAATAAGAAATAACCCTTAACACGCGATGAACAAAAAAGAAACAATTATTAAAGACATATATGTTCGGCAAATACATTGTAAACTAAATAATATAATTAATTATATTAAACATTGTACTGGTTGAAGCTTCTTTTTAAATATTTTAAACATTTTAAAATATTTATGTCGTTATACACATTTGTTTTTACATGTTCACACTAACACCCAGTTTCTGAAAGGCTGATCAACACAAAAATTAACTAATAGCCTGTTAAATCTCATGTCAAGTGCCAATTGGGTTGCTAAAAGCATGGTTATTTAGTTTAATTTGATCATCCTGTCAGTTGACATAGCTGTTAAATTTGGTTCGAGAATCGTATGTTAACCTCCATATTGGGTTTCTGAAACGCTAGTTATGTATTAATCATAGATCATACGTCGGTCAAAAGCTTTGTCAACTAATCGGTGCTCGTCGGCAAATTAACTTGTGAATACCATTGATTTTTTATGTGAAACTCAGTTTTTCTTCGAATTTATCTTATTAGGGTATGTCAAAACATATTTCTAATGCAGTATTATTTATAATATTTGATTTTCTTTATTAACTTAACAATCGTATGTCAAGTGCCAATTGATTTGACATTCGGTTTGTTTTCATACAAACCTAATGTCAAATCAAAATAATCGTAGATTAGTTAATTTTGCACTGATTAACGTTTCAGAAACTCGAATTGATTCAACAGCCATGTTAAATTAACAGCCGTGTTAGTTGAACAATGATTTGACAGGCCTTTCAGAAACTCAAAATCGGAAACTTTAAATCCCTCGTCTAAAAAAAACAACTCAAAAAAATAGGTAAACGTTTTAGTATTGGACCAAACATAAGTATTTCAGTTGGTCTTACATTAATATATTCAAAGTAATTGGGTTCTGAGGTCAAACTTCCCAGGCACTCCAACTACTTACAGACTTCTTGCCTGAACCATATTATCCAAAACGCGTTTCTATTACAAAACCATCTTAAATATGCTAGGTATTTTAACAACAAAATCAAATGATTAACGTAATGTTGTTAGGCCTTTTTAACTTGTGAAATGGTAGTGATTCAAAAATCCACTTTCATTAAAATTAAATACCTATTCAACAGAAATGTAATGTAGCTAGCACAATCACAATAGAGAATAACAATGTACCATCAGAATTAGGTAATAATAAGTACCTACTAGAGTATTGGTTTTTGTATGTGTCGAACTTTCGTTGTGGGAGGTTGAATGCTAACGACCGCACATCAACGTACTGTGACAACGCAATGGGTCGCGATCACACCGTGTCATATTAATTTCCCAAACAACATGTCACATACCAATGGCATGCCTACTATATTTAATAAATGGAATTTCGTACTTATTATTACAGAGAGAAGAATAGTGGAGTAGTGTCTCAGAAGTTACCAATTAAAACAAGTGTAAAACGACTCAAAATTTGGTTGTCTGGAATAAAATTAGATACGGTTTAGTACATAACAGCATTAGAGGGTGTCACACTTTGGCCAGTCAATGAATTGAGTATCACTAATAGGACGATATCGTCGACGACAATGGCAGCTCACGTTTGGTTAGCACGGATATAGCACCACTTTGAATTATAATGCGCATTGTTCCTCGCACTGCGCCGGTTTGGGTGCAATGCACTACGTCGCAATACTTACTTGTCATAGAAATCGTTAGGTTTCTAGCAGGTCTGACCGCAAGGTCGCATCGCAGACCATTTATTGCAATAATAATTAAAATATTGATTGTTATAAATTGCAACAATTGATTTTTTTACGTTTTGATTAACCAAATAACGCAGGTATCCTGAACATATCAAAAGTGACGTGTAATTTATAGCTCACCGGTAGCGATTACAAAGTTGAAGGAAGCCGTTATAGTAACAATATTAAACATAATTATAAAACCAGATGTTAGATTCGCGTTCAAGTTAAGATCACCGCTGGTACCGACTAATATAACACTCAGCTTTGGACGCCCTCGTACCAATTTCGGCTACACGTGTGCGCGATTTCACATAATAATATCCTCATGTTTTCACACAACAGAGGCCAATGACTTTTATGTGCTTAAATTATTTATTCATAACGAACTAGGAGAACAAAGCTAAATGAAAGTAGGCCGCATTACACGGTGATAGATGATTTTGCGAATACGCGAAGAATTCGTTATGTGATCATGATCACTCTTTGTATTCTGCAATACAACTCCGATGGAATACGAATGAGTTCCAGATATAAAATACTATGAAATTAGAAAGTTATAGCTTCAAAAGAATTATGCTATTTAGTTCGGTATTATAATATTAAGTTTGTACGATCACTCGTGCCAGTAATGATAACTTTTTATCTTACACCCAGTTTCTGAAAGGCTGATCAACGCAAAAATTAACTAATAGCCTGTTAAATCTCGTGTCAAGTGCCAATTGGGTTGCTAAAAACATGGTTTTGTAGTTTAATTTAATCATCCTGTCAGTTGACATTGCTGTTTAGTTTGGCTCGAGGATCGAATGTTAACCTCATTATTGGGTTTCTGAAACGTAATCATAGATCATACGTCTGCTTTGTCAACTAATCGGTGCTCGTCAGCGAATTAACTTGCGAATACAATTGATTTTCACCCAGTTTCTGAAAAGCCTGTCAAATCATTGTTCAACTAACACGACTGTTAATTTAACATGGCTGTTAAATCAATTCTAGTTTGTCATCGGTAAATCAGTGCAAAATTAACTACTCTACGATTATTTTGATTTGACATTAGGTTTGTATGAAAACAAACCGAATGTCAAATCAATTGGCACTTGACATTATGATTGTTAAGTTAATTTTTGTGTTGATCAGCCTTTCAGAAACTGGATATCATTCTCGTCGTAAAAGTTCGCGTCCTTTGATCACCATCACCGCTAAATGTTTGATACTCATGCTAATATCCGAAACGGACATGATTGTGATCCAAACAGGAACAATGTTCATTTATCAAGATTTGCAAAATATACACTTTTTTTAAAGAAAATCAAATATTATAAATAGTACTGCGTTAGAAATATGTTTTGACATACCCTAATAAGATAAATTCGAAGAAAAACTGAGTTTCACATAAAAAATCAATGGTATTCACAAGTTAATTTGCCGACGAACACCGATTAGTTGACAAAGCTTTTGACCGACGTATGATCTATGATTAATACATAACTAGCGTTTTAGAAACCCAATCTGGAGGTTAACATACGATCAACTGACAGGATGATCAAATTAAACTAAACAACCATGCTTTTAGCAACCCAATTGGCACTTGACATGAGATTTAACAGGCTATTAGTTAATTTTTGCTTTAATCAGCCTTTCAGAAACAGGGTGTAAGTTTTTCTTCGAATTTATCCTATAAGGGTATAGCAAAACATATTTATAATGCAGTATCATTTGTAATATTTGTTTTCTTTGAAAAAGTTTTATTTTGCACATCTTGTTAAATGAACATTGTTCCTGTTTAGATCACAATCATGTCCGTTTCGGATATTAGCATGAGTATCAGAATATTTTGCAGTGATGAAGATTAAAGGACGCGAACTTTTACGACGAGAACGACATCCAGTTTCTGAAAGGCAGATCAACGCAAAAATTAACTAATCAATCATATGTCAAGTACCAATTATATATACTAATCTATGATTATTTCTACTTTATATATATAAATAATCATAAATTAGTTAATTTTGCACTGAATAACGTTTCAGGAAGTCGAATAGATTTAACAGCAATGTTAAATTAACAGTTGTGTTAGCTAAACAATGATTTTACAGGCCTTTCAGAAACTGGGTGTTACACCCAGTTTCTGAAAGGCTGATCAACGCAAAAATTAACTAATAGCCTGTTAAATCTCATGTCAAGTGCCAATTGGGTTGCTAAAAGCATGGTTTTTTTGTTTAATTTGATCATCCTGTCAGTTGACATAGCTGTTAAATTTGGCTCGAGAATCGTATGTTAACCTCCATAATGGGTTTCTGAAACGCTAGTTATGTATTAATCATAGATCATACGTCGGTAAAAAGCTTTGTCAACTAATCGGTGCTCTTCGGCAAATTAACTTGTGAATACCATTGATTTTTTATGTAAAACTCAGTTTTTCTTCGAATTTATCTTATTAGGGTATGTCAAAACATATTTCTAACGCAGTACTATTTATAATATTTGAGTATATATAAAAAAAGTGTATATTTTTCAAATCTTGATAAATGAACAATGTTCCTGTTTGGATCACAATCATGTCCGTTTCGGATTTTAGCATGAGTATCAAACATTTAGCGGTGATGGTGATCAAAGGACGCGAACTTTTACGACGAGAATGATATCCAGTTTCTGAAAGGCTGATCAACACAAAAATTTACTTAACAATCATACGTCAAATGCCAATTGATTTGACATTCGTTTTGTTTTCATACAAACCTAATGTCAAATCAAAATAATCGTAGATTAGTTAATTTTGCACTGATTAACGTTTCAGAAACTCGGATTAACGCTTAAACGCACGGAAATTCACCCTAGATGACACAAGATCCTCATAATCTTGTGTCATCTAGGGTGAATTTCCGTGCGTTTAAGCGTTTCTGCCATACATATTACTGGAATCAGATATAGCTCACATAGGTCCCTTAATATTACTTGTCCGTGGTGCTCTCTTTTAATAGGTCATAATCCTATACAGATTAAATTTGTTTCCCGCTTTGCAATGGAGGGAAGTGGACATTTTATTTCCAACTCCTCCTTTTACTTCTGATTAAATTCGTTGCAGGGTCCAAGACAGTAGGTTTAACAGTCCTCGGGACTCCCGAGTGTCAAAGCTCGGTGTTTCTTCTTGGATATCACTGTTAATTCTGGCTTACAGGAGTCACAGTGATGGGCATGTGGGTGGGATTGTCCCGTTAGGCCTTTCAGAAACTGGGTGTAAGACTAAACAAAATTCTTAACTCTTCTTCAATTTCTTATGTAAGTGTTAAGTCATCAGAATTGAAGCCAATTAATGTTCAGTTTTCATTAGTAGGTAGGTACTATCTATAATAATGTATAAAGCGAAAGAATGTTTGTTTTTTTGAAGGCGCTAATCTCTTGGAACTACCAAGTCGGATTTGAATAATTCTTTGTGTTCGATAGCCCAGTCCTTGAGGAAGGTTTACATAATGGTTAACATCACACTGCGAGCGACATAAGCGTAGCAGTAACCTAACTCATTTATTTCGTTTATTTTTACATCAAAGTGAAATTAGTATATTTTTGTAACGCTATTTTCTTTGAAAATTACCAAAATTAGTAGTATATTTTTAATGTTGCTAAATAGCCTATTAAAAATGTTTTTAAGTCTCCTTGTAATTACGGTGTAAACCTAAAGAACAAAATTTACAAACTTCTAATATTTGCACGAACCGTAAAGTGCAGAGGTCGTTTATACACTCGCGGATACGCAAATCGACTCAATCCCTAATTGCACTCATAAACTTATTGTTTGAAAAAAAAAAATAATATTAAAAATTATATGTCATTATAAAGCTTAGAATACCAGCTTTTAATTAATATCAACATCATTAAATTTTTCGCTTTCGCACTAATCAATTTTCGCATGAATACGTGTATGTGTCAATTTGCTCGTTACGCTACCTGTGTCTTGCGGGACTTAATACCACTATAAAAGCCGGTGCCATCCCTATTTTCTTATCAGTCGCTTATTAGAAGTTGACCGGTACACATCTCTGCAAACAAGACTAATTTTTTTTAAGAAATTATGAATACTACACTTGAAGTAGCCGCTCAAGTCATCGCCTTGTTACAACAAGGGCTTAGTCAGCGAGCAGTCACTGCCCAGCTTCATCTGAGCCAGTCTGCTGTATCCCGAATACACAGAAGGTTTCAAGAAACCGGAGCCTTCATTTGGAGACTTAAGATTGAACCACCCGAGGAGTACCACTGAGAGAAACGATCGTTTCATTGTCTTAACATCACTACGAAATCGGCTCCTTACGGCCGTTGATGTGCAACATCTGAGACATGTTCGAGGGGTAGCTGTCAGTGAGCGGACAGTAAGAAGACGTTTGAGAGCAAGCAACTTGACTCCAAGAAGACCTGCCACGGGAACTAAATTGACTGCAGCGCAGCATCGAGAGCATCTCGATTGAAACGATGCGCAAAGGCAGTCAGTTTTATTCACCGACGAGTGCAGAATGTGTCTGCATGGCAGTAACAGGAGATCCAGGGTCTACAGACGTCCGGGTGTGCAATTAGGGGTTGAGTCGATTTGCGTGTCCGCGAGTGTAATATGAAGAAAGAAGTTCACGCCGAAACCCAGGTGGCTTTCAACAGGTCTCATGAAAATCAACGTGCAGTGAACGCTGAACGGCCGAGATAATGGTGATAATAACGTAACCGAGTATCGACATATCATAATCATTATAATAGTAATAACTTCTGAACAAATCAAAATGGTTAGCATAACATGTGTGAGGGTAAAAAACGACAAGTAAACGAGCTCTCATATTTCTGTTGCAAACTCCTGTTACGTCGACATAATAAGTAATTAATTCTAACACTTACTTCTTCGGGGACCTTCTCTGGTTCTCCATTTGTTTTGGGTTCTTCTTCTTTTTGTTTTTTCTCTTGTTTTGGTTTGTCTTTTCTGCTGAAACTGATCGATCTGAGCGACCATTTCTTCTTGACCTGTTCATGACATGCTTGTGTTAATAACATAAATAATAAATCGCCACTCGCATGCTCAAAACGCGTTAGAAATTGTTAACTTATAGTACAGAAAATATCTACATTTAAATTACCTTCTCCTTCTTAGGTTTCTTGCCGTCTTCTGTTATGGGAGTGGACTCTCCATTCTCCACCTTCTGCTCGCTTTCACCATTTGTTAGAGGAGCAACCTCTTTTTCCTCCTCTTGCTGCTTAGCTTCTTTCTCTGTTGTAGCATCTTTTTCGTTTTCTGGGGTGCCACTGTCTATATCTTTTGGCTTTTCTTCCTACAATCAAACATGAATTTAATTAAACTTACTACACGAATATCAGCAATCTTAAAAAAACTTTAACGTAAAAATCAAAACTTTAATTATTAAATAAGCAGTTGACCAATTGGTACCTACTATTTAAACTCCAATTGTTTCACTGACATACCCTCTGACTGTGACTCCTGTAAGCCAGACTTAAGAGTGATCAAATTCTTGCAAAACCGATCTATGACACTTCAGTAGTAATATTATACGTAGGTACGTACTTATATTTACTGTATGTCTACTCTGTTGAACAACATTGTTTTAGCCACTTTTTATTTCCCCAGTCACGTTGTTGCTAGTCTATGCATGTCGAGTGAAAATCAATAACAGCTTAGTAATATTAAATTACGGGGTGACTAATACCAGACGGAGTGATACCTAGTATCTCTACAAGTTAACCGTAGATTGTTTTAAATGTAATTGTACGCTTATTTAACTAGGCTACACTATTAATATGCATAATTAGCTTCCTGCAACAAACTAATGTCCACAAAAACAACTTCTAAAAACAACAAGTCTCGCAACTCAGTTCTTTAATTTTTTTTTGTAGCTGCAAATGTAACTTTGTAATCCTATATATTTATATGGGATTATTTATGCAGTTTGTGTATCAAGAAAACTGGACCGAAATTGCAAGATATTTTAGTTTTATCTTGATTTATACACTAAACACTAATCCCTTATTATCTCATAAGCTTTTAATAGCTAAAATAGGTTTATATTTCATTTGTCTTATCTGTCACCTTGACATAATTTGTACTAGTAAAAAAGAGACAAAACCCATTTTAACTATATATATAGGCTAAGATGTTTATGAATCAGGGAGTTGTATTTTAAATTTGAACCTTCATGTTTGCTAGAGTTTTGATGATAGGTCAGTCAGTCAGTGAGTGAAAATTTTTGGCTAGTTATTATAATTTTTAAACTTCTGGTTCAAATTAAATAAAATTTGAAACATATTGTGTTTATTATACAATGCCTGCTCGGTTACTGAAAATTCAGGCTGTTTTACTTTAATCCACAACATTGTAACAGATCGAATTTTTTTATTGCTTTCTTTTTGCTCGACTTGGCTTGGAGATAAAATACCTACTAAATATGACTTTATTAATTCACTAGACTACTAATATTTACACAAATTGGATAGACACAAAAATAAATAGGTAGTTTTGTTTTCCACTGAAACTGTCCATAGGTCCAAGACTCTTAAAGCATTAAACTAGGGAGATGCCTTCGCACCTTTCTTTATCATTCGTTTTTATTGTCTTCTCGCTAGATGAGTACATGACAACGCTTACAACTTGTTCATCGAGGATACCTAGTAGGTATTTGCTAAATTAAAACGCTTATGACTTTGTTACTAATACCACATGAGTAGTGAAGCCGTACAGAGACAAACTTCCTAAAAAAGTGCCAAATTGTTACCTATTTCGGTAGGGTTGACACAATAGGTTAAGACAAATTAAACAAAACATTTGTTAAATAGTTTATTTATGTTCCTACCTACTGATTTTGATATATATTCTAAACGAATAGGATTAACATCTGAAAAATCTGTCATTTTGCCTTTTTGAAGTAGCTAAATTCAATATAAGTATTTTAGTGTTTTAAGCTAATACACTGATAAGTGATAACATTATAAAAGTTTATTGGAAATGTGATTTTATAAACTTTTTTATTCGGATATTTTTTAAGTAGGTAGGACACCTACAAACTTAGAGAATTTCATGAACTTGTTAAAGTATGTAGGTACCTACTAAGTTCACTGAGTTGAACTTAGAACGCGTTAAAATAAACAAACATACCTATTAAACTATTTTATTAAATACAAATATCAACTGATTTTTCAACCATTAAAATTACCTAACCGATAAAAAATAACTATTAACTTTAACGTGCGTCGTACTAACCCTGAGATTGTCAACTGACTGTGCCGGCGTCAACCGGTTTTTTCCGGTCTCGCCGCGTACGCGACAAGCGGCCAGTGATCACGCACACACGCCTCGCGAGCTTGTAGTAGTGCAACCGCTTCACGCGGTTGTTCGTGTTCGGTTGTATGAATCTTTGTCTCTGTACGGCTTATCTACTCATTACTAATACTGAACACTAATAAAATACGCAATAAAATAAGCAATCCGTATTGTACTTACTATTATACGGTAGTTCCGTTTAGTCACCGTCAGAATGTCAGAATCAAATGCACTTAAAAATCAAGACAGACTGTACGAGAAAAGCTGACTTTATAGCAATCTACTTGCACAGATTAAATCTAAATTCATGATACTCAAAGGCACTGCAAATAACGACGGAGACGCGTGTCGTACGTTGTACGTCAATGAGGGTGTTTAAGAAAATTTTCGCCATCAGTTGGCACCACTTTCACTGTCACATTAGGCCATCATCATCATGGTCATCATATCAGCCAAATGACGTCCTCTGCTGGACATAGGCCTTTCCCAATTTTCGCCACCGTGACCGGTCCTTCGCCACACTCGATGGATGAGTTTTAGAAAACCACACCCTTATAAAAGGTCGGCGGTCCACCTAGTGAGGGGTCTGCCCATGCTGCGTCTTCCGGTTTGTAGCTGCCACTCTACAACCTTTCTGCACCAACGGCTGTCAGTTCTGCGAGCTGTGTCCTGCCCATTGCCACTTCAGAGAAGCAACTTTGGCTACATTAGTTACTATGGTACGCCTGCGGATTTCTTCGTTTCTCAAACGATCAAGGAGACGCCTAACATAACCCGCTCCATCGCCCTCAGAGCGACTTTAAGCCTTCCGACAAGACCCATAGTTAGCAACCACGCCTCTGCTCCGTATGTCATCACTGGCAAGACGCACTGATTAATGACCTTGGTCTTGAGTCACTGCGGTAATGCGGACGAGAAGATATATTGTAACTTTCCGAACGCTGCCCAGCCGAGTTGGACTCGACAAATGACCTCTTTCTCGAAATCGGACTTACCTAATCATACTGTTTGTCCCAGGTGTAATGTACTCGTCAACGAATTCGAGCATCGAGCCTCCGACCGTAATAGGAGTGGGTGTAACATGGACATTGGTCATGACTTTAGTCTTGTCCATGTTAATTTTTAGGCCCACTTGTCGAGAGACTACTAAGGTCCTCCATGGTTTCAGCCAAGACCACGATATCGTCCGCGAATCGAAGGTGAGTGATGTACTCGCCGTTTATGTTGTATGTAACCAATTTCGGTGATATGACATCTCCCTGTCATACTCCTCGTTGCAACTGGATGGGTCTTGATTTCTGACCATTAAATTCGTACTGACATGATGGCGTTTTCATACAAACACTTCAGCACTTCGATAGTCAATATGGAGAGACTCAGCACGGTCCAGGTCTTGATCGAATCGACTTTCTCATAGTCCACAAACGCTACGCATAGGGGCCAGTTATACTCTGTGGTCTTATGTATAACCTGCCGCAGCGTGTGTATGTGGTCTATACCATAAAACCGTGGAATGGTATATAATATAAAACCTTTCAGAAACCGGCTTGTTCAAAATGAAACATAATCTTTTACGCTTTTTCCGAATATATCTTTTTCCCAATCCGCCTTCGCAGGAACACTCGAATATTATGTCTCCTCTTTCACTTTTTTTTTACCCCTGCTTATCCTGACTACCTGCGCAAGCGTTTTTCTTTTGCTCGCCCTTCTGATGCTCCTTGTAGATCCCACCTTAGAACTATTCTTAATATCCCATCCCATAAAACTGATTTCTACTCCTTCTCATTTTTTGTTCATGCAGTTCGGTTGTGGAATTCACTTCCGCCTAATATACGAGAGTCCAAAACCATCTCTGTTTTTAAAAAACGTGTTATAGACCACTATCTCTCAACATTATTATGATTGTGTATATATATATATAAATATTTAAATGTGTATTATGTATGCATGTGTGTATATTTTTATCTATTATAAGTATGTGTAATTTGTGTATTTTTATTGTTTGTTTTAGTTTTAATCTATCAATAATTAGTTTACACACTGTGTCTATGACTCTCATCTAATTTTCCTGTCGCAGGTCTGCTGGAAGAGATTTCTTTTGAAATAAGCAGTACCTTTGTGCTCTTCTTACTTATGTTCGTTTTCTATAATTGTCATGTGTGTACATAAATAATAAATAAATAATAAAAATAAATAATATAGTGTATTGAGGTCTACGTCCAACAGTGGATGCCTTTTGGCTAAACATATGATGATGATGATGATTCATCTGAGTACTCGCAAATGGAACATGTTCGTTCAGAGTTTTTGGCAGTGAAAATCGGTGTAAGCTAATGTATCATTTATCGCACTCAGTGCGAAATTAAGTCAGGCTTATTGTACTACTCACGCTACACCTAGCTGCTAGATCTAAGCGTTAACTTAATTGGCATGGACTTCCTGTTATCCGGCGAGATTTGCTTTAATTTGATGCAATTATTTAACATTTACAGTCGATGAACAATAAAGAAATCACACAATCAGTGCGAACATATCACGTCCAGCTTGTCTCGGGATGATGCGCTTTAACTTGATGACTTAAGCTGCGATTCAGTTCTATACAATTTAAACCAGTTGCTAGCAGCTTTATCTAGACAGGAAGAGTAATAGTCAGTAGCAATTTACAACAAGTCTTGTCATTAGGAGTTCCCGTTTATTGTTTCAATGTACAATGAGAGAAATTTAAGTTCTAGATAAAGACAACACAAAACAGTTAAAATGCACAGTGATGTTACAGTTAACCATACCATCCACTTTTGTGTAACTTAAATTATGTTATTTTTTATTACTTTGAAGAATTTATAGTACAACTTAGGTTATGGCTCATAACTTATGAGCAAAGGTTTTTACAAATGTGATTTATTATTAATTCTCAGGTATAATCATTTTCAAGTCATCTATATTAATTAATGTTGGATATGATGCTAGCCCCTTAATTAAAATAATGTCTCTTTGTTACATTTTCATAGCTAGATCACATCTGAAACGGTTTTGTTTCTATTTAATGTAGGACATCTGATCGGTCCAGCCATTCTCGAGTTTTAACGAGACAAACGAACATCAATTAATTTTTATATGCAGGTATAGATGTATACCTAGATTAAGGGTTGGAAAAATCATGATTATATAAAAAAATTGATAAGACTTAATTTTTTTAAAAACCCTAACTAATCACGATTTTTTTATTTTTTTATTTAATTTAACTATATTCTTGGGCATGCGCAGACACAGTGCGAGGATTTCCTTTTTGTCTGACGTGTGAATGCCAAGCAAAAGGGAAATCCCCGTGTAGTGTTCATTTCGCTTGCAATTACAGCCTTACTTTCTTCTAACAAGTATTCATTCGTTCAGTTTAGATTACTATTGATATTGCTGTGATGCATGCTTGACTGAATTCATACTTCCATACTAATATTATAAATGCGAAATTAACTATGTCTGTCTGCTACGCTTTCACAACTAAACCACTGAACTGATTTTGATGAAATTGGGTATAGAGATATACTAGACCTTGAGGAACAACATAGGCTTATAGGCATAGGCAAATAAGGCAAAAAATGGCTTGCAGGGGTTAAAATAGGTAATGAAAGTTTCACCCCCCAAACGGGGTTCTCGCCTTGTAGCGGCGGGGAGCTTATTAACTGTGGTTACCCAGAACCACGGTGAACCAAGAGGAACCCCTAGGAGGTGCCGCTCCTCTGGGCTTTGGTGGTAAGCACACGATGAAGCGGCTTAGGAGGGTTGCGGTGCTGTATGGGCGGCACCGCAACTGGGTCGGGCTTCAGTGTTGCTTCGGCGACACTGCGACTGAGAAGTGGCGGAGCCGCGGCGGGAGTGAGTTCCCGTATAACGGTACGTCGCTCTCCCTACCTTCCGCGGCCTCGGCGGGGCCGCAACCGCAAGATTGCGGACGCGGTGGGGCCGCAGGGGAAGAGGAGTGCCAGCACTTCTCTTCCCCTGCGGCCCCTATTGCGACGTGACGTTCTTCCTATCCTCTGCGGCCGAGTTAAGAGGTGGCAATCGGGCAGTCGCCGCCTGAACAGCACAGGCCCGAGACGGCAGTGCGCGTGTTCCACACGCACCTCTTGAGGGAGGGAGGGCTAGGTCCCCTAAATTGGACGGGACCCGTTCGCGTGTGGTGAATGCGCGAGCGGATCGCGGATGAATGCGCGAGCGTCTTTCGTGACCCCGACACTGGCCGTCTGGAGGAACACCGTGGGTTGTAGACGGTATGCCGGCCGCGTTCTGAGTGCGGTCGGAGAGTCGTAAAGAGTCGTAATAATAATTTGTATAAAACACCGTCAATATATAAATAATATAATGTGCGTTTACAACCATCATTTACGCGGGCGGCGCTGCGGGCAATAGCTAGTTTATTATAAATATCAGAAGTTAATTATAATTTTTAAATCTGTTTTTTTTATTATGATTTCTGTGAAATTAAAAAGTTTTGTTTAAACCATTGGTTTTTATTGAATAAATCATTTGATTTAAAATCGATGTCTAAATCAAAATGATTTATTCATGCCAACCCTGCCTAGATTATTATGTAGTAACTAGTAACCGATAAATTATTATTTTGTTTTGTTCGGGTTATTTATTGCGATCATTTGATTGATAACGTTGCCGAATGTTTTTAGGAACTAAGAATGGGTAGGTACGTTCTCGATCTTGAATACGAACTGTGTATACATTACCGGCTCATGTATGTGAACATCGCCGTTGAGCTGTGGTTTTAAGGCGTCGGCATCGGCTAATTGCTCCACACGGCCCTCGCCGCCTGCGATCGATGCCGCTACCTCGCCGGCACTCTCTGCTTCCTTGCCACTTATGTCCACTGAGCGTTTGCTCTGCTTAGCACCCATGCTGTATATTGATCTGATAACATATTAAATAAAATTTTAATAAGTGATTTACAACTCAACAAGCATAACAATATAAGGCGTTTTAAGTTTGTATTGGCTTTGAAATATTTCAGAAACAGATACGTAATCAAGGGTCCTGCAAGAAGTTTGATAGTACATAAAACCACTAAAATTTATATTCCACAAAAATACTATAAACCATATTATTATCCACTTCCGTCCGCTTGTCTTTTAAGTTTAGAATTTCGTGCGTGACTTAAATACTTAGTATCCAAAACGTAGGGCAACTGTTAAGTTTTGTATGATGTGTTAAGTTCTATTGGTTCTGACTTTATAAATAAAAAGTAAGCAGTAAATGTCGTCGCTCACATTTGATAACGTGACCGTTTAAAGTAAACAAGTAGATACCTACAGCTACAACAGAACTTAGTGACTTATCGTTTGTTTAGTAGTACCACTAAGTCGTATAGGTACGAAGTAAAATTACTTTTTCAGTTAAACAAAAAAAGAAAGTTTAGTCATACACTCATACAGGTACTATTAAAGCCTAAAAGAAGTTGTGAAAATTTTTAATTGTTGTTGTTGTTTAAATTTAAATTAGAAATACGTATAACGATTACTACGTATTTAATAGCACTTAATGCAGGCAAATATAAATAACCCAGGTATGAGGAGGCACCAAATTGAAATACAAAGCACGTCAGTGGGTCACGGTGCTAGGTACACGCTCGAAATAAATGTTAACTGCGGCCCAAAATAGTATCTCAACAAAAGTGCAACGAGATGCATCGCTAATGTTTTAGTTACGCGATTTTGACTCACTCACACCGTTAATATGAATTAAAAATGTATACGAAAATAATATTTTACTAAATGAAGTCGTTACGCGTATGAATAATTAAACAGTTTACCGTAATACACATTATTTACTGAAACCTATTAACAATAAAACTATACATAAAATTCTCAAATTTATGACGAACAAACTTGAAGCTTAATTTTTATAGGTAATTATCTAACAAAGAGTTATTTACACAATTTTTGTTTTACGTAAATTACAAGCGTAAGACGCACAATACTCACAGAGAACAGGAAACGCACAACTAACACTGTGTTTAAAATGAAACTGAGAGTGGAACAAGGCTAGTATGGTTATTGTTCACATTGGTCATTAGCAGTGGCCAAGTGGACCGAATTCCTAGCGCATCGTCGCCTTTATCGTTCATTATCCCACTCGTTACTCTCAATACAAATATAAATAACAGTGACATTAGTCATGCAGGACTCAACTCTTATCTGTGTGCAAACATTCATTGTGAGACTAAAATATTAATAGTAAAGAACACCATTAGGCCGTCCAGATAAGTATAATATTATTATAATATATTATTATCTTTACTAATTATTATGGTTTTCTTTATTGGGCTGATAAAGCTATCTGTTCACTATTACAATACAGCCTATCGTTATCGGCCAGTTTTATAAATAATATAATAAAATATATTTACTTCTTTATGAAGGCAATAGAATAGAACAGAATTGTAAATTTGAAATCAGAGCGACACTAGAATAAAAAATAACCTGTAGTGGCCTCTTATACCTACATAGTAGCAATTACACATACTACAATATCCTTTGTCCTTGATTGTACAGCGAACGTTGCGCAGAGAGCGTTCATCATGTCATGATTGGGAGTTATTTCAAATTGGTTCAAGCGTTCATGTCGTTGACCTAGCGCTTACTCCCCCCTCTCCCCTACATTAAGTTTTTTGGGTTTAACCAGTCAACCCGAACTTACTATCGACGCGGATACAAAAGGAGGCACTTTTAAGTAGGGCTGGTTCAATTTCAGTTAAAAGCTGAAGTGTATCGGCGACCTTGACTCGGGTGCGTTCAAGGTCGACGATTCTCCGACAGTATGTGTAAATAAAAATTCGTGAACGTGTCTGGCAAAACGGTTGCACGATGGACAGTAAGTAGCGTGAAAATAAAGTAAATATTCACCTCAGAGCTATCACAATTTGTCTTGAACCTAATGATAAACAATGAGAACAAGTTTCATTCTACATAATATTATTTTATTACATAGAAGTATAAGCGGGGCGTGAAAAAGCCATACCAGTATTTTGGCTTTTGGAATGGTGTCCGCCACTTCTGGATTCCACTGACTGCTTACCATCAGGCAGAGTGGAGTCACTTTAGTAGGCTAAAATAATAATAAAAAAATAAAAAAAACAATTCTAAATGTAAGATTTATGTGCCAGTTCTCTGTGTAGACTGGAAGGCTAAAATTATACAAAAAGAAATTAAAATTATAATCTATATCTATACATATAATAAAATTGGAGTGTCTGGTTGTAATATTGAAATAACCGTTTTTTACTACATGTATATAAATATATATACGGTACATACACCAAAATATTTTTTACAATTTTTGTCTTTCTGTTTGTTACGGCTAATCTCTGAAATGGCTGGACCGATTTTGACGGGACTTTTATTGGCAGGTAGCTGATGTAATAAGGAGTAACTTAGGCTACGTTTATTTCAGAAAAATATAGTAATCGATCGACTGTTAGGCGGAACGAAGTTCGTCGGGTCAGCTAGTGTATATATAAAAATGAATCCCTATTTCTCTTGGTCATCCTTGGCATCACGCGTGAACGGCTAGATCAATTTCGTTAATTCTTTTTTCGTTGTGTTTGTTATTGTCAGGAGAAGGTTCTTATGAAAGAAAAACTAAAAAAAATTGCGCGGTGATTTAGAAAGTTTAAGAATACTTTACACTAAATTAAATTTAAACCGCTAAACCGATTTCGATGAAAATTGGTGTGTAAATAGATTTGGTTTCGGGACATAGGCTACTTTTTATCCCTAAAATCGCTCTGATTCCCGAGTTACATTAATTAAACACATAGCAATTTTCGCGCGGGTGAAGTCGCAGGGCGCAGCTAGTTTATTATAACACTCCACCAGCTAATAATTTACTGATTTAACAGGTCACTGAATTTTAGCAAAAGACAAGAAACGGGACTGCTATTGGCTAATAGCCTGTTCAAAATATATTGAGCAGGTTTTTTATCTGTTTATCAATTATAGGTATATGCATCCTGCCAGATGAACAGTTTTATTATTTAAAAAATATTACGCCTGGTTCCTAATCGTCAGATCAACACTAAAATTAACTATAAGCTGTTCTCTTGCTAATGGCCTTTGAGATTTAAATAGTGGAAGAGTAGGTGCCTACGAACTTACATTATTTCAAACATATAGAAACGTTGATAATATTGGAAGATTAATTAAAATGATGTTTAAAGTAGGTATGCACTATTAGTTCAAAGTTCAAATAACCGTTAGCCACTAGCCGTGAGACACTAAACCAAAATTTGAGAAGTGTGTTAAGTAACAAACAGTTTTCAGTATCTCACACGCAACCAACAAACACTAAACAGTTACCCATGTAACAACATGTCTTGTAAAAAAAATATGTCAATCTGTGTTTCAGAAACACGCTATGAATCTATTAATTTTCTTCTTTCTTCTTCTCAACAAAATAGCTTCTGTACTAAAATCCTAAAATTTGTGTGACACTAATCTGTGTCTTGTGTCTAGATCTTTGTTGTAGAAAATTACTAAATGAAAAACGAAGAGAATAATACATCATCGCCGCACCTGTACGATCATCTCGAGACGCGACCCGACCGATTAATAAAAAAAAACGTGTAAAGTGTGTAGATTTAAGGAAAGTTCTTCATAATACAATTGTATACACACTGAAGCAGTGTGCAAAATCCTGCATTACATAAGTACCCTCGTTCGCACACAACACGTGCACGGTGAATGGAAAATCGATAGCAGCGGCTAGTTGCGGATATAAACCGCAAGTAACACAGCACCCTCGTCATATGAGCAACAGGAAAAAATATAAGTACATTAGTTTCCAGCCATTACTGTTATAAGTTATAATATTTATATTACTTATTCTTAATATAAATGATTTATTAAAAATAATTCAATGAACAATACTAGGTATATACGTTGGAACATTTTTGTGACTAAGCCATACATACAGTCAACCATGCTGATATTGTAAGGGATTCCCTTAGAAGTGGATCACTGATAGAATTAGTAATTACATTTACGAAGTTAACACAATAACAGCCTTAACTATTTTTATTTTTAAGTTGTACTATTTATTTTAATATAACGGTTCATCATTTCGTTTTCACTGGGTTTTGTTACTTTTTTAGATAAACGTAAAATAAAACAGAATAATTATTATACTATACCAAATTTCCCCGTTTTACTGTATTAGATATTATATTATTATTGATTAATAAGTATAAAAATAGCTGCAGCCTGCGACTTCGTTCGCATGAAAATTGAGATGTGTGCCTGTATGAAAATATTACCTGCCTGATCTTACGGCAATCGTACATTGTATCATTACTGATACAATGTACGATTTAATTAATCAGTATTATCAGTCTCTATAGCGAATCCCAGTTAAATATATTCACCTACCACTAAGTGACGAAATGTCACACTTGAAACTCCTACTTTTCCACTTAACAAGGGTAGGGTCATTTCTTAATTCTAGTAATTTAAAAAGCCTTACTATAAAAACTATAGAAATTTCATACAAACTTTGTCACCCCTTTGTACGACCTTGGGGGATGCATTTCGCAAACCCCGTCTTAATGAACAAGTGCGAGTAGTCTCAAATTTTGTATGGAGGATCCTTTTAAGACATAGGGTCTTAAAAGGAACCTCCATGCAGAGACTTCTAGCACTTGTAGTTTCTAAGATTTCGTGATGAGTGAGTGAGTCACCTTTCGCTTTTATATATACCTATTAAATAATAATATATAAATCTAGAAGCAAATTTTCATTTTTACTTTTTATGTTTGCCTAAGTACCTACCAAAGTCAGTCTACTCTGCCTGATTAGAATCCAGAAATGGTGGTCACCATTCCAAAAGTCATTGTCTGAAACTGCTGGTATGGTGGCCTTGAATAAGGCGTCTTTGTGAGACACCTTTTCATGCCCCTATATTATAATAGTTTTCAAAATTTTAAAATATCATACACCACAGTGAACGTCAGGCTTATAAAAGACGACATCAAGACAATAACACGATAGGTTTGTAGTAATTGAAGCTATAAATTTTAAAATTGACTGGGTGACTGTAGTTTCTCTGGACACAATAGGCCAGAACAAATTTCTAGATCCGCCATATATTCGCAGGACAATCGATGCCACGCGGATACTACACTAATGACGGAAGGTGACGACGACGTTATCATACAAAAAGTTGTCATAAAAACTAGTTACGGTTATCAATCGGTAAGAGGAGATATCAACGGTGAGCGGCGTGCTGACTGCTGAAGTAATAACAATAATAATAAAATGTGGACACTATCACACACCGTTATCTAGTCCCAAGCTAAGCAGATCTTGTTATTTTTTTTTCTTTGTAAATACATAGGTACTTAGAATCATAGGAAACACCCAGACTGAAGAGAAATACAAATGTTCATCACACAAATATTTGCCTTCCGCGGGAATCGAACCTACGACACCCGGCGTCGCAGTCAGTTACACTAATCACTAGACCAACGGTGCAGTCACACATTGATAGTGTGCAGAGTCGATTTAAAATCAACTCAAACCACTCCTCGCATCTTCAAACCACGTGCCAAAGAGAACCGTTAGCATTGCCTGATGTAAATTATCTACCAGTTCTTCATGCCGATAATTTTTTTGTAGTAGGGACAATCACAACCACCAAAACTACTGCTATTTACGTGTACTCCGTTTCTGTCATCAGCTCTCAAGCGACTGTTGATGAGGTCTTCCGACATGTATTTGCAGTACGAGTACTTTTATCGTGTATCGAAAGAGGTATACCTACTTGGAGAAAGCTTATTAGTTACGCAACTAGTAAACAAACAAACCTAATTGTCGGCAATCGAGACTATCAAGAGGCATTTGCGCCAAGTTGCTGCTGTACCAACTATGATCAAACTGTGTTGGTAGGTACCTAGTCATTACATAAAAATATTGATTATATTTATACTCTATGTAACTACGGTCTAGTTGTATTATAACATACATATATAAACGCATAAAATGTAATCTAAAAATGATGCCCGTTAACCGAAATAATCCTAATCTTGGGATTATGTACAGTCATTCTGGTCTACCTAGGTATTTTGTCCTTCTAGATTAGTTTTATATGGCGATTCTCTTCATAAGCATATAGGTATGTGGCTGAACTTAGCATCCTCTTCAAGTATTTGTGCCTAGGTGGCTTTCTATAATGATGAAATCTGACCGTCAGTAGGTAAAGATAAGGACAAGCATACGGATTTATTTGAAAAAACCATTTTATTACAAAGCTATAACATGTACCTACCGTGAAACAATGTGAATACCTAGAAACTTTGAGGTAATTAATAGAAACAAAATGGTGATTAGACAATTCTTGAATAATTATACGGTAGTAGATCCTCGCGAAATAAGTAGGTATTACTCTCTCATAGAAGATCGAGTAATTAAATAGTATCCGTACTATTGCGATTCGTTCGATGAGTGAGGATGCCGGAGGCCTAATTTCCTCCCTTTCCTCTTCCCTCACCTCCCTCATACTCTTCACCTTACTCCATTCCCAGCCGCCTTATTGGAGGTCATCGTACCCGCAGTTTGAGATAATGGCTTTTGGAATGGTGGCCATCTTCTCTGGACTCCACTGACTGCTTACCATCGTCTGTTTTCTATGAAGCTGTTTTCATCCCGCCAAATATTTTATTACAGTCCATTTTGTAATATTAATTACCTATTCAAGAATTTACCTATTCACCCCGTTTGACCAAGACAGGCTTGTATTTTTTACTTGCGATACTGCTATGTCTGTGACCAATACCTAGGTAGGTATAACGAAAAAGACTACAATCGAAAAGAGTAGGCAATACCTAGGCAGAAGCATGGTATCGTACAGTAAATTTACTTAATAGTATGAAGGTCTAAAGTTACGTTATCTTTCTTTTGCTTTGCGTTTTGTCTGTGTCAAATAAATGTTTTTCTTTTCTTCATTTTTTTCCAATTATATCATGCTTTGGAAGATCGCACTTATGATCGCACAATGCAAAGGAAAACGATACGATTTAAGGCGATATAGGTTTGTTTTCAATAATTTTAGAGGTATTACTCTACCTATATACACCATCATTCTAGTACCATTTATCTGCAATCTTGAGAGATAGGTAGGTTATGACCTCTCGTGTTGCTAGTTGCTAGTCCACTCATTCAACACATTTCAGGTTTCGTCTATTTTATCTTTGTTTTTTATTTTACTCCAATTCTGATTGTATTTGTATGTACCTATCTATATTGATACATATTAAGCGTAGATGGTTGTAAATTACTTTTGTTACACAAAGGAATGTATAATTTCAAAACCATGTCTTCGTTGTTTTACAAGTTGTAATGTATCAAGAAGCTCAATCATTATTAAAATACAACTTAGGCACGTAGCTCACAATAAATTAATGTGCTTCATTTTCTTAGGGTTTGTGGACACAATTAAAACGTGAAAGCAACTTTCTAGGAGATTTAAAATAAAATACTCTTACAAAGGAAATTAAATGCGTACGTACACCGACACACCTAGTACACTAGTACACCCTTGTTCTACACAGATTACTGTCTCCCCCAGTTACTCACAACGATGATTCATCGTTCCGTTGTAATTCACAAAGAACTTACTATTTGCCGAAATATTATTTACTTAAGTACCTAATCAATAAAAGTTACACTATCTTCTAAAATCTACCTATACTTTATTATATTATTACATATTTAAATTTTGAAAATATTTTGTAATATAACGATTCTGGTAACTAATCATATCATCTCAGTTGCGACAGGCATATAAACTAAGAACATGGCAGAATCATATATTATTACCACAGTGCAGTAAGCTCAATAAATATTTAATTCATGAATAGCAAAAGGTAAGGTATTTAGTATGAAAGTTCAATTTCGAAAGTAGGTAGCTTCTTACACCCCGATTGTGCTTACCGATGCTAGAATAATTTTTATTTGAACTGATCGAAGCCGGCTTAATAAGCTGTCTCCGTGGAAATATAATTTAGTTAAGATAGTCATGACAAAAACTAATAGTAAATTGTCGCTTACCTTTAGGCTTTTCAGTCCGAAATTTGTTAACAAAGAATTTACACTGAAATACGTACAAAATTCACTTCCAGCACTCACAGCTCAACACAATATGGCGGCACAGGACGAAATCCCCACCTAGAAAATAATTCAAATATTTTACTTGCTTGTGATTGGTTACTCCAATCAAGACGCTTCAATAGAACCAACCTTAAAAATAATTGTACTTACCAACGTACCGAAGAGAAGGTATTCTCGTCGATGTCGATTCAAATTAATTTAGGTCCGATAAAAAAAAAAAATATAATTATATGATTTGTAAAAATGACTGCGAATATTAACTTAAAAATCAGGTTACCTAGGTTACCTAGTACCCATAACACAAGCTCTGCTTAGCTTGGGACTAGATGACGGTGTGTGATAGTGTCCACATATTATTATATTATTATTATTATTATTACCTATGATGATAAACATAAGTTCAATAAAATTATTTTATTATTTTCAAGCTTCAATTCATTTCATTATCTTAACTCATTTTTCATTACAATAAAAAGTGTAATTAGTTATCTATGGTTGCTTACCTTTTTATGTTTTTTTTGTTGCATGGTTCTCTCTTCTCTTCAGTCTATGGTGTAATATACATTGATGTCGCGTTGCCCTTGACTCCCTCTATAAAATTACTGTTTTTAAAAGTTATTTGCTGAAAATTTACTAAAATTGACTGTCTTCGCTTCGAGTTGTTCGTTATATATGTTTTAAACAGTGTTTTCAGTGGTTATTGAACTGGTGTATTCTTTATTTTGTGTAGCGTCACCTGACTGAGCTCATTGTCATTTCCCGCCATTGTGGCCTGTGAATTTATTATTATCTGCGATTTTCTGTGAGTGTTCTTCAGAATTTAGATGAGGAACAAATATTAAGTGTACCTAAGTTATGTCATTACACGGTAATGACGTTTGTTTGCTAGAAGTAGAAGATTACAACTTGTACGAAGAAGAGGCATCGGATCACGCTTCAACCAGGTACAGATAACCGGCGTGGTCGCCGAATGTGTGCTTAATTGCGCTTCGTAATGCATGTTATTGATATAAATACTTAGTTTCTTAATAGACATTGATAATTTTCGAACTTTGCAACTAATTTATGTTTGCGCGGGCCATATCACGACGCTCACGCCCCGTGCCGGTCCGTAGTCAGCTGTTGGGCCGCCATGTTTGGTCAAATCGAATAGGCGTAGTAGGCGCCCCTACATAACGCTAATGTACTATCAAACATATGTACGCTCTAGCGTAAATACAACCATTCATGTTTTAGGAAAAAATATTTATTGTATTTTTTTTTCTATAAATGCCCTAGTTAAATTATTTTGCATGCTTAATAACTACACCTATTGCTGTATTTTTTGTAGGCACTATAACATTAAAGAAACTAAAATAATGCATGTTATCATCATTTTAGTTTGAGTCAATGTGTTTAGTACCTACAACTTTACATTTAAATGCATATCTCCACAAAACCTCATTAGAATTTTAGTCATAAAATATGATGTTAATTAAAACTGTTTTTTTTTTATTAGTGAGAAACACCTAAACTCTGGAAGTAAGACCATGGAGGCGGAGAAGAGGATTCGAAGAGAGATTGCAAACAGCAATGAACGTAGGCGAATGCAGAGCATCAATGCTGGCTTCCAAGCATTACGCACTCTGTTACCACGTCATGAGGGAGAAAAGCTAAGCAAAGTATGTATTATTTATTGTGTTTTTGACTTGGAGTAGTATTTGTAGTGAAGGTGTATTTATTTAATGTCAATACACTAAAATATGAAATGAGTCACAGTGGTTGAGTAAATAGGGCTTGTGCTGAGTATCTTTCACAAAGGACTATGAAACTCATGATTTCCATTTAAGAGGATTTACAAATTAATATACTGCAGTGCCTATGTAGGCGCGAAATTCATATGCCTGTAAAACCAGTCAGTAGCATACATACTAGTTACTGGCATGTAGAAGTAACTAGTGCAATGTAGATACTTCCTTTCATGCCAGTACTATTGCATCCCGAAATAATACATTGGAAACTTCCAGGTGTTATTTTCATAGAAAAATAACTGTAAGCATTATGGTTACTTACTTTTTATACAACTTTCACCCAATTCTAAAAAGTAAATAATAAAAATGAAAACAAGTAATGATAATAATAATGATGAAAACTATGAAAATACGACACTAAATTGCGATTGTAGAACACTAAATGTCAAATTAATTTTAATAAGTGTCTTTACTTTACAGGCTGCCATATTACAACAGACTGCTGAATACATTTACAATTTGGAACAAGAAAAAACAAGGCTACTGTCTCAAAATTGTCAACTAAAAAGATTACTCAACCAACATGAAGGTGGTGAAATTCCTCTGAAGAAAAGAAAAGGTGAAATTCTTACCCATGTTCCAGCTATTATACCTGATTCTACAGAAGATACTGTTACAAATAACCGATCACCTGAGCCGGTCCCTGTAATATCAGTGACAAGTGCACCTCAGAAAAAAGACTTGGATGGCAATGAAATGCGTGTTCAACTGGAACGCGAGAGACGACTCCGGCGTCACCTAGAAGAGCGTCTTCATACACTAGAAGCACAAATGTATCCTAATAATGCACATGAGCTGGCTCGTCCTGTTATCCACTTTGAGCAGACAGATGTTGGCGATTGCAAACTTGAGAGTGAAGAGGTTGAAGCACCACCTGTAGAAGCTCCTATTGTGGCTGCACCACTGTTGGAAGCAGCCATTAAAGCTGAGCCCCGTGTTGAAGTGGAAGTACTCCCTGATGCAGCACACGACGCGCCGTCACGCTTGTACCTCGCAAGCACCAGTCGACAGAACCTCGAAACCATCGTAGAGGCCATCCGCCACCTAGAAGGCGATCATCTGTTCCGCGAAGAGTCGGGTGACGCGCCACTGGCCCTCACAAAGAAGGCAGACCATGCGCCGCCGCCAAGACCAGGTGTCATTGTTGTGAAGCATTCGTGATCGTGTTAAACGCGTTTTGAACTTTCAGCTCGTTAATTTGTTTCCGCTTAGCGAGCATTCCTGACCCTCCTCGAATATAGTTTTAAATTTTTAGTTGTTTAATTATCTTTTCCAAAGTGACGAATCGATAAGTCTGCGTCTTTGTTTATTTTTTTTTACGCATTGAATCGATAAGTGATAGAAATTAGCTGGATGCGTTGGCGCGTATGCCGATCGGCGCTGTGCTTAGTTTAGTCTCAAATGTAATTATATTAATTATTGTTTAAATTTTTTGTTAATTTGGCTTTTTGCATTAAATTGTGTTAAAGGAAAGAGGATTGACTGACTTATGTAAGAAAAGATGAAGGATAACAGTTACAGCATGCCGCGTGCCAATATTATTTCACCTATGCAAGATATTGGAATCATAAGTAAAAATCGGTTGAGGTAGAATATATAATGATTTGCTGTCATTATCAATTTTGAATTAATCTAGTTGAATTGAAATTATAAAATTGTGGTGATTAATTATAAAAATAATAAGGGCAATAATTCAAAGAGATCGATAAATGCTACCATTTATAAAGGTTGAATCATTTCTAACCAAAAGTATTTGGCTTAAGTAGTAAATTAATCCTGGGGTTGACTTGTCTAGCAATTGTAATTTTATCATGGCAAGACATATTTTTCTCTTTTGTGGCTGGTCTGGCTTTTAGTGGAACGCAGGGTATGTAGGCATGCGGCTATAAATCGTCTTTTGACTTACTCAGTTGTTAATTAATTAATTTTTAAAACTCCATTGTACTATAGAATTTGTGTATAATAAAGTCACATAAAATAAATTAAAGTCTATAGTAGATGCATAATTAAATAATGGTGTATCATGTTAGCCACTAAATTTCCCTTTCACCAACTATAATTGTTTGGTGTGCCATTTATATATAAAGTAAAATATTTCTGGAGACAAAATACTTGGCATGTAATGATGGAGGCAAATCACTATAATAGAGATTGATATAGGATCTATATAATAATCTATTGAACTAATGTTTATCCAGTGTTGCTTCGTTTAAGTTGGAAATAGAATACCCAGTGTAATGAGTATTTTGTATGTGACATTAGTAAATTATTATAGGCGCTCTTGCGCCTGAAATTATAGCATCAGAAATATTAGAGCATTCCATGTTGAAATCTTCCTAAAGAGTTTTCTGCATTCGCGACGTAGTTGATTGGAGTATAAGTTAACAATGTATTGTATTCAATTTAACTGATTAGTATAATTATGTATTGCTTCATATAAGCATTCTTTAATTGAAACTTGTACTTTTAGGTCTTAATCAGTTAGGTATTATATAGGTAGTGTAGTGGCAACAAACATCCATGTGACGCGAAACATCTCTTTATGGAACAGACAATGTAACACAATTGATGAGTCATTAGTTCATTACACAAGTGATGTGATATATATTTGAACTGGAAGCACTAAATCTACACTACTTAAATATTATAAACCCATGATAACTAAAACAGTTTTTGAAAATCGAGTGACATTTAGTACAATTTCATTCTGCAGAATGCCAATAATATAATCAACCTTTGGAATCGTAAAATTATAGTGAACAATCATGTTTCACTTGTTATTTTATAAGAGTTAGATTCACTATTCTTACATTTTCTGTGACTTAGGTAATGTAATTCTATACAATGATTGAATTCATGTTCACTTTAATGTGCTGACATTTTTGTTATGATATATGAAACATGCCGTGCTCTTTTGTTAATATTTTCTTGTAAGTTTTGAATTTATTTTAAGTTTGACTCAGTGACAGAGTGGATCCACAAGTACAATGCATTGCAGACATAGTGCTGTGGTCCTGTTCACAAGACCATTTGAATTTTTAAGACTGATCATTTATTCATTATTAAGTTACGCTAGTTCAAGTCACCATATGATACGAGTAGAATTATGTATGTGTGTGTGTGTGTTACATTCATGTAGCTATTTATATGTATGTATGTTGTGATAATTAGTCCAAAATTGTGTTTTGTAAACCTTACAGTCTCACAGAGATCTTTACTCTGTTAAAATTTAGCAATAATTATGTCAATCATACTTTATGGTACTTATGGCTAGTAAAATTGTATGTGTAGAAGTTTTCCATTACCTACATGAATTAAAGTAGATCTCTCTAATTCTGTCAGGTTTTTATTAGTGTTGTGTGATGCAAGTGTTTTTCTGTGTGTATGTTATTAGGACTTGTCAAATTTGACAAGATTGAACATAGGGCTCTCTACTCGAAATATGATTTTATTACATTTTTATAAATATCTTAATGTATTGACATAAAATTTACTATATCTATATTTAAACAATTTAAACATAATATGATTATCATTTCAATAGTATTTGATATTAAGATAAATTATTATAAGTATTAAAAATGAATATTGACTTGTTATTGAACATATTTCATGTTTAGTAGCCCTAAAAGCATCTATTCATTCTCGACGCTTAATTTGCACTCTGTTTCTGAGTCCGTATTGATAAGGAGTTGTCTGCCTACCGCCTTTACATTATGTCAGTATAGGATAATTAACTATGTAACTTATAGGACTTGGTTATACTATTAGTGTAGTCAAATATAGTAATAAGAGATTTTAAGTCAAAGAAGCAAGTTAAATTGTTTAAAATGTGTTATTATTTATGTCTTAAAGTATTAAAATGGTTATTTCTTATTAATTAGTTTGTAAATGATGATCGCCTGTATATTTAATCGCCCTCCTTTTCTTTGTATATTAAGCTAAAAACCAATAAAACGAAATGTTTTGCATGTATTTTAATGATTATCGTAAAGTATGATTGCAATCTAAATTAAGAATGAACGAGGTATAAGATTACATGCATGTTTTTGAATTAAAATATGCTAATAGTTCGTTTAACTATGACATTACCTCTACTTAAAATGTATAATTACAAATGGCATGTTTTATTGGTTTTTACGCTTGTTCAATGTGAATATTTTCATTTTCTACACTCTATCGCATTTATATCCTGTAATAAATTCATCTGATTAAAAATATACCTATCTAGATAATATGTTTAAAATTAAGTCGGCAATAAACTGTTTTTACCCGTAAAATACTTACTCAGTTAGTATTGCATTTATAATGTGTTACTTTAATAGAGCTTTTGGATTTCAGTTTAGCGAGTCTATATGTTGGTGATAGGGTGAATTATATTTTTTTATTTAAATCAATTTGATTTCTCTTTAATTATGAGTAAATCCTTGGATCCAATGTTATTTTATTGATACCTATGTAATAATTGTTTTTAGTGTTTGAAATATGGCCACTTATAGTCTCAAACTCATTTTTATTAATAAACCATTCTTGAAATAATATTATATCACCCTTTCACTAAGAAGAAGCTCATGTTCCTATGCAGATAATTATAGTACTAATATTTATAATATTTCGTATCGTTGATACTATGATAAAGTGTAGAAAATAATGCATGGATGTATTGTTTCCATTTTGATATGAAATTGATAAAAATATTTCCTCTGATTTTAATTGTATCACATTTGACCTATATTTACCAACATTTATAAAAGATTGATATTATAGCGTTTCATTTATTCTCACCTTATTTATTTATAACATAGATAATTACTTGTGCTCCACGGCTTCGCCCGTGCGTTAAATGTTTTGTTGTATCCCTCGGGAACCAGAACGATTTTCGGGATAAAAAGTAGCCTATATCCGTCTACGGCATCGAATTTATCTAAATACTTACCAATTTCCATCGAAATTTGTTCAGCCGTTTTTTTATTTCATTTTCGCTAGTGGTAGACGAGTAAACAGTCCACCTGTTAAGTGGTAACTGTAGCTCATGCTTTCTGGCATTGCTCTAAAAAGGAGTGCGTTACTCCCCAGCAAAATGTTGATAAAAATTGTGCTTGAGAGTATAACAGATAATTAGTGCGTGGTAAGCGGCGTTTCCTCGTGGCCAAACTATTTCGCCAACCTGATTCGGCTACGAGGAATTCTATTTCCTTGTGGCCAAACTCGAGGGATGTTAGTGTGTTGTGGTTTTAAAGTTATTCAAGATTTTGCTGGGGTAACGTTTTGGATTGCCGAGATCAATCGTCATTTTGGCGGTTTAAGACCACACAATGAGAAATGACCACAATTAAAAAGGACTTCTTGAATTGTCCACTTCTTGAAATGTCCACTTCTTGGAACGTCAACTTCTTGAAATTACCACTTCTTGAAATGACCATTGACATGTACATTAGTTTTTCTGGTATATTTAGTAGACCCTTTCGTAAATCGTATAAAGTTAAAGTATTGGTTAAAGTATATTGCCTGTGTCACTTTGCATGCTACTTGAAAATGTTACTTACAAAAATTGTAATACCTAACCGGGCAATTAAAAGACTGGCCTGAGTTTCTTGCCAAATCTCTTCATGGCTTTACTTCGCCAGCAAACTGGCTGTAGGTTAATTGGCTAACATATTGTAAATTTTGACGTTCATAAGTCTTAGTGATAATTGAATTAACATTATATGAATAAATGTATTTTCTGGCCGAACAAACAATTTAGTCGGTGGTCGTTGGAGTAAGTGGCCCTAGGTGACCGAATACTTTTCATTTTTTTTAAACAGTTCTAATCAGTTTACTTTTAACCGTCTTAAAAAAAAGGAGGTTATCAATTCGATCGTGAAACTGACGGACTCATAAACTGCATCAAAGTTCAGGATTACTTTGAAATGATTTTTTTTAATAAGTATGTAAACTTTTTAGATTAAATTATATAAATATAGAGAGACTGGCTCTTAATCTTAAAAAAAGCAAAATTTAAAAATAGAACTGCAGTAAAACAAATGAATATAGCCGGGAAAAGAAAAAAGAAAATTTACTCGTAGTATCAGATTTGCGTGTTATTTAAAGCAAAGTTTTAAATGGATTCGTATTGATTTTTTATTCTTTTGTCAATTGAATTATTGTTACCAGCAGAATTGTTGGTTTAGTTTTTTAACTCATCGAGAGTTTTTGAACCATAATATGGATACTTCGTCCGAACATAATATCCGATAATGCCCGGCCGCACGCTGCTGCACAAGTTCAACAATATTGCGAAGAGGTTGGGATACATACAATGAAATGGCCAGCACCCAGCCCTGAAAAAAGCGGTTGGGAAATCCTGTGCCCACGACAGTGGCAGCACTAAGAACGGCACTTTCAGAAGAATGGGACAATATTCCGCAAGATCTTTTAATAACCCTAATAAAATCTATGCGGAACCGATTAGAATCCGTAATAAGGGCACGTGGAGGTAATACACCTTATTAAAACATAAATAAACCGTTGCATAAAGTTTGTGTCTATTGTTAAACCCATTTTTTTTATTATACCAATTTTCCTTAAATTTCTGTTTTTTCTTCAAAAAAGTCAAGGTCCTTTTCAGTACACAAACTTAAACTTAAGGATATGATCCTACGCTGTTTTAAAGTTCACGAACCAATCTAGAGGTTTCAATTTTAATAGAGAAGAATAGAGAAGAGTTTCAATTCTTGTATAGAAAGTTTGCATACATGGTTAAAATATTTATTTCAAAGTCGTCTATTACTTTGATGCAGTTTATGAGTCCGTCAGTGTATATATTTTATGTGTGTTCGCGGATAACTTCGTCGTTTATGAACCGATTTTGATGATTATTTTTTTGTTTGAAAGGAGATATTTCAAGGGTGGTACTATGGAAGGAAACCAGGATCTGATGATGGCATCCCAGAGAAATCGAGAGAAACTTTTGAAAATCGTACTGACGACTAATGCATTTGTTAAGTTTATCATTAAGTATTTTAAGGCACTACTATTTAGTGAAGGTTTGGAGTCGATCTGATAATCGAGCACAAAGAAAGTCGAAGGAACTCCTCAACGATTTACAGAAATTACTTGGTGTTTGGACTTAATTCATTTGTAATGGATGAGAACTTTGCATCCATATGGGTTGTAAGTGCCATTACATTACAGATGACCATAGACAGTCGAGGGAATTCCTTAACATCAGGGTTTACTTCATACGAATCAATATTCCAAAATGTTTAGTTCATACAAAAATATCTAAGCAAGATTTAGGTCTACACATCACTGAAAATCCTAAAACGGACTTTGAACGGGAAGGAAACTAAAAAGTTAAAAATAAGTTTAGTTTTTTTTTGATTTACTCAATCAGAAATAATTGTTGTTTGTTTAAAATTACAAAGATAATGATCACAATCACAATATCAACATACGTATAAACACAGCCACTTGTATTCTATTACTAAGAAAAACGTTTTATCTGATTTACTTTTTAAAGAGCAGGCCACTAAGAAACCATGATTAGAATCGAGTAGGTATTGTAATGTCATTCAATTGAATATTATTGAAGTTGCAGCAATTGAAAATAAAGAATTGGTGATTAGGTACATTAAATCAGAAGGAAAAAAGGACGATAATATTTGGCGAAAACCGATACAACTTCAGTTTTCTATTGATAGAGGTAGGGCATACCGTGATCTAAACAGATCTCGACCGAATTGAGCAGCCCGACTGGGGAAGTACCTCCATCTTATAGAAGACCGCAGTCATAATAACTTTATGTTGTGTTCCTGCGAGTGAGTAAGGTGTCCAAGGAAGGTTGTTGGGTTGACAGTGGGGGGACCGGCGAGTGTTGAGCCGCCTTCGATCGATATAGGCGCGGCATGAAGGTGCGGCGGTCAGGGAGACCCAGTGAAACGGCTGACCGCTGGCCGCCCACAGGTTGTAGGATTCCTGAACCTGGGGGTCACTTAATCTCCACCCCTGGAGGCTGAATCACCGCCTGTGTAAAGTGCTAAGCGCAGTAGACGTGCCGGAGCACGTCAACACAACCTGTACTATCGGGGCGGTAAACATCGCGCATTGTTCCTCATACTGTCAGTCCAGCAACCTTCCTCAACCTTCAAACCCTTTTATTATCATGGCCAAAAAACGTAAAGGAAAATTTTGAACAGCGGCTCCCCCATCCACATTAAAAGTGGATTTTTGCAACATCAGGGGACTCCACTCTAACATCAATGCAGTTCACCAACATCTTGAAACTGCATAGCCGACCTTGCTATTTCTCACGGAGACACAAATATCTTGCCCGGCCGATACACCTTATCTTCTTTACCCCGGGTACAAACTCGAGCATGTATTTGTGCGTCGTGCCGGGGTATGCATGTACGTCCGGGAGGATATTTGTTATCGTCGTCTCCAAGGCCTTGAAGACAGGGACCTGTCTATTATTTGGGTACGCGTGGACTATGGTGGCTACACATACATCTATGCGTGCCTGTATAGGTCTCATAGCGGTGATCATGACACGGCCAGGTTGTTTGAACACCTGCAACTGACGACTGACAAAGTCATCGAGCAGTATCCTTCCGCAGAGTTGGTGATATGAGGAGACTATAACGCTCACCACGTCGAGTGGCTCAGTTCTCGGTCCACCGACTACGCGGGTAGGGTTGCTCACGAATTCCCCCTGGCATATGGTCTCTCACAACTGGTACATTCTCCAACGAGAATACCTGATGTTGAGGACCATACAAGCTCTTTACTGGACCTTCTGGTGACTTCACGCCCGGATGGATATACCATCACTGTGGAAGCACTTCTGGGCTCATCGGACCACTGTTTTATCCGGGCCCACGTGCCCTGCGTGTTGCCTAAGACACCTCGGGCAACCGCATGGCGACGCATGTGGCTTTATAAGTCAGCAGACTGGGATGGACTGCGAGAGGTTCTACGCGTCATTCCCATGGAAGCAGCTGTGTTTCAAGTCAGGCGACATTGAAACTTGCACGGCCGCTGTGACAGACACGATCCTAGCGGGCATGGAATGTTACATTCCAAACCCGCTGGTGCCTGTTGCAGGGGTTAAGAAACGACCGTGGTTTAATCGGCCTTGTAAGGAAGCTAAGCTTCACAAGCAAGCTACTTACAAGGCTTGGACTACGGCCCGAAATAGCGAGAATCTCTGTGCGCCTGATTTGAAGCGCAAATTAAATGCTGCTTTGAGGTCCAGTAAAAAGGTAATTGCCAGGGCTAAATCCGAATTCGTCGGCAGAATTGGCGAGCGACTTGCGAGCCTTCCCTCTGGGACTCGCGCCTTCTGGTCGATTCCTAAATCTGCTGAGGGAAATTTTTGTCAGTCGTCTTTGCCACCACTTCGTAAGCCGGATAATAACTTGGCCCAAAGTGCGAAAGAGAAAGCCAACCTCTTGGGCGCTCTATTTGCCTCTAACTCGACTATGTACGACGGAGACGCCACACCACCTACCAGCCCCTGGTGTGGCATTACAACGCCGGAAATCTGTTTTACACAGAGAGAGGTTCGGTGGGAATTGCTTTCTCAAGACGTCCATAAGTCGAGTGGGCCAGACGGTATATCCGCAGTGGTGCTTAAGCAGTGTGTTCCTGAGCTGTGTCCGGTATTGACGCGTCTTTTCGAACTTTCATATTCCACTAGGCGAGTTCCGTCTTCGTGGAAGGCTGCCAATGTGCATCCGGTGTCCAAAAAGGGCGAGAGTTCAGACCCATCGAGTTACAGGCCTATTGCTATAACCTCTCTTCTCTCAAAAGTGATGGAGCGCATTATTAATAAGCGGCTATTGGGATACCTAGAGGATCACGATCTGGTTAGCGACCGACAGTATGGCTTACGCCGTAATCGCTCAACTGGTGATCTTCTAGTGTATCTCACGCACCGCTGGGCGTTAGCCATCGAGAGTCAAGGAGAGGCACTGGCTACTAGCCTGGATATAGTAAAGGCGTTTCTGGCACCGGAGCCTTCTGTCGAAGTTACTATCTTACGGGCTCCCCGAGGGGTTGTGCCAATGGGTTGCCAGCTTTTTGACCGGCAGAAGCAGTATATATAGTAATAAGAGCTGTCGTCGACGGTTGTTGCTCGGAAAGCATGGTCATAAATGCTGGCGTCCCGCAAGGCTCCGTACTATCCCCGACGCTGTTTTTGCTGCATATCAATGATATGTTATCCATCGACAATGTTCATTGCTATGCAGACGACAGCACTGGGAATACGTATTACACGGGCCGGGCGAATGCCCCTCGTTCCATTGTGGGGGAAAGTCGAAAAAGACTTGTGTCTGAAATCGAGAGCACTCTTAACAGAGTCTCTGATTGGGGACGACTAAATCTAGTCCAATTTAACCCCACCAAGACACAAGTCTGCGCGTTTACCGCTAAGAAAGCTCCATTCGTAGATACTCCGCAATTCCAAGACACAGCCCTTACAACATCTGAAAGCCGTGGGATCCTTGGAATCGTCCATCATCCAAGTTGGCATCCAAAAAGCTCGGTGTGCTCAACAGGGCGAAGCGGTGCTTCAGTGCGGGGCAAAGACTATTGCTTTACAAAGCTCAAGTTCGTCTCCACATGGAGTACTGCTGCCATCTTTGGGCGGGAGCACCCGGATACTGCTGTACTGTATGATACGTGCTGTAAGAGTTGTCGTCAATCCCAGGCTAACAGGCGGTATTGAATCACTAGGCTTAATGAGAGACGTTGCCTCCTTATGTGTATTCTATCGCCTGTACAATGGGCTGTGTTTTGAAGAATTGTTTAGGACGGTGCCAACGGCCACTTTTTATCATCGCACCGCCCGCCATCGGCTAAGAGTTCATCCTCACACCTTAGAACCTCTTAGGTCCCGTACAGTGAGGTTTCAAACAAACTTTCTCTTTCTTTTTTAACAGGATCGGCAACGCGCTAGTGATGCTCCTGGTGTTGCAAGCGTCCATAGGCTACGGTAACTGCTTACCATCAGGCGGGCCGTATGCTTGTTTGTCACCTTAGTCCAATAAAAAAAAAAGTTTACATCATAATAATAGTACATCGCGTTGGAGATATGTGAACCGAGCTGTCTGCAGCTACACAATAACTGTTAATTATGATCCAAATAAAATACTTCGATATTCAAATCATACATGTTCACACAAAGAAATTGCCAATGATGATTTATGGCCATCAATGATTGCAATCAAAAATTGTGATTTATTATATTATATATGCAATTATCATAAGCCCGTATTCTAGGTTTTCACAAGGGGTGGGGCTGCTGCTTTATATATAATTAGGAACTGCCCGACCGTTTAATTTTAATATATCTACACATAATAATGACTTGTAAAAATTGACATTTAACGAAGTGGCCATTTCAAGAAGTAGACATTTCAATAAATGGACATTTGAAAGAATGGACATTTTGAGAAGTGGTAATTTTAAGAAGTAGACATTTCAAGAAGTGGACGTGCCAAGAAGTGGGCATTTCAAGAAGTGGACAATTCAAGAAGTTGTCATTTCTCATTGTAGTCATAAACCGCCGAAAAGGCCGAGATCTCGAAAACGGTTTGACGCAGAAGTTTTGAAAAAATTCCACTAATAGACTTTAATTTATTTGAATTTGTTTTATCAAAAGTTTTCGATTTGTTTAACAAACACCAACGTAAAAAAATATTTCAAAAATAAGAAAAAACTAATTTGCAAGTAAACTAGTACACTTAGAATAAAATAAAAAGCCGTACCATGTATTTATGTGTACCGATGGTACTCATAAATACACACTAAATTTGGATTGTGATACTTTACTCAATATGGAGATATAAAAGAAATTTGATGAAATTTCAATGCCCGTATTTAAGTGATCAAATACACAGTTCCTATAAAACAACGGAACATGGAATACTATAAACAAATTGAAATGGTTCATCAACTATCTACTCTGTAAATTTCAGCTTTAAATTACGACGAAAGTTACTTCAAAAACTAAAGTCAGTAATACGTCTATAAGCCGACGAAACTGTATAGGCTACGTAAAAACGACCGCACCTTATATGAGGCTAACCCTTGTAAATGAGAGGTATAATAAAGATGTTGCGTTAGTACAGTTGCGAACAAAGGTGTTTAGTTAGGTTATTAAAATACTGAAATGAGCATTGTTAACATTTTATAATAAAAAGAATCAGTCTTAGACAAATTGTATTTAAGTACTACTTTACTTAATGAATATTTTCTTACAAAACGATCTCAGATAAATTTAAAATATTTTTGTTATATTAGACTATGTTTACATTGTATGAAATTGGTGTTAGGCAGAAGTTAAGTGTGTACAATGTGGGATTATTGTGACGTAGACGAAGAAGGTTAATATCGTTAATTTAGGTACCTACCTATATGATGGTATTATTCTTTGATTACAAACATTGAAAGGGACAGACAGATGAAACTAAATAAAAGCTTAAGTTTATAAAGAAAGATGACTCACGATATACAAACCAGTTTGGCAATTATCAAAAATGTAAATTAGATTAAGATTATTTTTAATCAAAAAAAGAGAATGGTATAACTGAAGCCAACAAAACCGTGCTACTACAAGTGAACACAGAAGCTGACGCACACACCTACATACACTATACCCATTTTAAATTGCTTTTAGTGTACTTGCGTCACACGAGTCGTCGTCTACATAACTCAAATAAAAAAGTAGAATTATGCTGTGAAAAGTTGTAAAAACAACAGTAACTGACATAAAAAATCTCACAGAAGCACTTCTCTTATAATGAACTTTGAAATAACATGATTAAATTTAAATTTACACTATCAATAAACTTACATATACAAAAAATGTCAACAAACAAAAACAATACTTCAGTGACATAATGTACAAGAGTTGCCATAATATAATTTATAAATTCCCCATTCATTAATACTCTGTCCATCCGTTTCTTTTTTAATTAATTAAGCGATGTTTAAAATTATTTTTTTATTAGGAGTAGAATTCCTTCTTAACAATGAGGTTGGCAACTGTCAAAGTGGCGCTAGCGTAATTGGTATCAAAACATTGCGATTTTTAATGGAGAAAATAAAACAAAATTAATAGCTATTAAAATAACGCATTGTTTCATATCAAAATGTCATAAAATCGGAGTACATCGTATACCAAAACACAAGAAAATTTGGCAGTCTGGATAGCCATGCGTCATTAAAAATTTGTTCCAACAAATAGTTTGAGGTTATGTCTGTTAGCATAATGAAACTAAAACTGTTATTATACTAAAGAAATAAATTTAAGTAATTGATTTAATATAAAAAGTAATAAATTTGAGTAATTGATTTGTTGTAGCGAAAGTTTTTTACTAATAATTATGTTACCTAAATTTGTATACTTAATACTATTAATTTATTTGTATTATTGGCCATTGTAAAGTTAGTTCTAACCACAGAACACTATAAGGAGGTTAGAAGTGCTATCGAACAACATTTGTACCGTAACCACTGTCGCCAGTTGCACACACATATATGATACGTCGTATTTACAATACATACATGACTTAACGGTAATTGGTCAGGTTTGGATGATACTTATCGGACATTGGTCAAGTTTGCACGATAATTCCAACATTTAAAAATAAGCTTATCGTCATAGCCTTAGGGTTGTTTTTTAAACGCGCAATCTTTGACATCTTAGTAATTATTGCCAGTTATTACTCATTGTGCAAACATCATCGGTTCGTAAACTGCTAAGATCAGTAAAGTAAAAGACATTGTTTATGAAACTTTAATTTAATAACTTAAAGTTGTGTGCAAAATATATAATTTTAGTTTTTTGTAAATACATACCTACTTGTTATACATAAAAACAGCCCGATCAATGCAAATCGTCATGTTCTTGCACATAAATATTTGCACCTAGACGGAATCGAGACCACGACCTCTATGGGGTCGGAAACTGTGTTACGCTCAGTATGATTTAAATGTGGCAAATACTAATGGATAATTTAAAAATAATGGAATATATCACTACATAGTATAAAACAAAGTCGCTTCCCTCTGTCTGTCTGTCTGTCTGTCCATATGTATGCTTTGATCTTTAAAACTACGCAACGGATTTTGATGCAGGTTTTTTTTAAACAGATAGAGTGATTCAAAAGGAAGGTTTATATGTATATAACATGCATAATAATTAAGTATATTAAGTATAGTAGAGAATCACTGATAATTTTAGAGGTTTTTAATGTGATGTGGTAAATAAACACATTTTTTTTGTTTACATTGCAAACGCTGGCTGAACCCTATAAGATAGATCAAAATAATGTACTACGGTATTGTACACCTTAAAAAATTCTATATAAAGTCCACTTCTTAGGAATAACTCACAATAACCATTTTTATCCTTCACTTTTTACGAGAAATAATGCCTTATTTACGAAACAATTTTAAGCAATATAGCATTAATTTTTATTTAATTAAGTACCTTAAATACACTGTGCATTTAATGTGGATCAAAATGGCTCTTTACAGCATGTAAATTAAATGAATATTTTCGAAGATATACAGATTATAAATGCAGGAACACAGGGTTTGCGGCGGTACCAGCATTCTGTAGTAAATATACTACTTTCGTAATGTCTAATAAAACGTTCACAGTAATACTAAGTGAATATAGTATCAGCCTTGCACCCGTGCGAAGCCAGAGCGGGTCGTTAGTACAGATATAAATTGCATAATTATGTACTTACCTAAATATGATATAACTGGTAATCTAGCTAGTAGCTAGATATCATGCCAATATCACGCATGACCAACTTTACATGAGGTAAGAATATGATATGTTGAATAAAAGTAGCCTGAAGAAAGCTGTAAGTATATTATAAACAACAAATCATAGGTAACGAAATATATAAATAATATGTCATAACGAAGAATGTTACCTATTTTTAATTTTTAGCTCTCCTCCATATTCTCTGAAAATAAAAAATATGTGTAAAAAAATTATTTCGATACATTCAATAGTTTTCGAGATATTGAATTTTGAAAACATGTATGCTCGGCGAGATTCCGCCGGCCAGCCCTCGCTGCTGTGACGTCATAGGTCAACACCGCCCGCATGCTCTCGTTAACGTTTGTAGTTTAGTACTGATTTAGGAGTTAGCGATAAACTATTTCTAATCCAAACACAAGAAAATCATGTGTACATTTTGGTACACAAAATGTACAAACATGATCATCATTAATGCACCAGAAAAATTGGTTTATAATTTTCATTTGCCTATATAAACACAAGTTCTTTGTAACTCTTTATATCTATCTTCTATTTGTACAGTTTTACTCAATGTATTCGCAATCCATTTATTTAAGTATTTACTCATTCTTCGATACAGACAGAATATTATGATAAATCTATACTCTGATCTTCCATAAAACGAGTAAATATAATATAATGTATAGGTACCTAGTTAGTATATCTATCTACTTTATTTTGAAGATGATACCTATCGTTTTTGTCAATGTTTAGACATACCTACAGTAGTAGAGGACTAGCGGATAAAGAATTTGAGTTTCGAGGAAGGAGCGAATAGGTGCGGGCTTGATCATTGGCGTATTAAAAGTAGTTTACGAGAGCCCCGTCGCAGATAAGCACATACATTTTTTTGAACATGCTGATGCATTTAGAGTGGGCTTGAGCCCCTTAACTCCTCCCCCCTCGCTTGAATATATCCAAAAATGTGTTTTGTCTCCCTCGGGAACCAGACCAATTTTTGGGATGAAAGTATTCTATGTCCGTCTGCGACATCGAATTTATCTACTTATAAATTTTTATCAAAATCGGTTCACACGCACACACACACAAACTTTCGCATTTATAATATTAATAGGATGATACAAATAGAAAAAATGTGGATCATAGTATATCTACCATCATAATAGAAAATATTTACGACTTAAATAAGGCAACGATATATAGTTAGGTATTGTATGTAAGTACCTAATTATTGTAGGTACCAGTAGGTAACTTAATAATTGATTTTAAAAGCAGTTAGGTAGGTACGTTATGCGGTAAACAGGTATCTATGTAGATAAATTTTTGTACTTTTATTCCTCGCATTTGAATATTCTTGGAAAAATACTCAGCAGCCATAATGTCCATCTATTTTTCGGTTTTTTTTTTTTATCGGTGGAAACTGAAATCACCCTGGTGTGGTCTTACACCCACGACAAAGATCACTAAACGTGTGCATTGTGAACGCGCCTTCGGGTATCCTGCGTGACTTTGGTGAGTCGTTGCTTTTTACTTACGATCCTGATGCTGATGTTGTTAATTTGTAAAATGTGTTAAATACCAAAGCAGTAACAGGGTTAATATGACCACGACAGGTAAAAATTTGTAGTTCTTAATGTTAACAATTATGATCTTCAACCACCTTCAATTTATTTATTGTTTTCTCCACTAAGAATAATAACCTTGCCGAGAACAGACTAGCTTTTGATTCCGTAAAAAAAATGCGTGCGTTAGGACAAAATCGTTTTGTAAGTAATACCTACCTACTATAGCACAGTTTACAAATACCTACAATGCTAAATTCATATCGATTCAGCAAAAGTTATGCCGGTGCTTTGTAACATTACATACCATGTTCTTAGATTATGTATAGACGAGCTACTACTATTTGAAGCAGAACATTATAACGTCTTGACCGATAAAATATAAATTGATTATTATTTAAAACTTTGGTTTTGGGTTGGTGCACTTGTTATTTTTGAAAGCTATCGTAAATGGTATATTTATTTAAAAGAATTAAGAGACTGAATTATTTTATGCGACAGAGGTATAGTATCTACTTTAACAAATTTGCGTTTCAAATTTATTTAAATGCGCGTTTAAATTTAATTTGCTGTCAGAGAATCAACTGGATTGCAACCTGTCCGGTTGCTTTTCGGGAGAAACGGGTACGCGTCCCCGGCACCTCGAGCCTTCATTATCGCACACCCATACATCCGCGATATAAAGTCCCTGTCTTTCCTTCCCTCTCCTGACTATAGTGGTAGGGTCTAACCTAGACCCGCACGGGTTGGTACCACAATTCTACCTATTTCGGCCGTAATAGCAGCTCACCTGTGTTTCGTACGAAAGGGAAAACAGCCGTTCCTGTTCCTTTCCAAATTGGGTGGTGAAGTTTTGGTGATGCTTGAGACGTGCGGTGGTAAAAGTCTTGGCCTATCCGTTGAGCGTAACGAGTTAACGCGGGGTCCAGGGAGACTCGATGGGAATGGTTATCCGTCGGCCACCTGCCAGTCAGTAGGGGACCCGAACCCGTGTGTATCCCGCACGGGAGGCTGTTCTGCCAACTGGCGAAAATCCCGTCTCATAGCCGTCGTGCCGGAATGGGAGACCGGGGTGGATCCCGGCGGTTGTGAGCGGGGGGCCATCGGGGGCCCTTCCGTGCCCCGCGTCAGCTTTTCACTCAACTCCCGGATTGGTCAGATCCAACACACCGCTCTTTCTTTGGGTATCACCTTGACTCTATAAACCATGGCCACAAGAAAGAGAAAGAGCAAAGTATTTACGGCGGACACCAAATCCACATCTAAAATGGATTTCTGCAATATCAGGGCTCTTCACAATAATCTCGACGCCGTCTATCAACACCTTGAGTCGGCGCGGCCTGCCTCGCTATTTTTAACGGAGACGCAGATATAGAAAGAAGGAAAGAAAAAGTATTTATTTGTGCAAAACACGACGCACATAGAAAATAAAACACAATTTAAAAAATAAAATAAAAAGACATGCATAAAATATCTTATTTCTAAATACTTAATAAATAATGATAACAAAGAATGAAATTAAGCAGATCATTCTTAATTTTAATCAAAACTAAACAGTGGTAACACTCATAATAATAATGCGTTTTTGAACGTACCAAAGCTGTCAAAAAGAGATCAGATGTCTCAAGACTCATGTGAAAAGGCGGGAAACTTTGAAAGTGAAAAGGCGCGTTTTCTAACAATATTTTTGTAAATATTTTTGTTAAATAGACTGTCCATAGTGTACATATTAAATTAGTAACCCGAAATGGGTAAAAAAAGGCGGAGGAAGGACGAAATGTCCTATGCTGACTCGCCGCAACAGCAGCAGGTAGCTGAATCTTCGGACTCCGATTCAGCGGAGTCAACAGTAAGCTGCAAAGATACAACAAAGGATAAGTACGCCATTTACAAGGTAAAAGGATACAATCGCAAATATCCCGAGGAAACCAAACAGACGGACCTCATAGTATTCCTGGCTCATCACGAACAAAACGCAACATTTAGCGATAGGGATCGTATGGCCCTATCAAAAGGTTTACGGGAGCATGGAGTTTCAGGCGTCATGCATCTACGTACTATAAATAAGTACAAAGTCGGCATAACATTTGACCTGCCAAACAACGCCAATATGTTTCTTCAAAACAAAAAGTTGTTAGATCAGCTGTCTCTTAAGGCAACTATACCCGCTGGAGATACCGAAATAACGGGAGTAAGGTGTGTTCGGCTAATTCCGAAAATCGGGTTATTCCAATAATTACAAATTTCCACCAAACGCGGGGATCTATACCGCTCTGGCAACATTCACCTAAATGCCAACTTAATCAGCTACCCGCTTCAGTTCCCTCGGGTCGCTACGAGTGATCGCGCGTGTCACAATCATCAATTTTCGACAACAGGGAATATTTCGCGCGTTTTTGGATTTTCAGAATTACCCGATCGTCGATAATTACGAAATTTGGTAAGTTATTTAATTGATTGTCTTTTTATTCGATAGATTATCGTTTTAGTGCACTAATAAGTCTGTTTAGAATACAGTAGCTCAATATTTTAGTTATTTTCAGATTTACCCGATTAGGACAATTCCGAATCCCGATTTACCCGATTTTAATTTTCTATGTGAGCGATCAGTTGTTCTCAAAGTTTATGTCATTTTGTAATTTTTTTTTCAGATACTGTTTCTGCGCTCTTGCTAAACTATATATATATATATATACGATAAACGAAAGACCAATACAATCTCCGTAAGTATACCTTTTTTTTTTGAACAGACAACTCTCGCACTATGTTACAAGCCCTGTGTTGCATGGGACTTTACAAACATACAATTAATGTACACAAAGTCACAAATATTTGTCCTGCGTGGGGATCGAACCCACAACCTCGTGCACATCAGTCGCACACTACGATACAATCATTGTGCAGAGTCAGCATTAGGATATGTATAATTATTTTACCAATCTGAAAATTTGATTTTGCTGTTCTCTGTGTGCAAATTGAGTTTTATATGATTTTTAGTGGCAGAAAAATTTTTCTGTGCTGCATACCACAGTGTGAATCGAAGATATTTTGTTATATACTTAGTCATTAAGTGTAACAACCCAAAGCAAACGTTTTAATGAAAGAGGCTGTACTTTTTATGTGAAATAATTATAATTGTTTTCTAAAATATAATTAAGTAAGCTACAAGACGAAAGTTTTACATACTTAATTATGATTATTGTTATTTATCTGATTTTAAATAAAACGATATTACTTGCCGTTTTTATTTTATTTCAAAAACCTTGTATTTATTCATACAAATGGCTTTTAAGTAAGAAAAGTTTGAGAACCGATTCATATTTGGCGGGTAAATGCGAACTAAAAGTATCAAACAAATATGTTTAGGCGATTCTATTAATATTATTGAAAAATAAATTTTTGACGGGTAAACCTGATCAAAAAAGAAATATGAACCATGTGACAGATGTGTATAAAAGCCACTTTTTAATGTCATCCGGAAATACCCGAACATATTTCGGAATTGCACTCCAGTAAAATAAAACGGATTGAATTTTTAGACAGTTTTATTTCCTAATTCCGATGATATTTGTAGAAGTCTTTAATATTGACCGATAGGTTGTACATTAAAGTACACGAAGTGACCTAAGCCAAGCATTCACTCCATCATTTTGACAGGTAACGTAATGAAAATACTAACATCACTTCAACTTGTCAAAAATCCATTCGTAATTACCCGAATACACCTTACTTACTTCGGTTCCCGTGGAAATGTCCAACAAACAAATTTTTTCATTGATTGGCAGCTCTAAAAACGTAATACAAGTTAGGCGCTTCATGCGCAGGGTCAGAAGTGACGCTGGTGTAACTTTCGTCCCTACACAGGCTGTCGCAGTAACCTTCGCGTCCACTATTCTTCCTCAGTACATTTACTTGGACTCATGGCGTCACGAAGTTAGTAAATACATACCACCAGTAAAACAATGCCTTAAGTGTCTGCGGTATGGACATATTGCTAAATTCTGTCGCAATACTGAAGTATGTTCAATTTGTACATTAAACCATAATTTTAAGAATTGTCAGGTTGACCCAAAAGAAGCTAAATGCGCAAACTGCAAAGGTAATCATATAGCTATCTCCTCATTATGCCCAATTAAAAAACAAAAAGTTGAAGAAAATAAAATTAAGTCACGAAGTGTCACTTACTCTGAGCTCTTTGACGCTAATACATTCCCAGCTTTAACTGCTCGAACTTTAGATGTACAAATTAATAATCTAATGAAATCCGATAAATTTATAAGTACTTTAGTAGAAACAATTACAAAAATAGTTACATCTAAAGATGTTCCTATTAATTCATCATCGATTAAAGAGGTTTTAAAAACAACTATAAGTAAGAAATTTCCATCATCCTCATAATGGATTTGTCAAACTTAAATATAGTTCAATGGAATGCACAAAGTCTTAATAGCAATAAACATATATTTATTCATTTCCTCTATGCACAAAATATACATATAGCAATAATTTCTGAAACATGGTTCAGACCTGATCAGTCTTTTAAAATAAAAAATTACAATATTGAAAGGAATGATTGTGGTAACAAACACAATGGAGTTGCAATTATAATTCATGAAAGCATTACTTACACTAAAATTAATACATATTTTGATAATTCTTTACAAAACATTTGTGTGAAAATTAAAATTAAAAATAAAGAAATAAGTATAGTCAGCTTTTATAGCCCCCTAAACTCTAATCCAGTTTTTAATAAAGATGATTTTGATTCATTGGTGAAATCTATTCCTGGTCCTTTTAAATTTGCTGGAGACTTTAATGCCCATCACACTTCCTGGGGATGCGTTTCTGACTCTCCAAGAGGTAGAGAAGTCTTAGAAGTCATTGACGAAAATAATTTGGTTCTGCTTAATGATGGTCAAGTAACAACTGTTGGTTCTCTAACATGGCGTCCCAATGCACTGGATTTATCGTTGGTTTCATCCTCATTGGCACTTAATTGTGAATGGTCTGTACATGATAGTCCTCTTGGTAGTAGTTATCACATTCCTGTAATCATAAAAGTAATGATTAGCAGAAACAAAAACAATGTTTTTTATGGGAATTGTTTGAATGTTAAACATTTGCCCGTTCACCCAAATTATAAACTCGTAGATTGGCGAATGTATAGCAATTGTGTGGAAGAATTGCTAATTGATTTTCAAATAGATAATAAAAGTCTTCTTGATTCATATTCTCAATTTTGTACTATTTTGCGCACAGCAGCTGCTAATTCCAATAATTTAAATGGTCATGTTATCACAAATACCACCAATCACACATGCAAAAAAAATAAGATTAAAGGACCTTCCCTTCCTTGGTGGAATCAAAAGTGTACAGAGGCTGTACTAAATTTCAAAACAGCATATATAAATTTTAAACAAAATCCAACAGAAGAAACCTATCTTCAATTTAAAAGACTCCGGGCAGTTAAAAAACTCATTTTAAAAACAGAAAGACAAAAGAGTTGGTTTTCTCTTTGTGAAACTTTTAATAGATGCACACATTTATCCGTTATATGGAAATTTATGCGTAAATATAATAAGACATATAATTTTAATATTCATGAAAATGACGCATGGGTTTTAGATTTTTTAAAGCAATACACTCCAGACTTTGTGCAACATTCTTCAAAAACTCTTACTGACAGTATTAATTCCAAAAATAATTTTCTACTTAATCCTTTTACAATTAATGAATTAATATCTGCAATCTCCTCCCGAAGAGATACTGCTTATGGTCTTGATGGAATACCATATATCTTATTTAAAAAACTAAGCACTGCAAGTTTACAAACATTTCTAAAAATACTTAATTTACTGTGGGAAAATAATGTTATACCTCAAGATTGGAAAGTGGATTGTCTTGTACCAATTTTAAAACCAGATAAGCTAAGGTTATGTCCTGATTCTTATCGTCCCATAGCATTTACTTCTTGTGTAGGAAAGTTATTTGAACAATTGTTGAAGCAACGTTTAGAGTTTTACATAGAACAAAACAATATCTTACCTTCTAATCAATTTGGTTTTCGTAGGAATCGGTCTGCTAGGGAAAGTGTCTGTCAATTACAGCTCGATATTCATAACTCTTTATTGGCAAAAAAAAATTTGGTTGGAGTTTTCTTTGATGTTGCAGGAGCTTTTAATAGTGTAAATATAGATATTCTCTGTCATGAATTATTGCAAATAGGAATTCCTGTAAAAATTATAAATTGGATTAAAAGTTTTCTGAGCAATAGAGAAGTATTTGCTAAATTTAATAGACATCTCTATGGTCCTAGACTCTCGTCAAAAGGAGTTTGTCAAGGCGGTATATTATCGCCTTTAATATTTATATTGTATATACGTAGATTAAATCTTATTTTAGGGTCTCAGGTTAAAAATCTACAGTTTGCAGATGATTTGGTTGTTTATACATCTGGGAACAATTTATCACAAACCGTCCAAATAGTCAATGATGCATTGGTAAATCTATATGAATATTTTTCTTACCTTGATCTAAATGTTAATCTGTTCAAGTCCAAAGTTGTTATGTTTGGTAAACAGTGTCATAATATGCCCAATGTGCTTTATAATAATTGTGCATTACCCACTTCACTTGAGGTTAAATTTTTGGGGGTTCTTTTTTCATATAATTTAACCTGGAATAATTACATAAAACATATAATTAGCAAAGTAAATAAAGCTTATAATATACTGAAATCTTTGTCTGGCTCATATTGGGGTGCAGACCCAAAAATTTTGTTACTGTTGTATAAATCATTAGTTCGTAGTCATTTTGAATATGGTTTCTATTGTTTTGCTGCAGATATTAAAATTGTAAATAGTTTAGATCTTCTTCAAAATAAATGCTTGCGTGTAATAACTGGAGCATTCAGGAGTACTCCTATAAATGCAATGCAGACTGATTGTAATATCCCACCATTAAGCATTCGTTTTAATTACTTAAAAGAAAGATTTATACTAAAACTTTATAGTGTATCTAATAACAGTCTATTGGTCAATTTGTTACACTCGATTACTCCTTTAGTTTCTAAACCAATTTTTATGATACAGGGTCTTCAAAGTTTCATAAATTTTATTCAAAATTTAAATATCTATCAATCCAAACATATTTTGCCTTGCTATGAAGGAACTTTTATTAGTAAATTTCCAGCAATTAATGTAATTCTAAAGAAGAAAAAAGAATTGTCCACAAAAGAGGAAGTAAATGCAATGCTATCAGAGTGGTCAGATCATAAATTTGTTTATACAGATGGTTCTAAAAATGATAAGGCTGTGTCTTTTGCCATATATGAGCCCTCCTCAAATATAGGCATTGGCAGAAAAATTGACAAAAATTCAAGTATTTTTACAGCTGAAGCTGTTGCTATATTGAGTGCTTTGAAACATATTCAAAATTATAACTCAGGACATAACAAATGGGTAGTGGTAAGTGATAGCATGAGTGTTCTGCAAAACTTGTCAAACAACAAATTAAATGCTAACACAAATTATATAATTTATTTAATAAAGCAGTTATGGGTGGAATTATATCAATCAAATATTGTAATTAGTTTTGTGTGGGTGCCTTCGCACATTGGTGTTGTAGGGAATGAAAAGGTAGACTATTTGGCCAAAAAGATAGTTGATTTAGAAGAACTAATTCCTAATTCTGACCCTGTTATGGATGTTTCCATACCACCTACAGATGCAGTTAGTCTTTTAAAACAGCGCATGTGTCAAGAATGGGGAAGACATTCATACCAGTACACTCAGGTTGAAAATAAAGGTACTTGGTTTGCCACTCTAGACGTTCAAATAAACTCCATACCTTGGTTCTGCAAGTATAACAGATTCATAAATAGAAAATTTTATTCAATTATCAGTCGTATGCGTTTTGGTCATTGTCGTTTAAATTATCATCTTCATCGCCTTAGAATGGTCAATTCTCCTAACTGTGAGTATTGTCAATCACAAGAAGTTCAGTCGCTGCATCATATCTTTTTCCAGTGCTCGTCTTTCAACATTCAGCGCCTTGTGTTGTCGGATGAGCTGCTTAAAATTTATAATAATCCTGACGAGGTCCCGCAATGCATTCAGGAGCTACTTAAGAATGTCTCAGTTTATATATACTTGTACAAATTTATAGTAGAGACTGTAAATGATATTTAGTTAAGTTTTCGTGTATTTATTAATATTATTTGTTTTAATAGTAATACTTATTAACTTTAGGTATAATTCTCAAAAATGTAAATAAAACAATTAACTAGGTACTCGAGGAGACAGCTCGGCAAAAAAGGACAAAAATATTGGAAAATATGAAATAAAAATAAAACGATGAATTGAAGACTTAGAAAACGATTGTCTTAGAAAAAGGAGGTTATTTACCATGACATTGACAGTAAAATGACATGAATAATGGTTTGGACAAAAATAAAATTACTTAAAAATGGGTTAAATACGAAAGACAAAATAAATAAAACAAACACGACAATGAGTATAAAAACGAAAGACATTATTTTTACAAACTTACCACGTAAGAAATCCTACACGGAAGACTAGGCAGTATGGTCGAAAGACTATAGCCTGCCCTTTGGGCAAACAAAAAAAAAAAAAAAAATCAAGACTCATGTCTAATTAGAAAAAGGCGGGAAACTTTGAAAGTGAAAAGGCGCGTTTTCTCTATCAAATTTACGAAAAAATTCACAATTTCTATTATAAACAATATTTTTGTAAATATTTTTGTTAAAAAGACTGTTCATAGTGTACATAGTAAATTAGTAACCCGAAATGGGTAAAAAAAGGCGGAGGAAGGACGAAATGTCCTATGCTGACTCGCCGCAACAGCAGCAGTTAGCTGAATCTTCGGACTCCGATTCAGCGGAGTCAACAGAAAGCTGCAAAGACACAACAAAGGATAAGTACGCCATTTTCAAGGTAAAAGGATACAATCGTAAATATCCCGAGGAAACCAAGCAGACGGACCTCATAGTCTTCCTGGCTCATCACGAACAAAATGCAACATTTAGCGATAGGGATCGTATGTACGTAAAACCTACTATACACGTTTCCTGGTCAGCTCCTGGCACTCACAGAGACACGCCTGGATGACAGCGTGTTTGATTCAGAAGTGTTCCCAAATAACTACACAGTGCTACGATGCGACAGAACAGGCCGAAGTGGCGGAGGTGTACTACTTGCTGCTCGGCCCCCGTACACCCTGTCACGATTAAACTGTAAGTCTAGTATGTCAGATGAGATTGTGTGCGCTAATGTGTCCAATGGTCGTGTGCAGTTTACCTGTTGTGTTGTATACCTAGCTCCTAACGTGCCCGACTCTAGATACTATAGAATGTTTAATTGTATAAGGAGTGTACTAGACATTAATAGAAAATTACCAGTTATCATATTAGGAGATTTTAATCTTTATTCTACTAGTGCTGCTGTGCGTTCCGACTTTGAATTGTTTCTTTCCGAATGTAATCTCTGTCAAAAAAACACAGTAACAAACGATGTAGGACGTATGTTAGATTTGTTATTAGTGAGCCCCACTGTGGTGGGGGTTTCTGTCTCGGTGTGTCCAGGGATTGTCACAGATGAAATGCATCATAAACCTCTTGACATTGTATTAAACATTACCACTCCATACATACGTAATGTAAACAAAGCACGCAGACCACATCATTCAAATGTCTCATTTGCGTCTTCTGAGCTAAACTTTCGTAAAGCTGACTTTAAACAGTTATATACTAAATTATCAAACATTGACTGGGGGGAAGTATACACATGTACAAATGTTAATGATGCTGTAAATAAATTTTACAATTTAATACAAAACGTAGTTTCTGAAGTAGTTCCTTTAAAAAAGTCTAAACCGACCTATATGCACTACCCAGAATGGTTCTCTCCTTCTACCATCGAACTAAATAAGTTTAAAAATAACTACCACAGAATGTACAAACAGACCAATAATGAATTATATAATGCTTTATTTATTTACTATAGGCGCTTAATAAAAACTCATATGAAATTAGAATATACCAATTACATTAACCGTATTCAGTATAGCATCGGACGGGATCCTAAGACTTTTTGGGCATTTGTAAAGAGCAATCGCGAGAGTAATGAGCGGGCTAATTTTGGAGACATGTCAAATACACAAGTGGCTGATAATTTTTCTAAATACTTCAGCAGTGTTTTTCTACCTTCCTTTCCGGCCTTAGATGCTGAAAATGCAATTTTGCAGTCTGGCACGTGTCATGCTTCAACTTGGCATGTTACTATTAACTGCATAAGTGAAACTGATATTTACAAGGTTATGTCTGCACTTGCTCCTAAATTTACACAGGGTCCAGATGATATACCACAGGTAATCGTTAGAGACTGCTGCAGCGTATTTACTAAGCCGCTGTATTTTATATTTAACCTTTCACTAGGCACGGAAGTGTATCCTACGGCCTGGAAGATGTCAAAAGTCATTCCGATTCACAAGAGTGGCCAGAAGAGTGATATAGAGAACTACCGTCCTATAGCTGTCCTTTCTGTGTTTGGGAAGGTATTGGAGTCTCTTTTAAATACGCAAATTTACCAACAATTACGCGGGTGGTTTGCTGATGAACAGCATGGCTTTTTACCACAACGCTCAACTACATCAAACTTATTGAATATTGTAACACATCTCAACAGAAATCTTAATGGCAAGCAACAAGTGGACGTAGCATATTTTGATTTTCAGAAAGCTTTTGACAGGGTGGATAATGATGTACTCTTACAGAAAATGGCAACTGCCGGGTTCTCTAGACCTTTGCTTAGATATTTTGCTAACTACCTTATTGATCGCAAACAATATGTGAAGTACAACGATGCGAAATCACAGTTATACCCAGTAACATCTGGTATAGGCCAAGGCAGCAGTTTAGGCCCGTTACTCTTCTTAATTTTCATTAACGACCTTCCAGAACAAGTCACCCACTCTACAATACTTATGTTCGCTGATGACGTAAAGCTCGCCCTTCCTATACGTAGCACCTCTGACACAGCTAAACTCCAGCAAGACATCAATGGAATTTGCGATTGGAGTGCAAAAAACAACATTAATCTTAATGTTGGTAAATGTGCAATTATGTCCTATACAAATGCAGTGCAACTAATACCGTGTACGTATACCCTAAATAGCGAATCCTTAAACAGAGTTTCAACAATAAGAGATTTAGGAACCACCTTTGATTCGCACCTTACGTTCAAACCACATATAATCAAAACTTGTAGTGCATCATGTAGGAATTTAGGCTTTGTCATGCGCCAGACGAAGGAATTCAACAATCGTCACTCTATATCTGTGCTTTACAATGCATACGTTCGAAGCGTCCTAGAAAATAACTGTACAATATGGAGCCCTCATGAAAAAAACTACACATTACTGCTTGAGAAGACACAAAAAGCTTTTATTCGTTATCTTTACCTCAAAATTCATGGGTATTACCCATATATGTACCCTACTCCATTTGTGCTTGGTATGGTTAGCTACCAGAGCTTGGAGGTAAGACGAAATCTCGCACTAATTAAATATTTTATTAATTTAGTGCGGGGGTCACTCTACAACCCATCTCTACTATTACATGTATCGATTAATGTGCCTCTGCTAATAAGAAATGCACTCCGGCCGCGCAAGCGTCCCCTATTACATGTACCTAATGCTTCAACTGTCGCCCTGCTAAATAGTCCCCTTTACGTAGCCATTAAACATATAAATAATGTTTTGTTATATGACGAAACACTAGACCTGTTCAGTGACACTGAGACGAGACTCCTGACCGCCAGTGGGCGCTATTTTGAGTCAATAGCAACCCCAAGCACTATACATGTTTGACGCACAGTCACTATCTATCTGTCTTATTTTAAGTTAAAGTTATTGTTATTTCATGTGTTGTTTGTGTTTAAATGTAATTTTAAGTTGAATGTATTATTGTAATTATTGTACTTACCTATAGCTTAAGCGTGTGGATTGTACTGTTAGCTTAAGTTGGTTAATAAATAAATAAATAAATAAATAAATAAATAGTATGGCCCTATCAAAAGGTTTACGGGAGCATGGAGTTTCAGGCGTCATGCATCTACGTACTATAAATAAGTACAAAGTCGGCATAACATTTGACCTGCCAAACAACGCCAATATGTTTCTTCAAAACAAAAAGTTGTTAGATCAGCTGTCTCTTAAGGCAACTATACCTGCTGGAGATACCGAAATAACGGGAGTACTTACTTCGGTTCCCGTGGAAATGTCCAACAAACAAATTTTTTCATTGATTGGCAGCTCTAAAAACGTAATACAAGTTAGGCGCTTCATGCGCAGGGTCAGAGGTGACGCTGGTGTAACTTTCGTCCCTACACAGGCTGTCGCAGTAACCTTCGCGTCCACTATTCTTCCTCAGTACATTTACTTGGACTCATGGCGTCACGAAGTTAGTAAATACATACCACCAGTAAAACAATGCCTTAAGTGTCTGCGGTATGGACATATTGCTAAATTCTGTCGCAATACTGAAGTATGTTCAATTTGTACATTAAACCATAATTTTAAGAATTGTCAGGTTGACCCAAAAGATGCTAAATGCGCAAACTGCAAAGGTAATCATATAGCTATCTCCTCATCTTGCCCAATTAAAAAACAAAAAGTTGAAGAAAATAAAATTAAGTCACGAAGTGTCACTTACTCTGAGCTCTTTGACGCTAATACATTCCCAGCTTTAACTGCTCGAACTTTAGATGTACAAATTAATAATCTAATGAAATCCGATAAATTTATAAGTACTTTAGTAGAAACAATTACAAAAATAGTTACATCTAAAGATGTTCCTATTAATTCATCATCAATTAAAGAGGTTTTAAAAACAACTATAAGTAAGAAATTTCCATCATCCTCATAATGGATTTGTCAAACTTAAATATAGTTCAATGGAATGCACAAAGTCTTAATAGCAATAAACATATATTTATTCATTTCCTCTATGCACAAAATATACATATAGCAATAATTTCTGAAACATGGTTCAGACCTGATCAGTCTTTTAAAATAAAAAATTACAATATTGAAAGGAATGATTGTGGTAACAAACACAATGGAGTTGCAATTATAATTCATGAAAGCATTACTTACACTAAAATTAACACTTATTTTGATAATTCTTTACAAAACATTTGTGTGAAAATTAAAATTAAAAATAAAGAAATAAGTATAGTCAGCTTTTATAGCCCCCTAAACTCTAATCCAGTTTTTAATAAAGATGATTTTGATTCATTGGTGAAATCTATTCCTGGTCCTTTTATATTTGCTGGAGACTTTAATGCCCATCACACTTCCTGGGGATGCGTTTCTGACTCTCCAAGAGGTAGAGAAGTCTTAGAAGTCATTGACGAAAATAATTTGGTTCTGCTTAATGATGGTCAAGCAACAACTGTTGGTTCTCTAACATGGCGTCCCAATGCACTGGATTTATCGTTGGTTTCATCGTCGTTGGCACTTAATTGTGAATGGTCTGTACATGATAGTCCTCTTGGTAGTAGTTATCACATTCCTGTAATCATAAAAGTAATGGTTAGCAGAAACAAAAACAATGTTTTTTATGGGAATTGTTTGAATGTTAAACATTTGCCCATTCACCCAAATTATAAACTCGTAGATTGGCGAATCTATAGCAATTGTGTGGAAGAATTGCTAATTGATTTTCAAATAGATAATAAAAGTCTTCTTAATTCATATTCTCAATTTTGTTCTATTTTGCGCACAGCAGCTGCTAATTCCAATAATTTAAATGGTCATGTTATCACAAATACCACCAATCACACATGCAAAAAAAATAAGATTAAAGGACCTTCTCTTCCTTGGTGGAATCAAAAGTGTACAGAGGCTGTACTAAATTTCAAAACAGCATATATAAATTTTAAAGAAAATCCAACAGAAGAAACCTATCTTCAATTTAAAAGACTCCGGGCAGTTAAAAAACTCATTTTAAAAACAGAAAGACAAAAGAGTTGGTTTTCTCTTTGTGAAACTTTTAATAGATGCACACATTTATCCATTGTATGGAAATTTATGCGTAAATATAATAAGACATATAATTTTAATATTCATGAAAATGACGCATGGGTTTTAGATTTTTTAAAGAAATACACTCCAGACTTTGTGCAACATTCTTCAAAAACTCTCACTGACAGAATTAATTCCAAAAATAATTTTCTACTTAATCCTTTTACAATTAATGAATTAATATCTGCAATCTCCTCCCGAAGAGATACTGCTTATGGTCTTGATGGAATACCATATATCTTATTTAAAAAACTAAGCACTGCAAGTTTACAAACATTTCTAAAAATACTTAATTTACTGTGGGAAAATAATGTTATACCTCAAGATTGGAAAGTAGATTGTCTTGTACCAATTTTAAAACCAGATAAGCCAAAGTTATGTCCTGATTCTTATCGTCCCATAGCACTTACTTCTTGTGTAGGAAAGTTATTTGAACAATTGTTGAAGCAACGTTTAGAGTTTTACATAGAACAAAACAATATCTTACCTTCTAATCAATTTGGTTTTCGTAGGAATCGGTCTGCTAGGGAAAGTGTCTGTCAATTACAGCTCGATATTCATAACTCTTTATTGGCAAAAAAAAATTTGGTTGGAGTTTTCTTTGATGTTGCAGGAGCTTTTAATAGTGTAAATATAGATATTCTCTGTCATGAATTATTGCAAATAGGAATTCCTGTAAAAATTATAAATTGGATTAAAAGTTTTCTGAGCAATAGAGAAGTATTTGCTAAATTTAATAGACATCTCTATGGACCTAGACTCTCGTCAAAAGGAGTTTGTCAAGGCGGTATATTATCACCTTTAATATTTATATTGTATATACGTAGATTAAATCTTATTTTAGGGTCTCAGGTTAAAAATCTACAGTTTGCAGATGATTTGGTTGTTTATACATCTGGGAACAATTTACCACAAACCATCCAAATAGTCAATGATGCATTGGTAAATCTTTATGAATATTTTTCTTACCTTGATCTAAATGTTAATCTGTTCAAGTCCAAAGTTGTTATGTTTGGTAAACAGTGTCATAATATGCCCAATGTGCTTTATAATAATTGTGCATTACCCACTTCACTTGAGGTTAAATTTTTGGGGGTTCTTTTTTCATATAATCTAACCTGGAATAATTACATAAAACATATAATTAGCAAAGTAATTAAAGCTTATAATGTACTGAAATCTTTGTCTGGCTCATATTGGGGTGCAGACCCAAAAATTTTGTTACTGTTGTATAAATCATTAGTTCGTAGTCATTTTGAATATGGTTTCTATTGTTTTGCTGCAGATATTAAAATTGTAAATAGTTTAGATGTACTTCAAAATAAATGCTTGCGTGTAATAACTGGAGCATTCAGGAGTACTCCTATAAATGCAATGCAGACTGATTGTAATATCGCACCATTAAGCATTCGTTTTAATTACTTAAAAGAAAGATTTATACTAAAACTTTATAGTGTACCTATCTAATAACAGTCTATTGGTCAATTTGTTACACTCGATTACTCCTTTAGTTTCTAAACCAATTTTTATGATACAGGGTCTTCAAAGTTTCATAAATTTTATTCAAAATTTAAATATCTATCAATTCAAACATATTTTGCCTTGCTATGAAGGAACTTTTATTGGTAAATTTCCAGCAATTAATGTAATTCTAAAGAAAAAAAAAGAATTGTCCACAAAAGAGGAAGTAAATGCAATGCTATCAGAGTGGTCAGATCATAAATTTGTTTATACAGATGGTTCTAAGAATGATAAGGCTGTGTCTTTTGCCATATATGAGCCCTCCTCAAATATAGGCATTGGCAGAAAAATTGACAAAAATTCAAGTATTTTTACAGCTGAAGCTGTTGCTATATTGAGTGCTTTGAAACATATTGAAAATTATAATTCAGGACATAACAAATGGGTAGTGGTAAGTGATAGCATGAGTGTTCTGCAAAACTTGTCAAACAACAAATTAAATGCTAACACAAATTATATAATTTATTTAATAAAGCAGTTATGGGTGGAATTATATCAATCAAATATTGTAATTAGTTTTGTGTGGGTGCCTTCGCACATTGGTGTTGTAGGGAATGAAAAGGTAGACTATTTAGCCAAAAAGATTGTTGATTTGGAAGAACTAATTCCTAATTCTGACCCTGATATGGATGTTTCCATACCACCTACAGATGCAGTTAGTCTTTTAAGACAGCGCATGTGTCGCGAGTGGGGGAGACATTCATACCAGTGCACTCAGGTTGAAAATAAAGGTACTTGGTTTGCCACTCTAGACGTTCAAATAAACTCCATACCTTGGTTCTGCAAGTATAACAGATTCATAAATAGAAAATTTTATTCAATTATCAGTCGTATGCGTTTTGGTCATTGTCGTTTAAATTATCATCTTCATCGCCTTAGAATGGTCAATTCTCCTAACTGTGAGTATTGTCAATCACAAGAAGTTCAGTCACTGCATCATATCTTTTTCCAGTGCTCATCTTTCAACATTCAGCGCCTTGTGTTGTCGGATGAGCTGCTTAAAATTTATAATAATCCTGACGAGGTCCCGCAATGCATTCAGGAGCTACTTAAAAATGTCTCAGTTTATATATAAGTACTTGTACAAATTTATAGTAGAGACTGTAAATGATATTTAGTTATAATAAGTTTTCGTGTATTTAATAATATTTTTTGTTTTAATAGTAATACTTATTAACTTTAGGTTTAATTCTTAAAAATGTAAAGTAAACAATTAACTAGGTACTTAAGGAGACAGCTCGGAAAATAGGACAAAAATATTGAAATATATGAAATAAAAATATATCGATGAATTGAAGACATACAAAACGATTGTCTTAGAAAAAGGAGGTTATTTACCATGACATTGACAGTAAAATGACATGAATAATGATTTTGGACAAAAATAAAATTACTCTATTAAAAAATGGGTTAAATACGAAAGACAAAATAAATAAAACAAACAATACAATGAGTATATAAACGAAAGACATTATTTTTACAAACTTACCACGTAAGAAATCCTACACGGAAGACTAGGCAGTATGGTCGAAAGACTATAGCCTGCCCTTTGGGCAAATAAAAAAAAAAAAAAAAGTCATGTCTAATTATACCACGTAAGAAATCCTACACGGAAGACTAGGCAGAAAAATCATGTCTAATTATTTGACGTGGCACGTGCTACTTTTACAAAAGAGTTTAAGAAATGCGAAATTACAAAATAAGTGAGTACGCCGCGATTAAACACAAATTGGTTGGACACTCAGCAAATACTGGGTTAAGCAATTACTTACCCAACCCAGAACTGATTTTCAGTGCCAACCACAAGGAGTGTCACCCAGACGCAGACGCCGACATGACATTAACTTCTACATTAATTTTAACATAAATTACATAAGATCACATCTTATCGTATCATCATATCGTATCGTATCATAATCATAAGACATAATATCAAACAAACCTACACAATATTATTTTTATGGTAAGTGTTGATAAACATAGGTACCTATATATATATATATGTACCGCGGACGATATCTCGTACCTGAAATACTCTGGCTACGAGCTGGAACATGCTTTCCACCGGAAGGCTGGAGTGTGCGTTTTCGTACTAGGTGATATCTGCTGTCGCCTTCGGGCCCTCGAATGCCGGGACCTATCAATATTATGGCTGCGGGTAGACTGTGGGGGTCTTACCCGAATCTACTCGTGCCTTTACAGGTCTCCGGCCAGTGATATGGGAGTTACCCAAATAACCGAGAACGTCCAAGGGGGGATTGACCAAATATTGGAACAGCATTCGTCTGTGTGTTCGGAGGTGGTGGTCCTAGGTGATTTCAACGCTCACCATAAAGAATGGCTGAAGTTCCGGAACACTGACCTCCCGGGCTGAACTGTCTTTAATATGGCCTCGGCCTATGGCCTTTCTCAACTGGTAATGCAGCCCACCCGCATTCCAGACGTAGACGGTCATGAAACTTCTTTGTTGGATCTTCTGCTGACTACTCACCCAAACGGCTATGGGGTAGTGGTCGATGCTCCACTCGGATCATTTGACCACTGCCGTTATCCGTAGTAAAGCCCCTGTTGTGAGACCCGATCGCTCTTCGGCAAACGGGTCTCGCAGAGTCTGGCGATATAGCTCAGCAGATTGGGATGGACTTCGTGAATTTTTCGCGTCCTACCCATGGAAGCGGCTTTGCTTCTCCGGAAATCCCGACACATGTGCGGACTGCATTACCGATACGGTGCTTCAGGGGATGGAATTATTCATCCCCAACGCAAAAATCCCGGTCGGCGGTCGCAGTCGTCCCTGGTTTAATAAAACCTGCAGACAGGCGACGCACCTCAAGCAGTCCGCATATAGGGTCTGGAACAGTGCTAGGCAACGCCAGGACCCGCGGGTCAGGGAAGAGAAGCGTAAGTTCAACGCCGCTTCCAGATTCAACAAGAAGGTTATCGCTGAAGCTAAAGCAGAACACTTTGCCAGAATTTGCGAGAGGCTAGAAAGCTATCCTTCAGGGAGCCGTGCATTCTGGTCTCTCGTCAAGGCTGCTCAAGGCAACTTCTGCTCGTCCAATCCCCCGCCACTGCGCAAACAAGACGACATACTGGTCCCTAGTGCAAAGGAAAAAGGCGACACTCTAGGCCAATTCTTTGCCTCGAACTCGACTCTTGACGACGGGGGAGTCACACCACCAAACATCCCGCGGTGTGAGAGCTAAATGACAGTAATCCGCATTACTCAACGCAAGTCGAGTGGACCAGAAGGCGTCCCCGCAGTGGTTCTAAAGACGTGCGCCCCTGAGTTGACTCCCGTTTTAACGCGCCTTTATCGTCTCTCATATAACGCTAATAGGGTTCCATCTTCGTGGAAGGTAGGTAACGTCCACCCGATCCCTATAAAGGGTGACCGGTCGGACCCTTCAAACTACAGACCGATAGCGATAACATCCTTGCTGTCCAAGATTCTGGAACGAGTTATCAACTCCTAACTCCTGAGGTACCTTGAGGAGCACCAGCTGATAAACGACCGCCAGTACGGTTTCCGTCACGGTCGGTCAGCTGGTGATCTTCTCTTGTACCTCACACACCGTTGGGCAGAAACCTTGGAGGGCAAGGGTGAAGCTCTGGCTGTCAGCCTTGATATTGCCAAGGCGTTTGATAGGGTCTGGCACAAAGCACTTCTGTCGAAGCTACCATCCTATGGAATCCCCGAGGGACTCTGCAGTTGGATCGCTAGCTTCCTGGATGGTCGGAGCATTAAGGTCGTTGCTGATGGTGCTTGCTCCGATACCATGATGGCTAATGCTGGCGTACCACAAGGCTCAGTGCTCTCCCCAACGCTGTTTATTCTGCATATCAATGACATGTTGACCCTTGAGAACATGCATTGCTATAAAGATGACAGCACGGGTGACGCGCGGTACACTAGCCAACAGAATGTCCCTCGGAGCTCAATACATGAGAGACAACTTGTGTCTGAAGTTGAGGGCTCTCTCGGGCGGGCTCTCGAATGGGGTGAGAAGAACTTAGTTCATTTCTACCCCACGAAGACACAAGTATGCGCGTTCACTGCGAAGAAGGACCCTTTTGTTATGGCGCCTCAGTTCCAAGGAGTTTCTCTCCGTATCTCCGATGACATTGGGATCCTCGGCGTTCATATATCCAGCAAGGTCCAATTTGGAAGTCATTTGGAAGACAAAGCCAAATTGGCGAGCAAAAAGCTGGGCGTCCTGAACAGAGCCAGACGGTACTTTACGTCATTTCAACGGCTTGTGCTATACAAAGCACAAGTCCGACCGCACGTGGAGTACTGTTCTCACCTGTGGGCAGGAGCCCCCAAATACCAGCTCGACCCACTTGACTCCCTCCAACGGCGAGCTGTTCGAATCGTCGGCGACAATCTCACAGACAAATTGGAGTCACTGGAGCAGCGGAGGGACTTTGGCTCTCTATGCATGCTCTATCGTATGTTTAACAGGGAGTGCTCAGAGGAACTGTTTGACTTGGTGCCATCGTCTCCTTTCTATCATCGCACCACTCGACATCGCAGCAAAGTTCATCCATACTACCTGGACACGATCTCGTCTAGCACGGTTCGTTTTCAGCGTTCATTTCTCCCACGTACGTGCAGGCTCTGTAACGAACTACCAGCTGCGGTGTTTCCCGAGCGCTATGACATGTCCTTCTTCAAACGAGGTTTAAAGAGAGTATTAATATCACGGTAGGCAGCGGCTTCGCAGAGCCCCTGGCATTGCAGAAGTCTATGAGCGACAGTTACCACTTACCATCAGGTGGGCTGTTGGCTGGTATTTATTGTATTATATTTTATTCCAGTCGCCTCCCAAAGTTATCTTGACAGATTTTTGAGAAAATACATACAATAACTTCACGTTGCCTTCCATTAATGGGGTAAGCAGAGATTGTACAACTTCGTTTATTATTCTTATGTTTTTTTATTAATTGTTACATAAACTGCTTTTCTCTTGAGTTTACTTACCTATCAAAAATACTGAGGGGATCAGACTGACTAAATTTGCAGAGAATCAGAACGGAATTAAAGAATAATTATAACCTTAGGGGATCAGATCTGGGGGATCGGTCCGTAATAACTCAATATATAAACTATTTAACAAATGTTTTGTTTGTCTTAACCTATTGTGACAACCCTACCAAAATAGATAAAAATTTTGCACTTTCTTAGGAAGCTTTGCCTCTGTACGGCTTACTACTCTGTGATTTGGGTGCAAATTCTCAACGTAAGTGCTCTAGTAAATGAACACCTTCCAGTGAATGAACAAAAGCGAGTTTTTTGAATAAAATAAGAAAACGAAATAGGTTTACCAAACACGGTATTTTTTTTAGGATTGGTCACACTTTTTTTCGTAAACTGGTTACACAACCACAACCATTTGACAGTGAAGCGTAGATAGAAAAGGGGGTAAAGGGCAACTATTTAAAGTGAACGCTTTGTGGCGTGTTTCGTGTTTGTATGAGCGAGAATTTAGGACTGAGGTAGGACAGTGCCTTTTTTTATTCGCATAGTTCGCGAAAATGAGTATCTGAGTAAAGAAATGTACATAGTATGACAGAATAAGGATTATTTTATCAACAGAAACTAATTTGCATAAATTTGTATGAGATTTATAAAAATAAAGGGGTATTTGATTACTGGACGATGAAAGTAAAAATACCCTAGTTAATGAACGGGTGTTCATTCACAGGCTCCAGTCGTTTTGTGACTTTTGGCTAATTTTGTACCTTACTGTTACCATAGTTAAATTATTTTTTGCAGCATCTTTTGGCCATTATTCGAACGGGGTGTTCATTTACTGGTTTCTAGAAACTAATGAATCAACCGTAATACTTCTGATTAGTTCATTCACTGGTTATTTGGCACCAATAAATGAACTATACATATAATGTTTTAAGATAATTTCAAAATTTAATCAGCTTATTTGATTTATGATTGAACGTATTAGCTAGAAAAAATATTTTTCATATCTCATACTCGGAAAGTAGTGTTGTTTTGATTTGATTATTGGGTGGAAGATGCTGCTTTCCTTTCATAGGGAGGGAAAACTCATACAAATTCATCCCGAACCTCAGGCTGGAATGAAATTTAAAAATAGAACTGCTGTCAGCTGTGAAGAGTTTTATGTAAAAAAAAACTAATTTATAAAATGTCATGCATGACATTCTAAACAGCCAGTGTGAATTTAGCGCAAACTTCTTTGAGCGGAATAAGCCGCGAATGCCGCGACAATTACGCGGTGAGCGCCGAGTTCCATATTTAAAATTTAAAAAGTCAACACAAATTGGCGGGATACTAAAATCTGTTATGTATGTATCTGTGACGGACTTTTGTGCTAAGATTTGAATTGAATATTAAAAATAAGTTCAAGCGAAATATAATTCCATTACAGACGAGGCAAATTGTGTCATAGAAATGTAACTTTTAATTTCACGAATTAATTTTTAATTTTACGACTATTAATTTTAAACAGGTACTACTAATATATTATTATCAATAAATAGTTTAGATAAACAACTAGTTTTATTTTCCTCATATTCTAAATGAAAAGTAGAGTGTTTGCCACGGGTAAAAGAATTAATTCCTACTCGGACTATAGCCTAACGACGAGTCTAACTACGTTGGGAATTGATTCTTTTCAACCCTAGGCTAACAATCTACTATATTTTCTCATTTTTGATCATAATTTTCCTTTTTTTTAGTTCATCATGGAATCAAATATAAAATATTCCGTTACAATCAAGAACAGTTAGAAGTTCTTACCCGTATAACCAATAACAACCTATCGTTACAAAAAGCAAGCAAATTTTACAATATTATACCTAAATCAATTAATTAATTATTTAGAAGCGTTTGAAATGTAGTGCTCTAGAAGGATGGAAAGGATTAGCTGGACTGAGTTGATGAGAAATGAGGATGTTTTGAAACTTGTCGATGAGAAACAGGGTGATGAGAAAAACAAAAAAGAGGAAGAATTAGCGGATAAAAGGAAGAAACGAGAAGAAAAAGACATTTTTTCTACAGTGATACTATAAAGTTTATAGATATTTACACTATTTCTGTTAAATTCATAGTGATATATAAAATGTAATGTTATAATAACACGTTAAAATTAGTAAATTATGTAGCTAGATTAATACAACGTTAAACGTTCATTTACTGGAGTTTAAAGTGTTCATAATATACTAGATTTTTGTGTTCATTTACTGGTGATTTCGGGTAATTTTGCAAAAAATGTTAATTATCTTATTATCTATGGCTAATAATGATATATTTCCCAAATAATATTAAACTTGATTAAATTTTGAGTAAATAAAGTGGCATCACTTTATGGAGTAGCCACCCTGATATAGACGCACATCATTTTTTAAATTTGAAATTTTCTTAGGGCTTTATTCACTAGAGCACTTACCCTATCTTAAATAATCATAGGATGCTCTCTCATATCCCTGCTGTGTTTCCTTCAACATATACCTAATACCTGTTTTGTTTTAGAGCAAAACAGTCATATTATAAAGGTCGATAAGTAGGTACCTTCTTTTACGAATATTTTGAGTGTCGTTGTACCTACTTACACTTATATATTATACCTAGGTATGTGGATACATACTGTACAAAATGTGTTAGCTACCTATGTACAACATAGGTAAGTAAGTTGTATACTTATTCATCAGTTTTCTAAGAAAAGAATATCAGCAAACACCAGGCTTTAGGTACATAAAATAAGTAACACTTGGAATTGCGATTAAAAGTTACGATAGACCCACCATTTGTTTAGTAGTTATTTACCACAGAACGATTTACATGAACCCGAGTGATTAAAAGTTACGATAGACCCACCATTTGTGTAGTAGGTATTTACCACAGAAAGATTTACATGAACCCGAGTGAATCACTTTCGTTCTACAACGTTGCTTTTGGTTGTTTGTGTCACAATGTATTTAAACTTGACTGTGGCTAGTTGGTCTCAGACTCGATCCAGCGAGTGGACGTGTCCTCGTATTGTAATACCTACTTGTTAACGTGAATAAATTGTTACGTGAAGTTATTAATTTGTGATATAGTTAATATAAATCAAATTCGTTTGTTATTGTACCAGCCCAATAGTAATTGGTAAGTAAATAAGTACCTATACTTACCTATTTTATGAGCAAAATAGAAATATACTTAATTTTAATAATTCCACTATAATAATAAAAATACTCTCATGCATCACCAGCCAGACTACAAGATTAGTTGTAACGACAAAGCGTAAAACCTTCTCTTTTTCCTCCATCACAATGCGTTTATTAATGAAGTCATTAAAAGTAGGTAGGTACACCAGTATGTAGGTAATATACCTTCAATATGTACGATAATGTCAATGCGTACATAAGTAAGTATTCAAGTTCATTGGTTTATTTCTGAAGTTATAAATATAAGTACTTAAGTATCTAGATAGACATGGGTAGAATTAAAACTTTTATGTAGATAAGAAAAGTAGGTTGCTAGAAACAGCTTATTTATGTAGTGTTGTTTATTGATTAATTGATTAGGTAGGTAGGTATCTACCTAAAATTTTTTACACTATTGATGACCCGACAATGACGACCTTCCTTTCAGAATCGATAAGTAGCTACGTAATAATACCTACCAAGTTAAAACAAATTGACCGTGTAGGTACATTTTTGGTAGGTAATACGGATTTTCCTTGAAAACTTTATTACTGTAAGTACTTTACTTACAACTCTAGCTTTAGATAGATAGCATCATAATTATTATTATCATATACTAAAAATCAATAAGTAGGTTGTACCTAAATTTAGGAGCTACTAAGGTCGTGATGGTCTTGGTGATGATTACCCCAGCAAAATGTTATTTTGAATTTATCGATTTGCACCTTAGAGCATTAAACCAACCGGAGAGGCCACTGACAGGCGTACCCCTCTGCCAAAGGTACCAGCCCACCGGTCATACCCGTTATATATAACTAGTTGACGCGCGTTCCGCATCATAAGTCACCTATCAGTGCATGCGTAATAGCGTCTCAATAGAAATGCCGAATTGCAGTGTATTTTGGTGTAAAAAGCGTTCAGCGACATCAAGTCTACAAAAGGATAATATTACATTCCACCTGTAAGTATTATTTTGTTCTAATATTATTAAATAAGGCATTAAATTATCAATTTAACCAAATAAAATGCTAATCAACAAGTGTTGCCAGGCTTATCATCAATACTCCAATCTGGGGTAATATTTTAAGTTGAATTAACATAAAAACTAACCTTTCCTTTTTTATATCTCGCCTTGTTGACATATCTAATAAGTTTCATTTTGGATGTACATTATTGTGTCACCGTTCCCATATTTATTTATTTTTAATTAAAACCAATGTTTTTTTTTACCAAGTAATGCACAAAATAATATTAAATGAACAAGTAAAATGAGATTATAAATCCAAATATACAAGATTAGTGCACTTTATTTCGAAAGATAATTGCTCATTTCTTACAAAAATAAGCGTATTTATTTTTAAGAAACTGGTCACACTTTAACATAATTAGAGATGAGACAGTTTAATCACAAATATCGATATTGGTTTTCCAGTATTAAATTAATTTTTTTTTGTTTGTTTTAGATTTTCAAAAGAAGCAGCGCCTCGAGTCGCTTGGGTCCAATATTGTAGGAACCATATAAGTGGGTTCCTAAGCGTACAAGTATCTGACTAACAGCTTAAAAGACAAAGCCTTCTGTGCTGCCAGCACTGCTACCTCCTCCCTACCCCCCAAGCGGCGGAGAGCTCAGTTTTTAGCAAGTAAACTCGCTGTGCGCTACCTCCTCTTATTGCATTACCTAGGATTAGTTAAACTAGATTTATAAGGTTAATTTAAATTGCACAGTTTTTCAGTATTTTATTATACCTACTTAAATAAAGACTTTCTGAAATATATTCTGTTGTTTTTTTGTTATCTGAACAGATAAAATATCTCTCTAATAAAAATCTACTCATACATTCTCATGTCAGTGTCTTGTTACTATGTAATCAGAACAAAATCCTCCAATTACAAGCTCTGCTTAGTTGGAACGAAATTTAATAGCAACAGACAATTAATTCAAAGTATTATTTGGTTTGAATATACATACATACTTACGAATAATACACGTAAAATTGACACGTAATAATTAATTACAATCTTTAATCCACACTAGAACAAATTTCAACAGGTGGTAGTTATTGAACATACATCCTTGTGCGCAGTAGTAAAATAAAAAAAAAAGAGTGGGTACCCATGTACGCACGTAAGAAGTTATACTTCTTTGGCATAACAATCCAAAAATACCAAATAATAATACAACGCATACATACATAAATATTTGAATTGATATAAACGCCAATATATTTTTTATTTATTCACACAGATTATTTGTACTGATACGACACACAAAGATCCGTAACTAATTTCAGTGTGTAAAAGGTTCGCAACTAACTTCAGGGTGTTGCTTTTTTCTGTCGGTGTGCGCGCGCATCGTAAAAATTCACTCTCATCATTTTTCCCAATCGCGCCAAAAAAAGTATAACTTCAAAAAAAACGGCTAAATGCCAGTAGGACTCGCGCGCCGAGGGTTCCGTACTATCAGGGATCGGAAGTATTGAATAAACATTAGTAAACATAGTAGGAGAGCCCGACCGCATAACCAGATTTGTTTGTCGAACAATGTTTAACAAATAAATTTAGCCCGACCGTATGACGGGCTTTTTTGATAATAATTACAAAAAAGTGTGCTAGTTAGAAACACTGTTTTATTCTTCCTGCAATATTGACATAAACATGAATTAACAGAATTACTTCTAGTTAATTCATGTTTATGAACTATTTACTTTCATCTATTTCAAAGTGCTTAAATAAAAAAAAACTAGATTATTATTACCTAAAACTGATCTATATAATATAAGATAATGCTCATTTTAATAAGCAAACATAATAATCATGAAAATAATTAAATCTTTCGCGTACTTATATGAAATCCTAAACATCGATACTAAATATCGACAGAGTCAAGCTCTAACTGTTTTACGCTAAGGAAGCGTAAACTGATAGATGTCCCTGTGTGTGAATGTGATTGTGTGTGTTTAGTTTAAGCTAGTGTGTAATAATTTTATTGTGTGCGTGTATAACGACGCGATTTAAAAATGCATTAGTAGTTAACATTTTAATTAGTGTGCGTTGCTCGCGTTACCCCGTCCCCCGCCGAAAGTGGCAGACTTTTGCGCAAGGGAAATAGAGCGCGTGTCCACTCCTGTTGGTTTAATGCTCTAAGATTTGCACAGATCGAATTACACGAATAGGTAGCTTTTGTCGCATTATAATCTGTTTGACTATAGCAAAATTTGTGTGTTGTGGTTTTAAAGTTATTCTTTGCTGGGGTAACGTTTTGGGATGGCCGAGATCTCGAAAACAGCTCAACGCAGAAGTTTGAAAAAAATACCATTGTTTTAATAAAAAGTTTTCGATTTGTTTAATAAACACCAACATAATTAAATGGTTTCGAAAATCAGAAAAATCGAATTTGCAAGTAAACTAGTATACTTAGAATAAAATAAAAACCTGTATCATGTAGCCTAAACACAGTAAATTTGGATTGTGATACTTTACTCATTATGAAGATATAAGATTGAGTGATTTGATGAAATTTCAATGCCCGTATTTAAGTGATCAAAAGCACAGTTCCTAGTCGTTAGTACAGTTGCAAACGAAGGAGTTAGGTTAGGTTAGTAAAAATAATAAATAGGTATTCGACTCTTTCGGTTATAGTAATGGTTACAACAACAATTAATGTGACCACCTCTGTGGTTCAGTATGGATGTACCTTGTATGGATTGTCACGCAGAGGTCGCGGGTTCGATTCCAGCTCAGTGTAAATATTTGTGTGCATGAACATGGCTATTTGCATTGGTATTTCTATATGTATATATTTATTTACAAAAAAAAGTATATAAATATGTTTATCCGCATTCTAGAACCCATATCACAAGCTATTAATATTTTCTTACTTTGGGTCTAGATGGCGTTGCACAGTGTGTGGTTGTTGTGGTATTATTTATTGTTATTACATGACTGGCATTAGTATAGTAAACATTGTGTAAAAAAGAGTATTTTAGTGTACTAGTAATAGTTTTATAGTGTTATAGTTTAATAGTGTTATAGATTATAGAGTAGGTACGCCTACATGATATAGAGTAAAATACTCTATTTTAGAGTACGGTTGGCAGTGGAGTGCACTCCATATAAGCACAAAGGCACTGCCTACCCTAATAATTGCTTAAAATCACAATTTTAGCAACGTAATTAACTAATGCCTACCCTGTTAAAATCTATAATCCTGTCAAAAATCTCAGTGCACGCCACTGACGGTTGGCAACCCTAATTTTTACTTAGCACTGCAAAAGAAAATTGAAATTTCATTTTTCTGATTATCTAAACTAATTTTATACAGAAAAAAAAATTGATTTTTGTATGTTTGTTTCTTTGCAATTTTCAAACTACTTTTTATGCCTCTTTGTTCATTGTAATATTATAGTGTGTGTGTGTATGTGAACGGCTGAACCGATTTCGATGAAAATTGGTATGTAGATAGAATCGGTGCTGGAGACGGACATAGGCTGCTTTTTATCCCGATAATCGGTCTGGTTCCCGAGGTAAATATAACCCATTTTACGCGCGGGCGAAAAATAAAATATCAATGGCAACTTCTCTAATAAATGACCAATAGTAATTTCACCAGCTACAAACTGCATTTGACAAATTTTATAAAAATATGTACGTTTTGCGTGTTTCTTTTTTTAATGATATACTCAAAAAATACCTCCTCAAAAAATATATGTATAGACTAGCTGACCCGGCGAACTTCGTTCCGCCTAACAGTCGATCAACATTACTTTATTTTTCTAAAATAAATGAATTTTTCTAAAATAAACGTAGCCTAAGTTATTATTATTACATCAGCTACCTGCCAATAAAAGTTCCGTTAAAATCGGTCCAGCCATTTCAGAGATTAGCCGGAACAGACAGACAGACAGACATTTTGGTGTATGTACCGTATATATATACTTAAACATGTAGTAAAAAACTGTTATTTCAATATTACAAACAATTTCAATATTACAAACAGACACTCCAATTTTATTATATGTATATAAGTATTAAAAAAATATTTGTTTATTATATTTGGAAATATTCTCAAAAAATGATTAGTTATTGCTAAATATGACATTTTATACAAAATAGGGGTCGACTATCAGATTTGTGCATAAAATTTAAATGAGGCATAAAAAAGACTTGATGCCTTATATTACGTTATGCAGTAACGGGTTAAATTTTTTATTTTTCTGCTAAATTACTTGTTTGCTTATTTTAACAAACCACTATGATAATGTAACCAAATTACACTACAATTTAAATAAATCTTTTATTTAATAATGAGTACTTTTAAGAATAAATATTTTAAATTCTATGGGTGACAAACAGACATAAAAAACCTGTGGCACTCGGGGACTGCCGCAGTAAAGCCATTGCATAGCATTTTTTATCAACTTATGCAATTATAATTATTTATTTATTATTTATTTATTTATGCAGTAGGTATTTATTTTTATTTGATATTAATTTAAGTTTTTTCTTTGGTATTAATTCAAGTTACACTTTTTGAGCGTGGTGACCGATAAGAAAACATTTTCTTTTCTTTTATTGAATATATGAGAAGTTAATATCGTTTAAAATATTTTTTATTATCTTGCAATACATGTAGGTTATTCAGGAATTTTAACATCCTACTAAGTATTTTTACTCAGAAAAAGAATAAAACTGGGACATTACATTACATTGATGCATTATTACACGTCATTAAAATCTTAGTTTCATTTCTATAGTTCTACCAGATAAAATTTATTGCAAATGTGACAAAATATTTGGTTTATGTGTGGTAAAAATTAACGCCACTAGTGTTTATCCTGAGAAATAAATTTTATGGTAGGCGGAGTGGGAGGTGTTAGGTTTTATTTTCGTTACGAAATTTCTTGACTCCGTCGCCGCGCTCAAAGCCCGCGATAAAAGCTATGCAATAGCTTAAAAGTTTTACCTGCCCCGTTGTGGACCCCTGTCAACAACAGGGCGACAGATAAACCTTTTAAGGTGTGATTAGAAAAAGTTCGATTTGTCCCCCTGGTAACAACGGTGGGACTTATCAAACTTTTTCCCTGTCACCCTAGAGGGACAAACCAGAGGGGCAGGTGGGAATAATCCCACCTTTCGCGTAAGTATATAAGTACTACTAATTAGTAGAATAGGATGTCAAAGCGACATATTTTCGAAAGCGAGGCAGCGGACGATGGCGACGGATAGTCTGAAAGCGGGACGCATTATGTTAATACTCACTAGTTTCATTGTCAAACTAGACTTAAATTTGACTATCTACTGTTCACCTGACGTGGTTTGTAGCCTAGGGTAGGTGTAGGCCTTATATAAGTAGTACCTACGTAAGTAACTATTTTAATTTTTTATTATTTTCAGATAATGGAGTATACAACGTGGCTTGTTTTGACTGTATTTACATTATGCGCCCACTTATCTGGTCAACTGGACCTTGAAGCGCCAAGGTGGGTAATAGGTTCATATTTTACTTATTTATTAAATTATTCTATTGGGCGTCATGCCCGGAAGATAACTACAAATACCTAACTAGCTTTCCGTGGCGCGGTTTCACCCGCGTCTTTGTTTACTGCTCTACTCCCGTCGCCAGTAGCGTGATGTTAGATAGTCTATAACCTTTCTTGAGAACTGGGCTATCATACGCAAAAAGACTTTTTAAATCCTACAGGTAAATCCAGAGATTAGCACGTTCTAAAAAAAAACTAACAAACAAACTCTTTCGCCTTATAATAATAGTACATAGATTAAAATAAAATAAACCTTACTGAAATAGGTAGGGAAGTAGGTACTTATATTTATTTAGCTAAGTTAATAAAGAAATATAGAATTATGGACATGCTGCTTAGAATGGTACCGGCAAGCCTCGTTCTGAGTCTCAAAACGTGAAAAAGAAACATCCCAATATTTACCTATCTAATTTTTAACTGGGTATCTATTTGGTAATAGACATTAACAACTACCCATTATTACGAATCTTTCCAAGAAATGCCTCACCAACGTGCTGTATAGACGAAAACTTCCGGACCAACCTCTTTATTGCCGAGAAACACGGATAGGTAATATTTTTGTCCCTACACTTAAATTCGTACCTATTTGCTTAGACACTGCGTATATTACGCTTCCAATAAAACATTCTGCAAAGCATGGCTACAGGTTCCTGGTAGCCTACTAATCTATGGCCATGCCAATGTAAAAAGACGTGTGCATCACCCCAGCAAAATGTTCATAAAAAATTGTGCAAGAGGCGGGAGTATACCAGATAATTAGTGTGTCGTAAGGAGTAATTTGTTTGCCTAGTTTGCATTATAGTTTTAAATGTATTCGTAAAAAACAGATTTTGCTGGGGTAACCCTTGAAACATTACCCCAGCAAAATGTTTTTTTGAAATTAAGATTCACCCAGATCAAAATATAAGTAGGTAGGTTTTGTCGCATTATAATTTGTTTGACTATAGCAAAATTTTTGTGTGTTGTGGTTTTAAAGTTTGAAAAAAATACCACTATTAGACCTTAATTTGTTTGAATTTGTTAAATCAAAAGTTTTCGATTTGTTCAACAAACACCAACGTAAAAAATGATTTCGAAAATCAGAAAAAACTAATTTTCAAGTAAACTAGTACACTTAGAATAAAATAAAAAGCTGTACCATGTACCGATGTACATGTACACCTATATACACATAGTAAATTTGGATTGTGATACTTTAGGTACTCATTATGGAGATCAAGAGAAATTTGATGAAATTTCAATGCCCGTATTTAAGTGATCAAATACATTGTTTCTATAAAATAACGAAACATGAAATAGATTATGAACCATTTTACTACCCTGTTAATTGCAGCTTTAAATTACGATTAATAAGAAAGTTACATCAAAGACTAGAGTATGTCAGTAATACGTCTTTAAGCCGACCAAATTGTATAGGCTACGTAAAAGCGACCGCACCATACATACGGGTAAACTTTGCAAATCAGCAGCTTAGTATTCTTATGTTTTGCACAGTCAAATAAAATCTCGTAATTCGTGTACTTAGCCGATTTTTTATAATATGTCTACTAGTTTTCTATTAATACTAATTACAATCGGTTTCGTTAACAGTAGTATGGCTAATACTTTTAAATATAACAATTTAATGCTTTATAAATATTTAAAACCAACAAGTAAGTAGGTAAGTATGTACAATTTTATAAATTAAATAGTAGGTATACCATATTTTATGAACATTTATAGCACAATAGCTGTTGCCAGCGGCTTCGTGGGTAGGCATAGGTATCACCGGTTTTAATTGGTTACGTAGATTTCGAGTTTATCCATAACAAACATACAAAAAATCTAATCTTTTTTCTGTATTATATTAGTTTAGACAATAGAAAACTGAATTTTCAATTTTCTTTTGCCGTGCTAAGTAAAAATTAGGGTTGCCAACCGTACACTAAAATAGATTATTGTACTCATCATGTGGGCGTACTGTATAATCTATAACACTATTAATTTTTTTTTTTTTTTTTTTTTTTTTTTTATTTATTTATTTAAACAATATAATACAAAGGTGATACCACACAAACCATCGTGGGTTTAACAGTGATATGTTAGCCACAACATCTCGGTACATTAAACTTAAATACTACATTTTCAAAACTAAAAACTTAATAAATATTTTTTAAACTTGTTTTTACAATTTTGTGCATTCATGCCATCACAGACTTCTACGGGAAGACTATTCATGATGCAAGGCAGCATGTATTCCCACGTCCGCATCCCGTACACATTTTTAAACTTACCCTTCTTATAGACTGGTAAGTACGATAAACTACGTAATGATTTGGATCTAACGTTTTTTTCTACTTTTTTAATGTTATCATATTCCTCGCTCAGCACACTCACTCGCACCTTATCGAATACACTTAACAGTTTGCAGTGATTAAATAGACCATGTTCATCATCTTTAAATTTTAATTTTATTTTATTGGGCACTAATGTTTTTAAAATGGATAACTGTAACTTATAAATATTCTGTAGATAGGTTTTGTACGTGCGCCCGTAGGTACTTAGACCATAACCAATCACGGAGTCTGCTAATGCTAAATACATTGTTCTAAGAGTTTTATAAGGTAGCTTGTTTCTGAGTATATATAATTTTGACAAGACGGATCTCAGTTTGCCACATACATGATCGATATGGGGTCCCCAGTGGAACTTATTGTCTATAATTAGACCCAGGTATGTATGCTCAGAAACTGTTTGTAAAGTTAGACAACTACATGAATTTACCGATTGGTGAAGGCACAGGTGTTCATGGCCAACAATGGCTGGCACACAGGGCGATGTGAGGAGCGGCGAATGAATGTGCATTAACTTTGTTTTTTTAGAGTTAATGACAAGACCTACATCGTGAGCCCACTTACACAGCAGATCAAAATTACATTGCATGATCCTCTGGGCCTTAAGTAGGTCTTTATGCGCCACAACTAAACATGTATCATCAGCAAACTGGTATACAGAACCCTCGGAGAATATATTACACATATCATTTACATAAAGTAAGTATTCGGTCGGGCCAAGAATTGAACCTTGAGCCGTGCCGTTTTCAGTAGAAATCATGTTACTCAAAGAGCCAGCTATACTCACAGCCGTGTATCGATTTTTATGATAATTTTTAAACCAATTTAACAACGGGCCCCGTATACCATTTTGCTGTAATTTCATAAATAGTGTATTGTAATTTAAAATATCAAATGCTTTGCTGAAATCAATGAAGACAACAAGCACGTGTTCCCGGTTATCCAGGTGCCTGTTGACTTCATTGCTAAAGTTCAGTAAAAGTTGCGATGTATTTTTATTTTTTTGAAAACCGTATTGTCTGTCATTAATTATGCAATTGGTTGTCAAAAATTTATTAATTTCCTGGCCTATATATCTCTCAATTATTTTATCAATACAAGATAATATGGTGATTGGTCTGTAGTTATTTACGTCTGTGTGCGAACCATTTTTATAAATAGGCCTAATCAATCCGATTTTCAACTGGTCAGGATATGCGGATGTGGCAATGCATCTGTTTAACAAGTGTGTAATAACAGGGGTGATATACTTAGCGATACATTTGATATCTTTGAATCTTATGTTGTCAAAACCTGGGCATTTTTTAACATTCATATTTTTTATTATAGACAGGATAACATCATTTGTAACTGGTTGCAGCCTCATAGATAAATTACATTTTTGTACATAGGTTTCGTCATTTAATATTGGTATGTTACAATTAATACATGTATTATTAACATTATTTCTGAACTCGGTGGCAAATTTGTTTGAAAGGACACCTGGCACTAATCTAAAGTATTTTATAATAATATCGTCAATAGATTTAGTTACTTTACCACATAAATTATTAATGATTGCCCACACTTTTTTTGAATTCTGAAAGTTTGTTTGGATCTGTTTCAAAAAATAATTATTTTTTACGTTATTAATGTGTTTATTAGTTTTATTTCTATATTTATTATATAATAATCTATTTTGCATATTACTTTGGTCCTTAATCCATATATCAAGTAGCATATCACGTTTTTTACACATATTTATTATTCTATCACTTTTCCATAAACAGGTCTGTCTTTTACTTTGTTTTATTTGTACATTATATTTGCATTTATCATATACGAAGAAATAGTACCTACGCTAAAATATCTTTCATAACTATACTAATGCCAGTCATGTAATACTATGTAATAATAATAAATATTACCACAACAACCACACTACCCCATTTAGACCGAAAGTAAGCATATACTCTAACAAGCATATATAAAATATTTAATAGCTTGTGATGTGGGTTCTAGAATGTGGTTAAACATACTTATATACTTTTTTTTGTAAATATATGCATATTATACATAGAAACTCTCTGACCAATGCAAATAGCGAATTATTCCCAATAGTCCCCTCTAGCCCTGTCCTCCGGGGTGACAGCTAGGAATTGTCTTCCCAGTTGTCACCAGGGTGACAATTTGTGCCGACCGTTCCCTTTGAAAACTAGGACAAATGAGAAGTCTGTTTCTCAATTGTCACCGGGTGACATTTCCTACGATTTCTTCCTTCCCTGAAAAAAAAATGTGATTACCATAGATTTTAGCTTTTTTATTTTTTATGCTACATAGAATCAAATAAAAAAATTAACACAATGTCAACACGCTTACAACATTAGAAAAATATCCACTATATGTAAGTAAATAACAATGTCAAAAAGTTATGTACGTCCAACAGTGGACTGAGAAGAAGGTTTTGAACATTGCTATGTAGATTTAAAATTGTATTGATTAAGTATAACAATGTTATGTATAGTATATCAACAGTGATATGACTGTTTATTTTTATACTATTTATCTATACATATAATAAAAATGTAACCGATCGCTGTCTGTACATAGAAGATATATGAGAAAAAAAATTATTGGGGCCTTTATCAACGCAAATAGAACCCAAAACAATGATTGTTACAATTTTTGTCTGTTTGTCTGTTTATCTGTGCGTTTGTTCACGCTAATCTCAGAAACGGCTTATCCGATTTAGATATGGTTTTCACTAATACAAACAAACACTAAATGTTAAGTGAAGCTTACTACAATGGTAAGCTTCACTTAACATTTAGTGTTTGTTTCATGTCAATCGGTTCATAAATCAAAAAAGTTATGCCAATTTAAAGAATCAAGTCAAACATTTGTTAATTTACTACGAAACCTGATAGAAACAGAGACTTTAACACGGTTACGGAATAGCTGATAGCGTTTTTATTTTTCGGTATCCTCTCATTCTAAACAATCTTCCGTTTAGTTTTAAATGTGTCCAGTTTCCAGTGAGCCTATGTTTCGCGACGACAATTAATAAAGTCTAAGGTCAGACACAACTAAAAGTTGTGGGTGTGGATCTAAGTATTAGCTGTTTTTCCCACGGTCAGCTTTATGTGGCTCTATCACGTGTTAGCATTCCTAACAGCCTGTATGCTTTGATCCCCGATGGCTATACGTCTAATACATACATAGTTTAAAAGGCTTTGTTCTGACTGACTGACTGACAACGTACAGCTTATACGGCTGGTCGTAGAGACTTCAAATTTGGAGGGTGTGTTTGCCTTAATGTCTAGAGGTGTACTAAGAAAGGGTTTTAAAATTCAATCCCTAAGTGAATGAAAAGGGATGAAACGATTGCTATTAAAATCAAAAATACTCTCATTAATGTTTTTAACAGGGGTGGCTTTAGAACGGTTAAATTGGGGCTGAAACGTTAAATAGAAAAAAACCTTTGTATTTGTAGTTATCGTTTTGCAAATTAGTATTGGGATATTTAAAATTGTTGTTTTAAATATTTTTGATAGGGGTGAAATATTAAATAGACAGTTGAGTTTATATAAAATATACTACTTTATCGAACAATAATTCCTCTACTTTAAAATTATCAATTTAACAATTAAACAATAATAATATTCATCGATATAAAATCAGTCTTACTATATAAGTAAGTATAGAAAATATTGCGAAATTCATCTCATTTTGTATTTAAATGATTTTTCATAAAATTAACTATATTATAAATTTGAGCCAGTCTCATTGTTGTAATGATTAATATTTAAAACTAGCTGTTGCCCGCGACTTCGTTCGCGTGAAAATTCAGATGGGTGCCTCTATGAGAATATCAACGCAAATAGAACCCAAAACAATGATTGTTAAAATTTTTGTCTGTTTGTCTGTTTGTCTGTGCGTTTGTTCACGCTAATCTCAGAAACGGCTTATCCGATTTAAATATGGTTTTCACTAATGTATTGTGGTAAGCTTCACTTAACATTTACTGTTTGTTTTATGTCAATCGGTTCATAAATAAAAAAGTTATGCCAATTTAAAGAATCACATCGAACATTCGTTAATTTACTACGAAATCTTATAGAAGCAGAGATTTTAACAGGTTGTGGAATAGCTGATAGTGTTTTTATTCCTCGGATTCCTGTCACTCTAAACATTATTTCGTTTAGTTTTAAACGAGTCCAGTTTGCAGTGAGCCTATGTTTTGCGATGACTAATTAATAAAGCCCAAGGTAAGACACTAAAAGTTGTCTGTGTGGATCTAAGTATTAGCTGTTTTTCGCACAGTCAGCTTTATGTGGCTCTATCACGTGTTAGCATTCCTAGCAGCCTGTATGCTTTGATCCCTCATGGCTATACGTCTAACCCATACATCCATACATATTATAAAAGGCTTTGTCCTGACTGACTGACTGACTGACAGACAACGTACAGCCTAAACCGCTGGTCGTAGCAACTTGAAATTTGGAGGGTGTGTTTGTCTTAATGTCTTAAATCTTAATGTGAGTTTTTAAAAATTAACCCTTAAGTGTATGAAAAGGGATGAAAACGATTGTATGAAACGTCTTCATTTTTTAACTTACAGCTTTGAAATTTTGTTTTGGAATACTTATATTTAAATAAAAAATCATATATTTTTTTTAACTGGGTTGGATTTATAGGGGTGAAATAAAGGATGAAATATTGTATGGAAAGATCTTTGCTTTTGAAGTTGGCGACTTGAAATTTGGAGGGAGGGGGAAGGGAGGGGGAGGAAGAGGAAAGGAAGGGAGAAGTGTGGGAAAGTGCGGGGGTAAGTCAGGGGGGAATCGACTGCCTCTGTATTTCGGTGGTACTGTGTATGGACTACCACGCAGAGGTTGCGAGTTCGATTCCCGATCAGTGCAAATATTTGTATAATGAACATGTCTATTTGCATTGGTCTGGGTGTTTCTATGTATAATATGTATGCATTTACAAAAATAAAAGTATTTAGGTATGTTTATCCGTATTCTACAACCCATATAATACAAGCATATATTATGCTTACTTTGGGTCTAGATGGCGTTATGTAAAAAAAAAAAGAAAAAGGGAACTCGGGGGGATGTGAGGAGGCAGTGAAGGGCAAGTGAGAGGTAAGTGAGGGGGAAGTGAGGGGGACGTAAGGGAAGTGAGGGAAGTGAGGAGTCAGTGAGTGGTAAGTGAGGGGAAGTGTGGGGAAAGTGAGGGAGGTGGGAGGGAGACGGGAGGGGAAGGGGAAAAAGGGGGAGAGGAAATGAGAGAAAGGGGAAAGTTATTGTAGTGAAAATTTGCCTTTGTGTATTGTATATTGTTTTACGGGGGATATCTTTAGGTAGGTGAAAGAGGGTTTGTACGAATGGTGATGATGATGAGATTAGAAATAGTATGCAAAACAGTATTTAAACAATATAAAAATGTCTATTGGAAAAACGATATTCATGCGAGCAAAGTCGCGGGCAGAAGCTATACATAATATATAAAAACGAAAGGTCACTCACTCACTCACTCATCACGAAATCTCAGAAACTACAAGTACCAGGAACTTCAAATTTTGGAAATAGGTGCTCTCTAAGACGGGATTTTGCGAAATTCATTTCCTGGAGTATAAAGGGGAACAAAATTTGTATGAAGCTTCTATAGTTTTTAAACGGAAGTTTTGATAATACGATTTCCAAACTAGGAACTATTCTTATTAAGTGGGCAAATAGGAGTGGCAAGTTTCGTTAAATATCGCAAAATTTCGTCTGTTTTAGGGGGTAGCGGGTGAATAGATTTAAATCGGATTCGCCTTAGAGACGGATTATACTGATATTTATTACTAACTAGCTGTGCCCGCGACTTCGTCCGCGTGGAATAGTGATTTTGGGCAGCATTTTGTGGATATATCTTTTGGTTTGTTTTGAATTATAAACATCTTCGTTTAGGTGAATAATCTTTACAGTAAATGCTTCTCTATATACGATATTAGACTATCGATACGATACGATATTAGACGATGGCTACACAGCCATCGGGGATCAAAGCCATACAGGCTGCTAGGATTACTTACACGTGACAAATCCACATAAAGCTGACCATGCGAAAAACAGCTAATATTTAGATCCACACTCACAACATTTAGTGTCTGACCTTAGGCTTTATTAATTGTCATCGCGAAACATAGGCTCACTGGAAACTGACCTCGTTTAAAACTAAACGGGAAATTGTTTGGAATGAGAGGAATCCGAGAAATAAAAACGCTATAAGGTTTTTTTTTATATACTAGCTGTGCCCGCGACTTCGTCCGCGTGGAATAGTGATTTTGGGCAGCATTTTTTGGATATATCTTTTGGTTTGTTTTGAATTATAAACATCTTCGTTTAGGTGAATAAGAAAAATCTTTACAGTAAATGCTTCTCTATCTACGATATTAGACGTATAGCCATCGCGGATCAAAGCCATACAGGCTGCTAGGATTACTTACACGTGGCAAATCCACATAAAGCTGACCATGCGAAAAACAGTTAATATTTAGATCCACACTCATTAATTGTCATCGCGAAACATAGGCTCACTGGAAACTGAACTCGTTTAAAACTAAACGGGAAATTGTTTGGAATGAAAGGAATCCGAGGAATAAAAACGCTGTAAGTTTTTTTTTTATATTAGCCTGCCAAAGTGCCTCTACTCTGGCTGATGGTAAGCAGTCAGTGGAATTCAGAAGTAGTGGACACCATTCCAAAAGCCAAACTACGTGTATGGTGGCGTCCACTATGGCGGCTTAGTGAGATGCTTCTTCACGCCTCGCTTAAAAGTCCCAGGATGAAAGTTAGGTGGGAACACATGCGCTGGTAAAGAGTTCCAGGCTTTAATTGAGCGACAAAAGTATAAAGTGCTGAACCGTTTGGTTCGAGACCCTTTAGATTGCACTGTGAAAGGGTAGCACTTCAGTCCCGCATGTGTCGTTCTGGATAAAAAGGGAGAGGAAAGAATTAATTTAAAGAGTTGTTGAGAAGACTCTCCGTGGTAAAGGCGATAGAAGACGGCCGTTGAGGAGGCGATGTCTCTTCGCAGCTGTAAAGGCTCAAGGGTCTTAGGCCTCCGGGCTTCCATGATACGGACTGCTCGCAAAAGGCCGCCGTACCGTCTCGAAAATGGTCGCCGGGTTCCACTATCCGGTCACCAACCTGCACGACGAACCACTCCGAGATTATGCGCAACCTGGTGGGGCAGTCTCTTTTTTTTGGTTAGGTCTAATTGGGCTCTTGTACAATGCCGCGGGCGGCCAGCGGCACCACCGTTTATACGGGTCTCCCTGGCCGGCGGGTTGACCCACACCACCCACACAATGACTCCGCGGATACTCAGCTGGTCCCACACATGCTGCGAGGTCAACGCCATCTAGACCCAAAGTAAGCATATTATATGCTTGTATTATGGGTTCTAGAATACGGATAAACATACTTAAATACTTTTATTTTTGTAAATAGATACACATTATACATATAAACACCCAGACCAATGCAAATAGACATGTTCATGCTACAAATATTTGCACTGGGCGGGAATCGAACCCGCGACCTCACAGTCCATACACAGTACCACCGAAATACAGAGGCAGTCGATTTCCCCCTGACTTTCCCCTCCCTTTCCCCTGACTTCTCCCTAACTACCCCCGCACTTTCCCCTCACTTCTCACTTCTCCCTTCCTTTCCTTTTCCTCCCCCTCCCTTCCCCCTCCCTCCAAATTTCAAGTCGCCAACTTCAAAAGCAAAGATCTTTCCATACAATATTTCATCCCTTATTTCACTCCTATAAATCCACCCCAGTAAAAAAAAAATTATAAGCGTATTTTTTATTTAAATAAAAGTATTCCAAAACAAAATTTCAAAGCTGTAACTTAAAAAATGAAGACGTTTCATGAATTGGGTTGAATTTTTAATAACCCTTTCTTTGTACACTTCTAGACATTAAGACAAACACACCCTCCAAATTTCAAGTCGCTACGACCAGCGGTTTAGGCTTTACGTTGTCTGTCAGTCAGTCAGTCAGTCAGGACAAAGCCTTTTATAATATGTATGGATGTATGGATTAGACGTATAGCCATCAGGGATCAAAGCATACAGGCTGCTAGTACCTAATGCTAACACGTGATAGTGCCACATAAAGCTGACCGAAAAACAGCTAATACTTAGATCCACACCCACAACTTTTAGCGTCTTACCTTTACTTTAATTACTTAATTAATTAATTACTTTAATTAGTCATCGCAAAACATAGGCTCACTGGAAACTGGACTCGTTTAAAACTAAATGAAAGACTGTTTAGAATGACAGGAATCCCAGGAATAAAACACTATCAGCTATTCCGCAACCTGTTAAAATATCTGCTTCTATAAGATTTCGTAGTAAATTAACGAATGTTCGATGTGATTCTTTAAATTGGCATAACTTTTTTATTTATGAACCGATTGACATGAAACAAACACTAAATGTTAAGTGAAGCTTACCACAATATATTAGTGAAAACCATATTTAAATCGGATAAGCCGTTTCTGAGATTAGCGTGCACAAACGCACAGACAAACAGACAAACAGACAAACAGATAAACAGACAAAAATTTTAAAAATCATTGTTTTGGGTTCTATTTGCGTTAATATAGGTCCCAATAGTATTTTTTCTCATATATCTTCCATGTACAGACAGCGATCGGTTACATTTTTATTATATGTATAGATACAATGTACGATTGCCGTAAGATTAGGTAAGAAATATTCTCATACAGGTACACATCTGAATTTTCACGCGAACGAAGTCGCGGGCAACAGCTATAGATAATAAAGTTGAGATATTATAGGTAGGTTTAACTAATCGAGGAAAGCATTCGGTGACACCTTTCAGGTGGGTATGCATTTACTATTAAGTATACATTGCTAAGGTTCAAATCTGCAAACATCAACAGTCAAAAGATGCCTAATATCTAGGTACCTATTTAAATCATGGTGATTTATTGGGCTTTAAGTGCCACGGACAGGAAATAATATTTCGAACCCTATATAAATATGTAGGTAATTCTTAAGCTACGGAACTCACTTCCACACGTATGTGTTCGCTTTTTATTAGGTACTAGCGATCCGCCCCGGCTACGCACGGGTGCAATGATGATACTATATAGTTTAGTATCAGCATTGCACCCGTGCGTAGAAAAAAAACTGTAAACGTGTAGCTATATAGATATTCTGTAGTATAATTACTACAGAATTCCGGCCCCCGGCCGGTACTGCAGCAACCGCTAAGTCTCCGCATTTTAAATCTGTAATAATATCTTCGAAAATATTCATTTAAATTACATGCTAAAAAAGGCCATATTGTTCTATATTAAATGCACAATGTATTTAATATAGAACATTTCGCGGACTTTTTTGTAAGCCTTTTTAAGGCGTACCTACATTACTGTTGTACATTATTTTGATCTATCTTGTAGAATGCAGCCAGCGTTTGGAATGTAAGCGCAAAAAATGTGTTTATTTACGACGTCACATTAGAAACCTTTAAAATAATCAGAGTTTCTTTACTATACTATGCATGTTATAAACATATAAACCTTCCTCTTGAATCACTGTACCTATTAAAAAAACTCGCATCAAAATCCGTTGCGTAGTTTTTAAAGATCTAAGCATACCTACAAGGTACAGACAAACAGCAGGAAGCGACTTTGTTTTATATACTATAAAGTGAAAACTATATCTACCTACTTGTCTATCACGGTTGCGAAATGCTACAAATGTAATGTTACAATGCAACTGAAAACCTAATTAAATAGACTCCTCACACACACACACACACACACGCACACGCGCACGCACACGCACACGTACACGCGCACGCGCACGCGCACGCACACGCACACGCACACGCACACGCACACGCACACGCACACGCACACGCACACGCACACGCACACGCACACACACACACACACACACACACACACACACACACACACACACACACTTAATAACTTTCCATAGTATAAGCCTATTTCTGTATTGGGCGGTCAGAGCGATGAACCACTGATTGACTCAAAACACAGGTTTCAACCTAGTTTGGGAGTCGGAGGCAACTACCTTTGCTACCTAATATAGCCTTACTTACTTACTATAAGTTTAGTTTATGACAGACTTGTAAAAAACTTGGCTGAATAAAGATTATTATTATTATTATTATTATATTATTATTACGGTTGCGAAACTAAATAAAATAATGAGGGTTTATGCGTCATCAGTGGCAACGTCGCAATTTTGTGTCATATTTCGTGGTTTTCAGTTTTTACCATTATTCGGGACCATATTTTTAAAACATTATGTTCTGACACTATAAGGCTAGAATTAGGTGAAAGCTGACTAAAAAATAACTATAATGCTTGCAGTTATTTTACTACGAAAATAACTTAAGTTTTAATGTATTATTTGCCTACAAATAGAACTGTAACCGCAATGATTTCTTACTTTTTATACAGCTTTCACCTAATTCTAGCAAGACAGAACATAGGTAATAAGTAATAACACTCATATTCAGCGTTTACGTGTCATGTGAGTGGCAACGTCGCAATTTAGTGTCATAATTTGTGGTTTCAAATTTTTATCATTAATCGGAGCTATATTTTAAAAATATGTTCTGTGTAAACGCTAGAATTATGTGAAAGCTGTATAAAAAGTAAGAAGTCATTGCGTTTACAGTTTTATTTATGTGCAAATACATAATACATTTTGAAACTGTAATTTATCTATAATGTATGTATTTATAAAAAAAAAATGAATAAGTAGTATATCAGTTGCTTAGTACCCATAACACAAGCAAATATAATTGCTTAATTTGGAGCTAGATGGCGCTGTGTGAATGTGGTAAAATATTATTAAAAAAACTAAAGTTGCGTTATTTTCATAGTAAAATAACTGTTATGGTTGAGTACTTACTTTTTATATAGCCTTCACCTAATTCTAGCATTTAAACAGAACATATTATTATAATATAGCTCCTATTATGTAAATGATAAAAAGTATGACACTAAAATACGACGTTGCCACTCATGACGCTCAAACCTTTTGCAATGCCTACATTTCTCCACTAATTATTTAATTTTATATTATTAAGCAATTTTGGTACAAATATTAACATACATACTTACTTAGGTAGGTATAGTCGACCACATATTTGCTTTATCACAAAAAAAATCCATCAGTTTCATTAAAATTTAATAAAACTGAATAAGGCAGTGGCAACTGTCACTGTACTGAGGGCACTTGCAAAGAAAAATAGACAATAATTATGCAGACGACATCTCTAAGGGTAATAAAGCAATTTTATAGTCGACTATACTTACTTAGTTATTTGAAAATTTCAGCACCTCAGAAGCACCAATTGCTGACCAAATAAACGATACTGTGGCATACGCTATTAACAATTTTGGCTACAAACTGTTACTGAAAATGATGAATGAGAAGAAAAATGAGAATATAGTAATTTCACCAACTGGCATTGCCGGTAAGTAGGTACCTAAGACAAAGATCTTATATAGGTGGGTACTCGTAAATAGTGATAAGGCCGATGAAGTCACACGATGCAAAAGTCATACTAGGTAGGTACCTACATTTGTCAGGTTTTAGGGTATTAACTGAGAAAATCATGTGCGAGAAATGAGTAGGTACCTTGATGGTGATGACCTTTGATATTGGATTTTGTCCAATGATATTCTATTTAACAGTTAAGTTATAAACGCGTAATCGTGTAGACCCGAAAACACCCAAATTGGGGCGTATTTTCTTTAGTCTGTGTTACGCACAGCGACGGCCACGGCAGCAGTTAAAAAAAAGAAAGAAATAGGAAATACATTTTCGTGGTGCGTGTGACAAGGACGCGTGCACCCCGGACATAGAATAAAATACAGATGCGAAAATCGTAGGCAGAAAAGTCATTGTTCTCCGCAGTTCGGTTTTCCTTTTTTCTAACCTTGTATTATTTAATAATTGTGTTTTATGTAAAAAATCATAATTATACTTAATTAAAAATTAAAAATGTAATGTGTGGTAAAAAACTTTGAATATTACCAGAATATCACAAACCATAAAATAAAGCACTTTCTAGTTTTACCCTACTGCAGTAAAGCCCAAAAGGAGGGTTATGTGTTAGACCTGTATGTATGTTCGGTTATTTATTCCCGCGTAACGAATAAACCGATGGACCTGGACCGATTTCAATAAATCATAATCATATTAATGCCTATCACAGTTTTTATTAAAAAGGTTTTAACTTTTCTTAAATAAATATGTTTTTCCTTTTACATGATTTATTTCTACCTTCAACGTATTTGTTTATTAGTTGTTATATTATGTATCTTCTGTCACGTTATATTTGTTAGTCTATGATACAACTTGCGGTGATTGGTAGCTAGAATAATATTGTTTGTTTACATTCAAACGCAATTGACAACACTAGCTTTCACTTTTTTTCCTCATTTGTTTTCTCAAGTCGTTCTTTTCTATCGTTTTGGCATGTAGTAAAATGTAAAATGAATGAAAAATGTGTATGTGTGATATATTTTTTATCATAAGATATAAGGATCTACGTTCATATCCAAAAAAAATCGGGTATTACAAAAAAAGCTTACCACGGCGCGCGGTTTCACCCGTGTCTTTGCTTACTGCTCCGCCCCCCGTCGCCAACAGCGTGATGTTACACCTTTTCCAAGAACTGAACTATTAGACGCAAAAAGGATTACTCAAATCCGACTGGTAGTTGAGAGATTAGAGTGTATTAAATCTATTTTTAACCTACGTTTATTCTGCTAGGTATCTGCATTCACTCTGATGAATAAATGTTTATTTAATTCTATTACGATTTTTAATTTTTCCTCATTTTAATAATTATAATACTTACCTTCCGCTGTACAAAAAATCAAACAGTCATTAGTAGGTAAGTACATAAATTGTTGTAAGTAGTTACAACATCAATAATTATTATTTAATTGATTATACTCAATCAAATCAGATCAATAATCTCAGAAATCCCGATACAATATACGGAGTGTATACGACGGTATGATATTTAATGCTAATTACGTATAGTATGTAACATTATGAAGCGAGAAAAAAAACAACTAAATACCTATCTTCAATAATTTAGACACCGACTACTTTTTTAATTTCTTTAATTCTAAACATTCTGTAAGTACGTCAAACGGTCACTGACTTAAGTCATAATCCACGCCGAAGGATAAACGTTGCCGCTCATTACAGGTCAGTGAACTTGTCATAATAAATGGTGTAAGTATTGCTTTGTTACAACTAAAATACTTAGAAAATTTTAAATTTTTGTTTTTCGTCAAATCATTTTTGTGATTAATTTGAAATAATTATACGGACTTGTAACAGCTGCCTTTTAATTTAATATCAAGCCGTCGTATACACTCTGTATATGCCAGGTAACGATATTCTTGTTACGCGTCCCAACCACAACCGAGCGACTGTGCGTTTTGTTTTACCGCAGTGTGCGGCGCCTCATAGATCTCTATACGATACAAAAATATGTGCGGTAGTTTCACCACAAATTTGCAGCGAAAGGCCAAAACGCATGCATTTATTTCACCGCAGTGCGTGGACCTGTATGACACTATACTTCACAGATTATGCGTATAAAAAAACACAAGACTGCGCGGTCGCCTTAATAGATCGTGAACTTGTTAAGAAGTGTATGAACTATCAATTTTAGCATTGCCTACTAAGTAAATGTTCTGTGGTTATGAAACTCGTCAATAGCGGCCTTTTATCTTCTATCACGACGTTTTAATTTAATTTAAAACTTTGTAATCCATACTTCCATACCATACTAATATTATAAATGCGAAAGTAACCCTGTCTGTCTGTTACGCTTTCATGCCTATCACTGAAAGTTCAGGGCTTTGACCTTTAGTTGAATGAAGTTGATAAGACCATGTAGGTACGAGATAAAGCTGTACTAGCTTTAAACATTTTTGAAGATTTAGAGTAGGTGCCTATGGAAAGGAAATCCTCTCGGCAGAATAACTGTTAACAGACTGCTGTAAATGCTGCAATGTAGAGCGCCACTGATTGCAGTGATGTGTTCCTACAATTCCTATGTATTTAGAGAGTTCGTCAGGTCACTACGCCAATCGACAGATATGTACTATAATAAAAAGTAGGTATAATTAGCTAAGTGCTAATAATAATAGCTAGCGTGGTAAGTAATCATTAATTGATCTTGCTTCTTCGTGTAAAAAGTAGCCTTTGTTTGCAATTTGATACACAAGATTACAGGTGTACGTTACTCTAGCAGGAAAGTCTCCTAGAGTGAAATGAGTAGCATGAATAATTAGTGCCTGATATGCTGTAAATGTGCGCGGCGAAACTTTGCAGTATATTAATTGACTAAATACTTTTGGTTTGCATCCACAACTTTTAGGTTCAGCCAGTTTCTTGTATGTTGACGTCAAAGTTATGCCACCGTCATTTTGACTTTTAGTAATAATATGTATGCAGTGCCGTAAATAGCCTTTTTTGCGCCCTGTGCGAGCTTCTATAATTGCGCCCTTGTTTTTTTAGATATTATAGGTACCCTAGAGCAATGCTATGTATAGGCCTACTTTATTTCATTCAGGGTGATAAAATAAAGCACAAGGAACTTGGTGTTGGTGGACCAATTATCTAATATTTTGGAAGAAAAATATTTTTTTTTAAAGAACTGGTGTAGGCAAACAAGCAGACGAGCCATCTGATGTTAAGTGTACCCTTCGCCTATTATACCACCCACTGTGTCTCACTCACTAAAACTCAATCGCAAGTTCACTAGTGCAAATGCGTTGCCCACCCTGATGCTTAAGATTTAATTTTTGGGCCACTATGGTTTTCATACTTCTATAATAAAATAACACCCTGCAAAGTTTCAGTAAACTGTAAATTAATTTAATTTTAAGTACTTGGTATGGTAGAGTTTTGAATAAGGAAGTTAGCATAATATAAATTGCGTTTAAGTATGAATTGGTGAAGAAACGTTTATTCGAAAATATTTGCAAGATTATTCACAACTACACAATACACAAATAAATGAGACCACAAATGAATGAGTTCAGATAGTAAAGATTTATTAAAGCAAGCCATAAACTTTTTTAAAGATTTAATTTTCGCGCTTTCTTCATTGCGAAATCGTTGATAACCTTTTCATACCTTCTTAAGTCGCGTTCAATCGACAAAATCGCTAAGCCCGTCAACCTTTCTTGGCCAATCGTCGAGCGCAAGTAAGTTTTCATTAATTTTAGCTTACTAAATGATCTTTCGCAGGAAGATACAGTCACTGGCATTGTTAAAAAAAATGAGCGCGATGTTTTGTCTAATTTAATAGACGTTTTTGATGATACTGGCATGTAGGTACGTATGTGTTGGAATCGAGCACTAGGGCGCAGAGGGCACTTATCAGGAGCAAACCGAAAAAATAATAGTCCTGCCTGGTCTGGCCATTCTTGCGCCCCCCAGAGTCTACGCCCTGTGCCTGGGCACCGGTGGCACCGCCCTATTTACGGCACTGTATGTATGTAAGTCATGTACTCACACTTCTGAAACTTTTTATAGTTATTACAAGTGTCAAGCAGGACCGAATACTGTTTTCAGTGAACTTATAAGTTTGCTCATTTAGGTGCTGCGATTTTTTTTTTGATGTTTTAAGATAGCGATCACCTAAAAACTATAGATATTTTCTTAAATATAATTCTTTCACAAATAGGCACAAATTAAGAGCTACTCGAGTACGTTTATTCTACAGGCGCACATATAATGGTTCTATAGACACCCGACTCTGAAAAACGTTACCTACGCAGGAAACGGAATATCTCGAAAACATAAAGACGCACATTTTTTTTTCGGCGCAGATTTACTGCATATCAGGCACTAATTATTGTGTTCTGGTCTGTTCTACCATTACATACCTACGTGCCTACCTAATAAAAACTTTTTATCTAGGTTTATTAGCAATGTCGCTTCTGGGTAGCGTCGGGAGAACCTATGACGAGATCGCGGAGATTCTTGGGTTTTCTCAAGGTAAGATAAACATGCAAACAATTCTATTCTTTAAAGGTCAAAACGTGAAGTAGAATCTAGATGTGAAATTACGCAGTAATTTTTTATATTCTACCTATTGGCAAAGTGATTTAACTCTGCCTGATGGTAAGCAGTTAGTGGGGTTCAAAAGTGCCTATACACCATATCGCCATTCCAAAAGTCATCGCATCAAACTGTTTGCTAGCCTACACTAATTATAATCAGAAATTAAAATAAATAGATAGGTATGTCATTGTAACAAAATTCTACTTTTCTAGTAGGTAGGTACTTCACATATGCCTAGAAGTACTTCTAAGGTCGGTGGTCTATTTTTTTATTGAATCGCATACACCGGGTAGATTTGAATGGGATTAAAAATGGTGTAGATACCTACATAATAGTGACCAACAAGATTGTCTTAGGTTCGAAGCGCAGGTGATGCTTATCTATTGAAAAGTTTTCGTAATACGTGTGAACACGGAGTGAACATAGGTTCGTTACATCTACGAAATAATTGCCCTCAGATCCTTAGGTACAGCTAGGTACTAAATAGTACATTATAGGTAAATTTTTTTTTTAGTAAAAGGTATAATTGAATTGGCCATTGTACACTCGCCATTTTGACTCACGCTCTACATCCACATTATTTGACCTTGTAATGTATGTATGTTTAAAATATACAGATATATTTGCAAACCGCAAAAACCACGAACAGCTCGGACAATTACTGCAATCTTTGAACACTAATGTTACGTCTAAAACATTGTATGCAAACGCTATATTTGTGGATATGCAGACGCCTCTACGAGAGTTGTATCGCACTTATCTACACAATGTGTATCGCGGTGAGATACTTGGTACGGATTTCAAACAAACTGAAGGTGCCAGAGGTGTTATAAATGAGTAAGTTTTATTTGCTTACCTGTGATTGACGATGCGATACCATATAGGACAATGACTATTACCTTGCCGTGTTGCTTTACTGAATTGGCAATGGGCATGGCACATAGTTCGCACAACTGATGAGGCTATTGGGCAGAAAGGTTCTGGAGTGGTGAAGACGAACTGGTGGCGCAGTGTGGGTTGACCCCTCACAAGGTGGACCGAGACGAACTGATAAGGGTGGCGGGCAACAGATGGATGATGGCAGCTCACGACCTGCCCAGATTGCGAAAATTGGGAAAGACGTATGTCCAGCACTTAACTCTGAAGCTGTTAAAGTTTGTTTGCATTCCTTCACAATTAAAAAATAACCATACCAACCAAGAACCATAAATAACAAGTAACACTTCTTAATAAAACTCATAAATCAAATATTAACCAGTTTTATTATTTTTCCAGATGGGTGAAAAATCATACAGAAGGTCAAATAGAAAACTTTATAAAACGCAATCTGCCAGTCTCCACAAAAGTAGTGTTGTTAAATGCTCTTTACTTCAGAGGTCAATGGGAAAAGCCTTTTGTTCCTGAGTATACTGCCAAGTAAGTATTACAAAATCACCTGTCGTTTATTACGGAAGTACTACCTATTATTAAAACGTCATCACGGATATAGAACAGACGGAGATATAAAAATTATTGTATATTAAGTTAAGGTCTGATCACTCCTAGGTTCTCTTGCCATCCAAATAAACATTCGCGTGATGCACAAATAAAGGGTCTCGGTAATATTATCTATCTCGGTCTCGCTGCACTTAGTAGGTATCCGTTATTATTAATTTTATAAACTTATAAGCGACCATCAGTTTGTTGTCCTAGTGCGGGTCACGAAAGGAAAGTGGGTAAGCACTTATTGAGTTTGCGAAATAAGACTCATACTATTGCATATTTTTCCAACATATTTAAAAGACTTTCAAAACAAACATTAAAACTATTCTTAAGAAAGTAAGACAGACTCAAATATGTTAAATGTATTTTGCCTTTCTCTTACTTTTGAACAAAACGCAAACAGGCCGATATTTAACTTCTTGCGCGAAAATAGGTACTACACCGATTTGATATAGCCGATGCAGATCCACCTAGACTTTCCTATTTGTACCAATATATTAACTTCTGCTTACAGGATGTCATTCAAAAAACCAATAGGTCAAGTTATGGCTGATCTTATGTTGAATTATGGACAATTTCCCTTCACAATTTCTGAAAAACATGGTAAAGTACCTATTTCAGTAATCTGTTAGATAGATGACAAATTCATAATTATGGTCAGTGCAGGCAGACCCCTCAGGTTGACAGATGACCTGATAAGGATAGATGAGGGCGACTCACGACGGTCACCACCGGTCAAGGTGGCGCCGAAACTTCGAAGATTCCTATTTCCAGCAGAAGACGTATTTTGCCTAATATGATGATGTTGATACCTAAATACTTTTTTTGTAACGGGCGGCGGCGTACCTAACAATTTTAATCTCTCGTTTCCAGATTTTATCATGATTGCGTTACCGTATAATGACAGCGAAACGAAGATGTACGCCTTGAAACCACGATTGCCGAAAAAACTGGATCTATTGGAACTCATGGAACAATTAGACTACGAGAAAATTGATAATACAATAAATGAAATGACTGATAAAAAATGCGTTGTGCGCTTCCCAAAAATGGAACTGAAAAGTAGCATCAATTTAGAAAATACTTTAAAAGGAATTGGAATACGGTATATGTTTACACCAGGCAAAGCTAACTTTGCCCTATTGGTGAATGGAAATTCTATTGTTAATAAGACTGAAGAAGAATTAATTACAAGAATAGGAAGTAACGAAGAGATTACTGAAGAGTCGCGAGGGATAAAAAGCATGTTAGACAATCTGCCAAACCCGGGAATACACGTAGACTCTATGATGCACGATGTGAAGATGACTATAAATGGTAAATTAAATTTTATTTAGTTTCGATATCTTATAAATTATAATTATATTACCGCACGGTAAAGTTAAATGCGGTCAATCACAGCACGCTTTGTCGAGAGGTTTATCGCACTGAGGTATAAGCGATAAAAATAATAATAATAAAATAATATTATAAATACTTAGTACCTATTATAGGAGTAGTGGGACCTATATTTCCACCTCATTAAGAACTTTAACGACCTCTAGTAATAGAGTTTAAAAGCAGTTAATAAGTAATATGCCTCATCCCCTTAGAAGGGTAGAACACACAGTAAGAGTGTTGTAATAATTATCTTTAAATATCTGCGTATTTAAAACGACCTGCGAGAGGCGACCTGCTTGACTGCTTAGACCATAATCGGCAGACAATAATGTTAGTCAACGAATTTAAAATGTATGGACCTTTCATAGGAATCTGTACATAAGTAATCGACTCCCTTCTTAAAATGAACACCAAATTTGTTTCAGAATATGGTACAGAGGCAGTTGCCGCAACAAGTGCAGTGTTAGCACGCACAGCCGAACTGTTTTATGCAGATTCTCCATTTTATATATTTATAAGGAACAAAAAAACTAAGCTTGTGACATTTAGCGCGGTTATATTTGACCCCACTGTATGAAGACTCAAAACAAAATAGAACGAAAACAGCAGCAACTAAAACTCCTTACGAATAACCAAATAAAATGGCAGATTTGCTATGAAATAAGAATAGCATGGAATAGTAGGTATCTGTTGCTAATAAGCAGTGTAAATAAACAATAATATAGATCTAATATAATTACATTTTTTAATTAAAATATTTTATACATACCTATGTAAGATATGGAATTACATGATTTTATTTAAATTATAATTATAATTAATGTAGTAAGGTTATATATTTATCTATTGTTTTTTATTTTTTCTATTCTATCTTTGAGTGTCTGTTTCCATTGTTCTTCATTTATGCTCTGAGCCCATTCTGGTATAGAAGCCTCTGGCAATGCAAAATTTGCCATTGCCCTCATTACCTGTAATAAAACAATATTAGTAGTAGGTAGGTGAGGAGGATCAATAGATCTCTACATCTTAAATCCGCTTTCTATGTATACATACTTAAGGAATATTCCTAACCTGACCTGAAAACCTAACCGGTTGAGGGTTATGTTAGGAAAGAGCAAAAAAATATATTCCTGATGTAACCCTCTTCCTAGCCCTTTTTTTTTTTTTTTTTTCGTGGGAAACACATTACGCGTACGCACCCGCCTGGGCGAGGCGGGGGTTATGTCGGACTCTCCGGCCACAATGAGACAGCGGCCGGCATACCGACTAAAACCCACGGTGTTCCTCCAGACGGCCATAGTGTCGGGGTCACGGGAGACGCTCGCACATTCATCCGCGACCCCGACAGGCCACGGCCCGCTCAACGTGAGCGAGCCCCGTTTGATTTGGGGGGCCTAGCCCCCCTTCCTCCTTCGAGAGGCGTTCGTGGAACACGTACGCCGCCTTCTCGGGCCTGTGCTGTTCGAGCGGCGATTGCCCAATCGCCGCCCGCAGGCATCCTCCTATGGTGGCTGGAGATCCCGGAGCGCCCCACGGCGACGTCCGGGGCGGGCGCCACGGGCGGGGAGCAAGGTGGTCAGCTCCTTCTCCCGCTCGGCCGCCTCCTTGGCGAGCATTACCTGCTCGCAAAAGGAGGCGACTCCCTCCCAAGTCCTCTCGCTGCGGACCATGGACAGAACCACGAGTGACAGAACCATGAGTCTTGGAACTTCTAGATTGACTGAGCAGAGACAGACTGTATCTCATCTGGTTGCACCTGGTGCCGTCCTAACTGGATGCTTCCTTTGTGCATGAATGGTCAACAAGAGCAAAGGACCATGCATTGCAGTCTTCTCAGACTCTTGGCAGAATCTGCACATTTTGGGCTTAGGTTGAGTTTAAACATATGGTAGTTTATTTTACAGTAGTTGGTGAGTATTCTTATCATCACCAACGTTTTGCACCTACTGAGTGGGAGCAACTCTTTGGTATGTTTATTGTCATGGACTTTAAAAAGCGCTTTGGGGTGGCTTTGTCCTGGGGCAGATAGCCACGCTCTAGAGATACCACAGAAAGGTTCTGGTCTCCTCTATTTACGAGTGTCCCGGGACCCATGGCATTATAACCTTGTTAGATTACCCTAAGTCGTATAAATTCCTTACGCAATCTTTTACTAGTTTCGAGTAGAATTTTAAAGAGTTTAGAGCCAGTAGTGCTTGGCTATCAGAGTTGATGTAGATTGTTTTACTTTGGGTCTAGAAAGTGCTGTGTAGTTGTTATAACTACAATTTCTTAAAATTTTTAGCAAATTCTGCAATAAATTAGTAAAGTTTAAGTACCTGTTGGGCATGTTCATTGTCCATTTGTATGGGGTCTGCTTGCCTTGGAGCATTCCAAACTTCCCTAGCTAGAGAATTTTCCATGGGCTCTATGTTGGGTACATTTCCTGGAGGTGGAGATGGCTCAACATTCTGCAAATAACAAGATTGGACTGTTTAGTAGACCATAGAAAAGTTACAAAACATCATTAGGCAAATTCATGGATTTATTAGAGATAAACATTACACCTTTTGAATCAGCATCTAGCTAAAATCAAGCAAAATGAAGCCACAAACTAATACAAAACCACTCGTACAAGCTTACAAATATCTAAAGACTAAGGTAGTTAGATTAGTGTCAATTAAAGAGTGGCCTAAGTTTCATGCCAGTTTGTCTCATGGCCCTACCCTACATCAGCGAACTGACTGTAGGTTAATTGGCTGACTCACTATTAATGTTCATTATGTGTTAATTCAATCAACCCTGATGAATAAATGTCTTTGACTATGATATAATTACCACACTTTGTCAAGTTAGTGATAAAAAAGTGAGTAATTACCTCAGTATCCTCATCGGTGTCATGATCTGATAGTATCATCTCAGGCCCTTGAGCCAAGGGTTCATACCCATAATATTCGTGATCATCGTCACTATCATCGCCGTTTCCGTTCATTATCAATTCATTTCGTGGAGGTGGAACTAGCTCCTGAGGGCTGCTGTCAGGTGGATCTGGACCGTGGCAAACCATTCTAGATATTTAACTCTATACATGCATGATTCACTTAGAAAATATTGTAACTTTAGCGCTGTAACTTAGCACCAGGTGTAGTCAACACGAAACAACAGTAAAGAGTAAAATCTGAGCTTTTCACTACGTTAGAATTATTGGCTCACAACATTAAAAATACAACAATAACAATAAATAAACCACATCCACAGAACTTGATAACTTTTACAAAACACAACACAAAAAATAAAAATTTTTAACAGGGTGCAGCACAGACTAAGTTCTCAGTTTATAGTGTAGTGTATGATCTATGGACTAAGTAGAGAACCATAGATATTTATTTATATATGTATATCTAAGAGCGGTATTACATTAACGTGTTTATATGATTTCATATCTGTCAAATTCTATGATCATCATAGTTCGACGACCCTCAAACTATGATCATAGTTAATCACATGTAGTTATTATACCGTCATAATATATGTTCTTCATTTAAAAATGAGTTACACATCTTTGATCATATTTCTATAATAGTCTAATAGCGGCCTAAGACCAGAGTATCACTACTTATTATAAAACAAAGTCTATTCCCGCTGTCTGTCTGTCTGTCCCTATGTATGCTTCGATCTTTAAAACTACGCATAGGATTTTGATGCAGATTTTTATAATAGATAGAGTGGTTCCAAGAGAAAGGTTTATATGTGTATAACATATCTATACATATAATAAATCTCTAGCGAGATAAAATCTGTAGGTACATTGAATTAATTTAGAAAGTTATAAATGCAATTTGATGAATGCGGTGAAATTTTTATTAAATTTAGTTTGTAAAACTACTATTAGATTTTTATAATGATGCGTATATATGAATTTAAGCACAACATTTTAAAATAGGTAATGTATTGTATAGTTTTCGAAACATAAATAATAATATGTCCAATTTAAGTTGATCTCTTATCAATATGGCCATATTAATTAGGGACCATGTTACTGATAATAAGTACATCTGGATGTACGTTCATCTTGAAGGTGAACAAAGGATGTACTACAACCCTGACACCATGACGGAATGTTCAGAAAATCTAAGACAAACTACTTACTCTGTATTCTTTCAACTTTGTAAAACAGATGCAATTGTAAAACACTTTTAATTAGGTATCTCATTATTAAAAAAATAGGGTAGTTATAATCGTAAAACTCGTGGATAAGCTGTGAATGGTGAACCAGTTAGATGTTTTTAAACAACTTAATGAAACAATTTTCACTTTTCATCTAAATCACTGAAAATGTTGGTACAATGCGCCTACTTTTGTAATCTGTTCATGTTGCTTATTTTCTTAAGGATAGATGATATCTACCTTACATACGGGCATTTACTAGAAGATAATCAACATAGGAATGATGACGCTTTGTTTGAAACATGTATTGTGCTATTTCAAATTTAGTTCAGTGGTGGCATAAATTATTATACTGACCATAACGGGTAAAGATACTGTGGAAGAAAATTATGCCTTCGAAGCACTAATTTTCGGACAAAACTAACACTTTACGTCGATATAATGTACATCTCCAGTCAATCCATCCCGATGCTAAAAGATCTACTACCGTGAAATGTTTGCTGACTATACAATATACAGAACGATTTATTTAAGTAATATGTTATGCAGATAAACTGAGATTAGACGATGGAAATTAATTATGATTCAGTGTAATTGGTCGAAATTTTACTTAGTGATGTCTCGAGACCATTCATCTATATTTAAAAAATTCTTTGTCCTGAATAACTGACTGACGGATCAACGCACAGCCTAAAACGCTGATCATAGAGAACTTAAACTTAGAGGATGTGTTCATTGTAAGACGTAGGCATCCGAGAAAGGATTTTCCGAAATTCGATCTCTAAGGGGGTGAAAAAGGGGGGCAAAGTTTGTATGGGACAATGTGATTCCTTGGTGCAATCTATTTTAAATTTTTCTTATACATTCTTTAATAGAATGAATAGATGTACTTCGTATTTAATGGAAATTTATCTCCTAACGGGGTTAAAAAAGGATACAAAGTTATTTTGGGGATGATTTACTTTGAAGTTGATAATTTTTTATTTTTTATTTTATATTGTAATATACCATTAATATCATCAACAAGAATATTATTCTACACTTGACGCTGGCAGAAATAGCTGACAAAATCGTCGGCTCTGTTGCTAAAAAAAAGGAAATTCAATATCTACAGCACCTACAGCAACATAATTTGATTATGTTGCTGATAGTGTTCGACAGCAATTTTCTAAGCGGGATATTGTAAATTGAGAGTTATGATAGCACAATCATTGAATCGAATAAGTGAAATGCATCACTCATATACCTGCCTTATAATAATTAAAAGATATCACTATATTAAAATTGCGCAGCCGTGAGATTTAAATTTCCGCAAATCCCGCCAAACAGCGACACAGCAGGACGCGGGCATTCGCGCAATTTGGCGGAATTCGGCCTACACACTCACCACTCACCACAGATCAAGTAGAGATGCTACGCACTCACAGTTATGGGGCGGAGTGGAGGGCTTATGTTTCCGTTGTTGTCTACTTTTAGACTTTTGTCTATAATTCAATCACTGCCCTTCCTCAACTACTTATTTAATGTTGAGCGTATATTTATTCTCGCTTAGTTACCATATGAAAACAAAACAGCGAAATAGGCTGTCCACTGAATTTATCACTAGTTTGTTAACTGTTATGATTTCCAAATTAGTTCAAAGATGACTGCGGCTATGGCCCAGGAATAATGGTATGATCCTAAGGTCAGCAAAAAATAGTTTTAACATGGTTTATGCTTAGGTTTATGTCTTTATAAATATACTAATTAAGTTTCGTTAGGACATCGTATTAATATTGCATTGAACTGCACTATATTTGGTGTAAATTATATATTTGATTGAATAATTTTTCCGAGACCACTATCTCGAACTCTTGAACGTCAAAATGCAAAATATTGCAAAATCGGTAGAGCCGGCCACAAATATCGGTAGACTCGCATTAAAAATCGGTAATATGAACAAAAAAAAAACAATATTCAGTCAAATAGTTACCTATGTTTATTTTACAATGTACACGAATTATAATGTAGGTCAATACAATAATAATACGATATCTTAACGAAGCTTACATTAGTGTATTTATAAAGATATAACCATGTTAAAACAATTTTTTGCTATCCTCAAGATCATACCAATATTCCTTGGCCATAGCCGCAGTCATTTTTGAACTAATTTGGCAATCCTATCAGTTAACGTCTTTAATAAGTCGTTTTGTATAAAACAAACTAGTGATAGATTCAGTGGACAGCCTATTTCGCTATTTTGTTTTCATAAGATTAATACGTGATAAGGATAAGTACATAAACGCTCAACATTAGACAAAAGTAGACAACAACAAAACAAATTTACTATCATCGTCGCGTTTTAGTAAACTTTTAATTATATAAAATAGTTCTAGTTCTTCAGGAAATCTTTCTTTGTATTCTCAGAAATCGTAAAAACTCATTGCATTTTGGTACTTCGGTAGAAGAGACCCCATATCGGTAGAAATACCAAAAAATGGTAGGTTCTAGACCTCTGGTTCAAGACCACTGCAGTCTGCACCTTAGAGCATTAAACCAACTGAATGCACTGCACCCAACTTGTTCTTTAGTCTGTGGTCAGTTTATTAGAGTGTCACAAAAGTCAAAACTCAAAACAGTCAAAACTGGTCATGGTGAAAAAGTCAAAATAAATCTAAGTAAAAAACAAAATAAATAAATTAAGCTGATTGAGTTGAGATTTTCATGTCGTAATTTGTTTTTTTGGAGTGACTAGTTTTGTTTTCACTGTAATGGCTTGGAGAAGTCACGGCGTAAGCAATTCTGACATGATTCTTCATTTGCGAAGTAAGAAATTTTATTAGGTCAAGTAATTTTATTTTACTTTACGTCGCTTAATTAATGAATGAAGTCTTTATTTTAAATAAGAACGCACATGTGAATATCATATAATAACATGATATTGTTTTTTTTTTAAACAGAAAACGGCATAATTAAATCTGATACTGTTGCAAATGCTATGCAAGCTGTGGACCGAAAGAATTACTGTCCTTATGCTCCTTATCATGATTCACCACAATCTATTGGATACTCGGCTACAATCAGTGCTCCACATATGGTAAAATGTGTTTTGATTGTACTTTTCTATTAGGGGTAAAAGAAATGTAAATAAGTTTCAAATTCATAAAATATTAGTCTTGTTTAATTTTATATTTTTTTTAGACTAGTATAATATGTACTAATACTAATTTAGTTTGTTCCTATATTTAAGTGATTTCTTTTAGCATGCACATGCTCTAGAAAGGTTGGAAAAACAGCTTGTTCCTGGTGAGAAAGCGTTAGATGTTGGTTCAGGTTCAGGTTACCTCACAGCATGTATGGCCATGATGGTAGGTGAAACTGGCCGAGTAGTTGGTATTGAACACATACCAGAACTTGTGATACTCGCAACAAAAAATATTGAAAATGACAACCCAGCATTGCTAAGTTCTCAAAGAATTCAACTAGTTGGTAAGTCTGTACAATTTTTTTTTTCATACCTATATTATTAGCCTACCAAAGTGACTCCACTCTGCGTCATGTTAAGCACTCAATAAAAACCTGAAATGGTGGACACCATTCCAAGAGCCAAATACTGGTATGGTGGCCTCTACTATGGCGACTTAGTGAGATGCTTTTTAAAACTTGAGATCGCTAAATAGAATAAAGCAAAGTCAGTTTCCTTGCCTGTTTCTCCACCATCATATTGTAAACCATGCAATAGATTTTCATATTTCCGTCACTCCAAACTCCTCTGATTACTTACCATCAGGCAGAATGAATTCATTTTGTTTTGTTGAGTTAAATAAAATAAAAATTGCCTTTGAAAAACACTAAATATTGTTTTTATTTGTATTTGTAACTGGTAATTTTCAGTTGGTGATGGCCGCCTAGGATATCCCACTGAAGCACCATTCAACGCAATTCATGTGGGTGCTGCAGCTCCAAAATTGCCAGAAGCTGTTAGTAATATTCCATTTATACAGTTAAAGTAAACATTTTTTAATAACTTATTAAAATTCTGTTCTCTTTCTTGCAGTTAGTCGATCAGTTGAAACCTGGAGGAAGATTGATTGTGCCTGTAGGTCCTGAAGGTGGAGAACAACATTTAACTCAGGTATTTATTACAAATACATACATTTACGCCATTTTTCCCGAAGGGGTAGGCGTGTGTATCACTTACGCTTTGCCAGTTATGTTGGATCGAACGAATCTGTTGCAGCCTCCCCTGCCGTTAATATTGAGTATTTTTCGACAAAAACCCAATATTTTTTTTTATTAGTGCATTTTGTAATAAAATTGATGAAGCAAGCATTTCATAACTGGATACAAACATTCTTTAAATAGAAGGTATATTAGTTACGCAAATTCTTAGTATTTGTAAATGAAAGTAGGTCACATTTTCCTTCCCAATTATTACAATTACATGATAGGAAAAGGTCATTGTATTTAGAGCAAGATTAATGCCTATTATTGTGATCGAGATTAGATCTTTAAACCCTGCAATATACCTACTACTTGCTGTATTAAATTTTTTGGCTAATAAAATTTAGACTACTGGACTAAGAAGTCTGATGTTAAATGGAATATTCTGTTGATATCTGACTATATCGCCAAATTAACTTTATGTCCATAGGTTGACAAAGGTGCAGATGGATCGACTACAATCAAGAAACTAATGAGTGTAATTTATGTACCTCTGACTGACAAAGACCATCAATACCGTGAGTGACTACTTAAATTCATATTGCAGTTGCTCATGTTCAAAGTTCATTATATTACATTGAGTTGTATCAATATTATTATTTTGTTACTTTATTGCTCATACAGGTGAAATAATAGCACATAGGAATAGGATTTAACTTACTGTTTTTGCATGGCGTGTTTCTTTACATGTAATATTTTAGTTAGAAACATGGAATTATTTATGAAGTATTGAAAGTTATGTAAAGTTCTTTTTAAACTATGCATTTTTTAATTTTGAAGTTTCATGATTATTTAGTTAACTATCATTAAATTAAGTAATGAAGAAGAAATGTTGGCAGGAAATTCTTCGACAATTTCTGCCTTTGTTATTACAGCAATAAACTAATCCTGTGTGTTATTATATTATTCTTTCATAAGAATATCTCAAGTACATTGCCTGTGATGAGTTGTCTTGATATTATTTTATAAAGATTATTTTTTTAATATTAGCTGCTGCCTGTAGAAAGCTTACTGATGATTTTTGAATGTAAGTTATCTACAGGCAGGCGTTATATTTAATCACCATATTATTGTTTGAAAAAAATGTTAAATATCTTCAATGATACTTGTAAATACAATATAAGTGCAAGACCGTATGGTATGTAAAAAATTGAGTAATGTCATGAGTATTACCATTGTCTTGATTCATCATTTTTATTCAATTAATCAATTCGCTGACAAGTTGGCCGTGAGAAGAACTGGCCAGAAAGAAACTCACGCCACTCTTCAATCGCGAGATAATTATTAAAAAAAATTACATTTAGCGCAAACAAAGCAACATTCAAGAAATAAAATATAACTTCACTATCGATAAATGATTTAAGCAAATAAAATATAACTTCACTTCAATTAAAAAACTAATTTATAAATTAATTAAGCATGTCTGATCGTTACGAGCGCCAGCTATCGAATGCCTCTCTCTTTCTCTCTCGTTGCATATGTCATAAATAACGATAGTCGATACTCGTAGGGGTGGGGGGTCGGTAACGCGTTGTTTGTGTAGACGGAAGGCGTCATCAATTGACACGTGCGTTGTTACTTTATTTGTATTAAAAAAATATGCGTCGATAGTCGAAAGTCAACTTAAATACATTTCTATTGGAGTTTTAAACTATACAAAGAGTTTAAAGATGGTAGCTAGACTTAATCTGGGTGTTGTTGTGTTATTCACACGTGCATTGTTACTTTATTTGTATTAAAAAAATATGCGTTATCTTTAACAACAGTAAAACACAACATATTAAATGGTACTGCATGAAAATATATGCTTTATTGATGTTTCATGTCACTTATAAATTATATATTTGTTAACGAATAAAGCTGCGGGCGGCTGCTGAAGTATCTATAAAATCTATGTACGATATAAGATTTCATAGAAACTAATTAAGCTGCAATTTATTATTGATTAGAAATAAATTATCCTTTGCAGGCAATTGTCGTATAGTTTGACTAACGAAATTGTCAAACAGATTGATCAGCATGTCAGTTGTATTGATCAATCAAAATTGTGGATCTAATTAGGATGGTAATGGTAGCTTTACTATTCCATGTAATAAATAAAATAAGTACCTAGTTTAGTTTATTTAAAACCTAAGTGAAGTGTAAACTTTGTTCTAGGTCCTTGGCGTTAGTAAATATCAGTTTGATCCATAACTCTTTGTGTGTCGTCTAATTTTATATCAATAGTAACCACTCAAAACTTAAATGCATCAAATTATTTATTGTAATTTTTTTTTATAATAAACTATTGTATGTTATGGAAAATAAATAATTCATAAATTATTATTATTTTTTACTTCGAAATAATTTGCCCGTAATTTTCTTTTTCCCGAAGTACTTTTCATCTTTTTTGGCATCTATAGGTTGTGGTTTCACATGTAATATAGAATAGAGAGTTTCAGCTTCATTCTTGTTTTCAATAATAGCTTGTAGCTCTTCCTGAAAATACATTATGGGATGTTAAAATTACGAAATAAAGTTTCTAGGACGTACCTAAGATGCAGGAAAGAGGTGATTATTAGCCCTTTCACAATTTTTTTCTGTGGCACATTCTGAAGGGTTGTAATTGCTGCGACTTTAGATATACTATTGTCGCAAAAAAATAAAATATCTATGAGTTTAAGGAGGAAAATATATTTCAGTACTTTGAAGAAGTCGTCGAAAAATATATTTCATTATTTTTAAAAAATATAAACATTGCACTATGAAATATTTTATTCTGCAGAGAGGGCAATTATGAAAGAAGCAAGGATCAAGTCAAACCAAACGGCAAAAGTGAGGCGCATCCTTCAGCAACTCAAGATATATCAAACGCAAAGGCGCGCGTCACAAGCACAAGATGACGCGTCATCGTCCATCTCGTAGAGATAGGCAACATAATGTGTAATACACTGCACTCATAAAACGCCCCCTAATAGATACCGCTTTAAAATTTTTTAGTAAAGTTGTGACAAATAGAGAGGCAGGAGCGAGAGCGCGAAACGTAAAACCTGCGCTGTGATTAGCTATTTCAAGATCACGTATTTGAAGACACAGAAATGCACCAATCATAGTGTCTGTAATTAACTGTTCTTATGATAGCTATAGCTAGTATGAGTTCTGCGTGTCTGTTACTCTGCATGCGGAATATATTAGGGGGTTATCGGTGACTGTACTCTAACAAAACTAGTCATTATATTCTGTGCTTCACGCTTCACTCGTGGTAACGATCGATTGAAGCAGAGCGGAGGCTAAATAAGCCGTATCCTTAATTAGATATCATGATATAATAACTTTAAGGTTAACTTTTCTACTAACCGTTTACACACATTCATTACAAAATAAGTCTTATATTAGAGACTACACTCAATACTATTTGTGAACACTCAAATAAATAAAAGTCACATCGCCACAACGATAGTGGCGGCAGGACATAACCACTACACCAGACATGTATGCACTCGGATCTACCATTAGACAGGTGTGTGGCTGTAGGTCTCGACAATGACACCCGATTTCAAATTTAATCTTGCATGGCCAGAACAGAGCTCAATATAACTACAATGCTGTTTAAAAATACAACTTACTTTGGTTAACGTAATGAGATGGTCTAACGAGATGCCTCTGTTCATGACCCTCGCCAGGTTTTTAGAAGTGACTCCAGGTAATTTCTGCACGAAGTCATGCACTAAGATATTGTATCGCTCATAATTCATATCATCAGCTGTATTGTCTCCACTAAGTGCTAGAGCCTCTTGAACATTAGGATTTTTTCTACCTTGCTGCGATGAAAAATTGGGTTAAATAAATATTAAATTTTCCGTGCCAGTCATAATATAGAAAGAAAGTTTACAAGACTTTTCATGTCATGTTACTTATTCACAAACGTGCACATAGGTACAGTGGGTTCGTACGTGACACGTAGACATACGTACAGATTTATAAGACCCTTAAAAAATAAGTGTAATTAAATATTTTTCAGTTCTATTTTCGCTGGCGATTTGGTTGATTATAGTAGATTAACTTATATCTATTATGTTTTTCCTCATAGAAGTGAATATGTATATTCTTTTTGAGTGAAATAAATATCTTAAACCTTAAACCTAGATCTTGGGTAAATTTAACAGTTTACACAAAAGTATCTACTAAACTATAAAAAGAACACGAATGTTTTCCTAGGCAGGACTGTAGTGGTGTTATTGGCCTGCTTTACTATATCTGTAATTCTTAATCATTAATTTTTCATGTTACATGACAGTATACTTAAAAACTTAATAAATATGGTTAGGTATAAGCTACTTCAAATACTCACTTTGAGTTCATAAAACAATTCTGCAGTAGAATAAGGGCTAGGTGACCACACCAGTTTCAATCGAGGAAAGTGAATCGTGAGCAATTGTAGTTTTTGTTGTATATCTGCACCAGATATATCTGATGATACCACGAAATGTCCCTGTCAATAACTATTAATTTAAAATTCTATTTTGAGATAGGCTTGGGCAAACTAGTTTAGAATGGTTAAAGATCAATTATGGAGTTAATCAAATCAAACCTACTTCTCGGACGCCGCAATACTGAACATGACGTCATCATCGTCATTTCAGACGTCAAAGGAATTTCATTGCTGGACAGGCCTCTTGCAAGCATTTGCACTTTCGAGTACCGACCAGTGGCGTGCACAGAGATTTTTGACAGGGTAGGCATTAATTAATTATGTAGGAATTATTAAGGTAGGCAGTACCTTTGTGCCTATATGAAGATTTAAAATTTTTAACTAGCTTTCCGCGGCGCGGTTTTACCCGCGTCTTTGCTTACTGTTCTGCTCCTATCGCCAGTAGTACGATGTTATATAGCCTATAACCTTCATCGAGAACTGGGCTATCATACGCTAAAAGAATTTTTCAAAGCCGAGGTAGCTCCATAGATAAGCGCGTTCAAACAAACAAACTCTTCAACTTTATATAATAGTATACATTATTTTCTATAAGTATTATCTTTTAACGTAGTTTCGTAGGCAAATTTTATTTTTATATTATTAAATTGTCGCCACTTTACCCGGTCTACAGCCTACTTTACTTCCCACGACATTGACACTAATACTTCTTGATATGGCTCATTCTTTTATTACTTAAATGAAAATTTAAATGTTTACCTGTAAATTAAACGGCTTATTTTGATCGAATTCAATTAACAAAATAGGTCGACTATAATTTCGACACATTTGCGTGCACTGTGTGTAGAGCCGACCAGAGTTTAGTGACCCTATTAAATCTGAAATTGATTTCCTTTCCACACAAATGTCTGGAGTTAAAATGTAATCGCCTATCTGAAATATATATTACAGTAATGAATGCTGGTAATATGGTTTTATTTTCCTTGATAAAATACCTTTCAAGATCTCGCAACACACTATGAGTTTGATGACATTCTTAATTTCAACTTTATTATGTAGTATTGAAAACTAGACATCTGATAACCACAGAAAGTTCAGTTGGATTACTCGTCGATAATGACCTACATAAGAAACGGACAGAAACTCAAACTCAAATCAGTTATCTGTAATAGCTTAAAGTAATTACATAAAATTTAATTTTGAACTCTTATGATCTTAAAAGTAAAGTTTAAAATGAAGAATTAGTGCTATATGAGCTATATTAATAAATATTGGTTTATGAGGACTTACAGCTATTGTAACAGGTTCAATATTAATTCCCTTCTTGTGCAATAGTGCTGGCAGGTCGGATCTAAACTCTCTCATATCGACAATAACTACAGGTTTTTCTTTTTGTTGGTTCTGACCACCTAGAAGACATTTTGTTCTACTATAAGTAACTTTCTTAAGCTAATTTAAACACCACCACTGCTGGCATAAAATATCAGACATCATGTTCACTCGAAGTTTTAGAATTTGTTTACTAGTACTGTAGCTGACTTTAGAAAACCCAACCAATCTGTTGCTCAGCTATTAGCAGAAGGTAATAAGAAAGAGGATCTTTATGACATTGTAGATATTTCCTTAATCATTTCGGCCCATTCCCGCTGTAACCAGCAAGAATCATCTACCATTATAATTAACTGTAAGTGAAGTTTTCACATATTAATAACACACGATTTGAAGAACGAAACCTTATTGTGAACTCCCTCCTAGTTACTTACCCGCTTTTCGCGTGTCCGCAGCGTCGTCATCGTGTTCAACATTTAAATTGAAGTACTCGTCCGTTTTACCATCTTGATACGATGGCACGACCATTACCTAAAAATATACATTAAAAATAAGTATATATTGTATTGTATCAGTCTGAAGATGAAATAAGATAAAAAAAGATCGACTTTAAATGTAGGTGATAATACAGAACATTTGCTTTGTGTACCTACTACTTAGATTATCCTTTAATAGATACCAAATTGATATTTGTTTAAATTTTTTTATATTAGCCTACCAAAGTGACTCCACTCTGCCTGATGGTAAGCAGTCAGTAAAATCCAGGAGTAGTGGACACCATTCTAATAGCCAAACAACTGGTATGATGGCCTCCACTATGGCGGCTTAGTGCGATGCCCTTTTAACCCCCTCTTAAACGAGCCAGGATCAAAGTTAGATGGGAACACATGCGCTGGTAAGAGGTCCAGACTTTAATTGAGCAAGAAAAGTATGAAGTGCTGAACTGTTTGGTTCGAGACCAAAACCAGTTAGTTTAGACTCGAGCTCATAAAAATAAGGGGCACGAGCAGAGTGCGCGGAAGGATTGGCTATTTCAAGATCCAGCATTTGAATACACTGAAATGCACCAATCGTAGTGTCCTTAGTGAGTTCATAGCTTACGAATACCGTACCGTACGGTATGAGTTGTGCGTGTCCGTCGTTACTACCTATACGGAATTTATTAGGGGTTATCTGTGATCTACTAACAACACATGCATTTACTTACACTTTTAGTTTGAATCAATGTCTCGAAAGCCAGTTTCTCCCTCTTCAAGGATGTGAGATATGCTTGTTCCTCCACTGTTTTGTCGTATATCAAGAAGTACACCTTAGTTTTATTTTCTTGAGCCTTCTTCCTACATTCATACATTTCTATTTGTCTCACAGCCGCTATGTCACAATGGTATAATATCACATATTCCGGACGCAAGGCCTCTAAAGTTTTCTCCAATGAAAAATTACACCCATTTTCTTTAAAAGTTTGAATACATATTATAGGTTTCTCTATTTCTAACTGCGTGATGTCTAAGTTGTCTATCTGTAAATAAAACTTCAGATAAACATTCTCAGCCTTTAGTAAACCCTTTAGCGGTGTATAAATTATTCCTATTAATAAAATGTTTTCAGAAGAAATGGAAGCTTTACCTGTGAAATAGGCTCAAACATACTTTCATCTTGGTCTTTGCTATTATCACTCTGTGTTGCTACTTGAGTTAAAGTTAATAGATAATTAGACTTATTCTGATCTTCCTCATCTAATACTTGATCTATATTTTTACTATCTTTGTCATCACTTTTACTAGCATTATTTGCATTATCTTTTTTAATTGCATCAGTTTTCATATTTTTCTTTAATTGTGTGTATTTTTTAGAGACAGCGTTTATAGTAATATCTCTTCTGAACGCCGTATAACATAAGTATTTATTCGCTCCCATAGTAAGATAGTGGTTTAATTGGGAACATGTTCTACCATCTTGACAAAGTATTAGTATTTTGCTATTGTTAATTTTGCCTCCTGCTTTCTTTATTTCATCTGGTATTTCTTGCAATAGTAAATCACTGAGGCATTTCCATTTTGGACATGGCTCAGGGTCAAATTCTGGTGTTTTATACATAAAAGTTATAATTAGATTGATTAGGTACATACATAATATAAATTAGTTTTTGACAAAAAGACCAACTCATTATATAATAATAATAACAATACCAGCCTGTTCACTGTCCCACTGCAGGGCAAAGGCCTCTTCTCATATAGAGAAGGCATAAGCATTAAACACCCCGCTTGCTTAAGGCGGATTGGCAATTTCAGACTTTTAAGTCCAGGTTTCCTTACGATGTTTTCTTTTACCGTCAGTTCGAAATGTCCAAGATAAATTTAGAAAGTACATATGATTTGGAAAATCACATTGGTACTTGCCCGGATTCGAACCCACTACTTCGTATAATTTACGAAGCGGGTGACTTATCCACTGGGACATTTTTACTTACTCAACCCATTGTATCTACATCTAAATGCTAAAACATTGTAAAATGTAATAAGTGTACAATAGTTTATTCTAAAGCAGTTAAATAAAAACTTTTTACCATAATTACCTTGTTTATGATTAAACACGCGTCCTCTAGCTAATCGGAATAATTGTTCAGCAGAATCTAACAGAATCCATCCAGAATTAATTTGAGCATATTCTGGCGTTCGATACTTACTTACTAAAGAATAAAATGATACTGCATCATCGTGAATCAAGTTTCTGTAACAAAATGTAACAGATATGTATTTTCTGTCTTATGACTATTAACATAAGATTCAATATTAGTTAATGGTGTTATTCAACATGTATCTTTTTTTCATTGAGGGTGTGATAGGTACATAAGTAAATCAGATATGTGAGGTTAGAAGTTCTAAGACGTAACTTTGTATGTACCAATGGTAGGATGGATCTGCCACAAGAAATATTAAAAACAAAATTCTGCTTTATACATATATAACACTTTTATCTTAATAACACAGCAGGCTGATATTTAGTTGTCCCGATTATCAATAAACATACTTTTTATTTCATTACATCAACAGTTGAATTATGAAATAAAATACTTACACAGTCATATTTCTTAAGACCTTTAAATCTTGAATATATTCCTTAGTTCTGGTGCCCAACTGGTGCCAAACACTGTCCAGTTGTGATTGTAGGATCTTATGAAACTTTTTTGTTATACAATTTTCTGTTGTGATTTCCTAAAATCAAAAATTTATTAAAATATTTTCTGAAAAATTTGCTTAACTAACAATAGTTTTAAAGTCCAATGTGTCCTTATACTAGACACTGACCCCATTACTCATATCTGTTTTTGTATGTATGTTCATGTCAATCCCTGTTTTTGCCTGCAGGGTAATGATTTTTGTACTGTACTACATGACTATCGTCATCAGTATGACACAATCTTCTGCTGGATACTCACTATGACCAAATGTAAGCCAACTTAGCTGGATGTCAGTCCACCTTCTTTTTCTTCTACTTATGTATAGTAAGTAGTAAATGGTTAGCAAATGATATTGTATATTCTACTAGACTTTTTATCTGACGTGATAAAAAATAATGACTTATTTTTATTCTTGTATTATTTTATGTAGGCACTTACTTGCATATCTAAAGTTCTATTAGTACTTTTGACTTGTTTAACAGTATAATTAATAATATCTAACAAGCAGGTTTGTATATAACTCATGTTTGTTGTAAGTGGTACATGAAGTTCTTCCACTTGAGCCTGTCTACTCTTCAGGCTTTTGATTACTGTACCATGAAACCTGAAATACAAGTGTGACATTATAAACATAGCATGACAATGATATGCAGTATTAAGAGTCTAAATGTGTTAAATGTAAGGTAATTTGAGGCCATTTTTTTTGTATATAAAATATATAAATACCACTACAGTGGTTCTTTAGTACTGTGTATGGGCAGCTACATCCAAGTCTCAGGTTCCACAGTGATATTGAATTTTCTTTTAAGATGTTCTAAGTATTTGCTTGTAGTTTAAATTTGTGCCTGGTAGATGGCAACATAGAATGAGAGATATGGGTGTTATCCATTTATCCCTTTAGAAAAAAGATTGTATGTTACGCTTACCTTGGCCATAAAAATAGTTCAGTGACAAACAGTGCTCGCATTACTTTTTCTACTTGATAATAACCAAAAGTGAATGATATTGGTGAATTTGAGAAGGCTTTTATAAAACCAGTCTGAAATCATATTAAGAAATATTGTACTTTAAGCACCAATATGTACATATAGACCCTTGAGTTTACTCTCATTTTAAACTTACAATGAGTTTAAAGATATTATGGTGAGGTGACTAATCATTTGCTGGACTATAAAAAACATGCAACTGTGACTTACAGATTTCTTAATATCAAATAGGACACTAAAGTTATATTACCTTATTACTTTGCCTATATAACCTCAGTGCAAATGCTTCCTGACATGATTCCAACACAGTGTGTGCTCTCAGTACAATAATACCTGTTACATGTGATATGGGTACTCTGTTCTTCAAAAGATCCACTACCAATATGCGAGTAGATACAAAGTGGATTCCTCCTTCTAAATATGCCTTTTCTCTAAAATAGAATTATATTTATGAATAAATGTTAATGCATATGTACTGAAAGTTAAAAAAGAAAATGTCAGTTAACATTAACCACTCGTATGCTACAATATCAGACACAATAGAAATAACATTGTGTCTCATGCAGATCTGCTCCTAAGCACACGAAGGGTTAAGACATATTAGCAGATTTATTACAAAATCTATTATTTATAGTAACTATATAAGGTGCGAAAAAAAAAACCAAGTACCTGTCTGCTCCTAAATTAGGTAAAGGTATCAAATTGAACCTTTCAGTGAAATATTTCTCTTCATGATCACTGCTATTTAATATTAGAACTAAATTACTAGGATCTTTGTAAATCCACAATAAGTTGGACATTATATTATTGTAGTTTATGCCTCTAAAAAAAAAACACTAGTTATTCTAAAATTACAAGCGAATTATATAAGAATTTTATAAATTTAAGAACATACTTAGCCATTATAATAAGTGATTCATTTTCAAAAGCATCAATTAAAATCTGTTTTTCAAAAGATAACAGAGGGTATTTAATGTCCGTAAGAGCTTGTGCTTCTTCGTCTTCGACGGTAATAGGATCCTGTTGAATTGGTTCCATAACAGATGGATGCAGTTTAAAGATATAAGCCTAGTGAATAGTGAAGTAAAATTACTGAAAATGCAAAGGAAAAATATGCTGCTTCAATTTAAACCTGTTCAATTCAAAAACATTTCACTTCACTTCTTCTTCTTCTTATTTTATTCTGGCAACTGAGCCGAGCATAATCGACTAATTCTGTCAACCAACTTTGTTTGTTTGAATTCTCAAAAAGTTTATACAAAATGGTTTGAATCACAGAACAAGTACTAAAGCACTGCTTTAGTACTTGTTCTGTGGTTTGAATCTTAGAGCATTAAACCAACAGGAGTGGACACGCGCTCTATTTCCCTTGCGCAAAAGTCAGCTACTTTCGGCGGGGGACGGGGCAACGCGAGCAACGCACACTAATTACAATGTTAACTACTAATGCATTTTTAAATCGCGTCGTTATACACGCACACAATAAAATTATTACACACTAGTTCAAACTAAACACACACAATCACATTCACACACAGGGACATCTATCAGTTTACGCTTCCTTAGCGTAAAACAGTTAGAGCTTGACTCTGTCGATATTTAGTATCGATGTTTAGGATTACATATAAGTACGCGAAAGATTTAATTATTTTCATTATTATTATGTTTGCTTATTAAAATGAGCATTATCTTATATTATATAGAACAGTTTTAGGTAATAATAATCTATTATAATTTTTGAGTTTTTTTTTTATTTAAGCACTTTGAAAACTTTGATAAAAGTAAAGTAATAGTTCATAAACATGAATTAACTAGAAGTAATTCTGTTATTTCATGTTTATATCAATATTACAGGAAGAATAAAACAAGTGTTTCTAACTGGCACACTTTTTTGTTATTATTAAAAAAAGTCCGTCATACGGTCGGGCTAAATTTATTTGTTAAACATTGTTCATCAAACAAATCTGGTTATGCGGTCGGGCTCTCCTACTATGTTTACTAATGTTTATTCAATACTTCCGATCCCTGATAGTACAGAACCCTCGGCGCGCGAGTCCTACTGGCATTTAGCCGTTTTTTTTTATTTTATTTTACTACTGTGCACAAGGATGTAGGTTCAATAACCACCACCTGTTGAAATTTGTTTTAGTGTAGATTAAAGATAGTAATTAATTATTACGTGTCAATTTTACGTGTATTATTCCTAAGTATGTACTATATTCAAACCAAATAATACTTTGAATTAATTGTCTATTGCTATTAAATTTCGTTCCAACTAAGCACATCATTTATGATGTCAGTTGGTGACAGTAATTTAAAATTAAGATTCCATGTAATTTTTCCTTCTAGTTTGAAAAAATATAATAAACTCAATAAACTAATGTTTTATTTTACTAAGGATATTCGTTTCATTAAAAGCCAGGAGATAATAAATCTCCTACATTGGTGACCCGCGACTTAAAAAGAAACTACGCTTACCTATGGATTACTGGCAAGTTACGCTTCGACTGCTGTCAACGGAATATTTTTTTCTGAAACTTGAGAAGTCTTTTTCCAACGTCCTGAGCATTCGATTCGAGAAACTACATTCACTACAAGCACAAGGCGTGGATCTTCCAACTGCGCGATATCTCACTGAATAACGTTCCAGTCTGCTTCAGCGCCGGTATAGTCGTCATAACTATGAGTAACGGGGATTACCTGAATATCTTTGCCTTACAAGATGTACTTGACTTTCTCTTTTATCTCTCGGACAAATGCATTGCCATCTAACTAGAAGCTTAAACATCTGCATTTACCCCGTGTGTTGCGCATATTGTATGTTTTCTTGCTTACGTACTTACTTTTTTTCTTTGCAAGTATACTTGGTGTTTATTTTCTAAATGGTGTTAACTAATGCTTAATACTATTACTACCTATTGTTATTTAATGTAGTGTTCTGCTCGCGTGCGTGGTATTTTATTGCATTTACAGTTTTTATTACATTATGGCTTATGAACAGTTGCAGACCCAACTTGATGCATTGTTGGCAGAAAATACAGAGCTACAGAAAACATTGGGTCAAAATTAGGTATGTAGAGTTGCAGTGAAACTGCCCACGTTTTGGGCTGATAAACCAGCCATTTGGTTTGCTCAAGTGGAGGCCCAATTTCATATCGCTAATATTGTCCTTGATAATACAGAATACAATTATGTAGTCAGTCAATTAGATCAGAAACTTGCAGGTGAGGTTGAAGATGTCATAATTAACCCTCCTGAAGAAGGAAAGTACGAAAAATTGAAAGAAATTCTTATTCAACGCCTGTCTATCTCCGAGACTAAAAGGGTAAATCAGCTCTTAAATGATGAAGAACTTGGTGTTAGGAAACCATCACAATTTCAACGTCATTTACGTTCGCTTGCTACTACGGCCTTTTCAGACGATAACATCATCCGCCATTTATGGCTGCGCCGCCTGCCTCAACAAGTTCAGGCAATATTGGTGGCACAGTCTGATTTAAAATTAGATAAGGATGCGGAATTGGCAGACAAAATTGTTTGAGTTAGCGCCAGAACAAGCCAATCTTCATCAGACCAGTCAATAGATACCTCACCTGCATCTTCATCAGGCCTTTCATTTACTACATTGGCCAAACAATTAAAAGAGGTAGGTAACCAAGTAGCTGCACTGTCAAAACAGCAGCGTCGCCCTCCACGCGATCGATCCGTTTCTTTCAAGCATTGCTGGTACCACAGGAGATGGGGTTTAAAAGCTGCCCGATGCATTTCCCCATGTAACTGGAAGTCGGAAAACTCAACAAGCAGTCAGTAGCGGCGGCATCTGGCTGTTTTAGTACGAGCCGCCGTCTTTTTATCACAGATCATGTGACCAAGCGCCGGTTTTTAATTGATACGGGGTCAGACTTATGTGGTTTTCCACATCGTTGGCTGCCATCACGCAGACAAGCTACCGATTTTGAACTAACTGCAGCAAATGGGAGCTGCACACAAACCTTTGGTACAGTCAACCTTAAATTAATAATCTATTATAATTTTTAAGGTTTTTTTTAAGCACTTTGAAATAGATGAAATAAGTAATTCTAGTTAATTCATGTTTGTAATTATTATCAAAAAAGCCCGACATACAGTCGGGCTAAATTTATTTTTTATGTTCGACAAACAAATCTGGTTATGCGGTCGGGCTCTCTTACTATGTTTGAACTTCAATAACGTTTATTCAATACTTCCGATCCCTGATAGTACGTAACCCTCGGCGCGCGAGTCCTACTGGCATTTAGTCGTTTTTTTTATTTATTTTTACTACTGCGCACAAGGATATAGGTTCAATAACCACCACCTGTTGAAATTTGTTCTAGTGTGAATTAAAGATAGTTATTGATTATTACGTGTCAATTTTACGTGTATTATTCCTAAGTATGTATGTATATTCAAACCAAATAATACTTTGAATTAATTGTCTGTTGCTATTAAATTTCGTTCCAACTAAGCAGAGCTTGTAATTGGAGGATTTTGTTCTGATTACATAATAACAAGACACTGACATGAGAATGTATGAGTAGATTTTTATTAGAGAGATATTTTATCTGTTCAGATAACAAAAAAACAACAGAATATATTTCAGAAAGTCTTTATTTAAGTAGGTATAATAAAATACTGAAAAACTGTGCTATTTAAATTAACCTTATAAATCTAGTTTAACTAATCCTAGGTAATGCAATAAGAGGAGGTAGCGCACAGCGAGTTTACTTGCTAAAAACTGAGCTCTCCGCCGCTTGGGGGATAGGGAGGAGGTAGCAGTGCTGGCAGCACAGAAGGCTTTGTCTTTTAAGCTGTTAGTCAGATACTTGTACGCTTAGGAACCCACTTATATGGTTCCTACAATATTGGACCCAAGCGACTCGAGGCGCTGCTTCTTTTGAAAATCTAAAACAAATAAAAAAAAAAAAATTTAATACTGGAAAACCAATATCGATATTTGTGATTAAACTGTCTCATCTCTAATTATGTTAAAGTGTGACCAGTTTCTTAAAAATAAATACGCTTATTTTTGTAAGAAATGAGCAATAATCTTTCGGAATAAAGTGCACTAATCTTGTATAATTAGATTTATAGTCTCATTTTACTTGTTCGTTTAATTTTATTTTGTGCATTACTTGGTAAAAAAGCATTGGTTTTAATTAAAAATAAATAAATATGGGAACGGTGACACAACAATGTACATCCAAAATAAAACATAATATATATGTCAACAAGGCGAAATAAAAAAAATATTTATGGTTAGTTTATAAGTTCATTCAACCAAAATATTACCCCAGATTAGAGTATTGATGATAAACCTGGCAACACTTGTTGATTAGTATTTTATTTGGTTAAATTGCTAATTTAATGCATTATTTAATAATATTCGAACAAAATAATACTTACAGATGGAATGGCTTATTCCGTTTATCCACCCTAAAAAAGCCACCCTAAGGAGAATACTCGGAAACGCGTGTCCTTCTATCCACCCTTAACGGGGTGGATAACCGTAATTCATATAATATGTTTCTTCCGATTTTTTACCCCAAGTACAGTTGAATCAAATTATCTTTTAAGTTTTAATTTAATATTTATTGTTAAGCGAATAACATAAAATAGTCTTAAAATCTAAATTGTAGGTACATGGTACTATAAGATAGAAAGCCGAAGCGGGGCTGGTGGTTTTTTATAAATTTTGTAACATGTCCAGAAAATGACCAACGCTTATTTCATTATTGAGTAGACGTAGTTGCGTATCCTGGATAAATTCGTCCCTTTTAATGTATATTTGTATATTTATATTTATTTATATTTGATGAGTAAACAAAACTATTTTCAGCTCAAAGAAGAAGGTAAGTATGTACATCTAAAGTATTTTAATGTTCACGAAGTTTCTTGGACTGGGTTTGTGTATGTTTCTGTGTTAATGACTGTACTTAGGCAGGTAAGAAAAACGGAAGAAACATATTATATGAATTACGGTTATCCACCCCGTTCAGGGTGAATAGAAGGACACGTGTTTCCGAGTATCCTCCTTAGGGTGGCTATTTTAGGGTGGATAAACGGAATAAGCCGATGGAATGTAATGTTATCCTTTTGTAGATTTAATGTTTCTTATCGCTTTAACACCAAAATACACTGCAATTCAGCATTTTTATTCAGACGTTATTACGCACGCACTGATAGATGACTTATCATGGGGAACGCGTGTCAACTAGTTTTATATAACGGCTATGACCGGTGGGCTGGTACCTTTGGCAGAGAGGTACGCCTGTAAGTGGCCTCTCCGGTTGGTTTAATGCTCTAAGATAGACATAGAACACTCGCGACACAGTTTAATTAATTGCTCACACCGCAAAAATTGATATTAATAATTTTATATAAAATGATCACTATTTAAAATTTCATTGTAAACAAAAAACACGTCCGCATTGTACAAAAGGCAAGAGTAAAAAAAAATGCTTTAAAAGCTAGGAGATAATAAATCTCCAACAGGAATAAGAATTTTTTTAAACTGTTGCGTAGATCTTGAGTTAAATCGCAATAAACAAACATACAAAAAATCTAATCTTTTCTATTTTTTGATATTAGTTTGGAAAGCATAAAATTTAGTAGTAAGTACATCTTCTATCTTGTGATCGTTTGGTCTATTGCATTTCTTAATGTAAGTTTATCATGTTCACAATGCTAAGTACGGTACATAAAAAGTTCTAGCTTATAGACAGAACATATTTTTAAAATATAAACCCGATTTTAAGCTGTAGATTGAAATCCTTGAAAACCACAAAATAAATATGACACTAAATCGCGGCGTTGTTGCCACTCATGAAGTCAAGACGCGTAAACGCTAGGTTAGTTTGTGCCGTAGACGGAGTATATTATTGTCTATATACGGTTTGTGCCCACAGCCATAGACAGTAGTAAACCGGAAACATCGCAGCTCAACCGGAAACTGTGTTCCACCATATTGATTTTGTCGACGTTTCGTTCAATTCAAGTTCATTTCATTCAATCATTCAATTCAATTTCTTTTTTTCATTAGCGTGATAGTGATACGTGTGTCGTGTCGTTTTTGCAGTAGTGAGTAATTTTATGAAAAATCAGTCAGGCAGTGGAGGTGTTTTCTATTCTATTCAATAGAAGAGGTAAGAATCATTTGCTTTCATGAATTCGTAATATTATTGAATACATACCGACTTTCACACAATACCTACTTTGTTCTAGAATGCAAATGCACGCCATGAATCAATTCGGTAATCATAGAGGTTTTGGAGGCCCGCCGCAGCCACAGAGGCAGAATAGACGTGGTAATAATAGGGGTGGATTCCGTAACTCTAGATTCGATCACAATATTCAGAACCAGAGGAATCAAAATCAAAACCACGGCCAAGGAGGTCAACGGCCTAATAATGAGGTAAGGGCTAGATTTTACCAATAATCAGTATTCATGTGAACTTGTATTTTATCATTGTCCTGTAGGTCGTAAACTTTGTAGTTGTATTCGTTTGGAATGAGTGGATAGCGTTGAATCATTAAATGAGGCTATTTCGATATTTTGCTGACGCCGGACGCCATTTTGTGAAGCTTGCTTGGAGGCTAGGGATCTACATGTCGCGAAATTTTCGAGTATACCGTTGTTCTACACATAGCGGTATATTCGTAAGTACACATTCAACAAAGTATCGTCGTAAATGGCCTGAATTTATCCAATGGTGATTACTTATTTCAACTATATTAAACTCGTCAATGTAATGAGGTACTAGTAAAATTTTAGGCTAAAATTGGCTAATTACAATCGCAAGCTATTTTGAACCCACCATTTTATTGCCACGATATAAAAATGTGGTATTTTTCAAACGGCGCATGTCTAGTAATAGGTACTATTTTTTTTTAGGTAAAACCAGCCCAACCTGTTGTGGACAAACCTCAGCCGCAGCCACAAAATCAACAACAAAATGCTAAACCACAACAACCACCTCAGCAACAGCAGAAACCTGTCGTGCAGTCTGGCCCTCCACAGCAGGCTCAGCAACCGAAACAACAGTCGCCACAACAGCCACAGCAACAAAAGCCACCACAACAACAGCAACAGAAGCCACAGCCGCAGCCGCAGCCACAACAACAACAGCAGCCACAACAACCCCAGGCGCAGCAGCAGCCTGCAAAACCACTGGTCAATCAACCTAAGAATGAAGATCAAGTGGATAAGGCAGCTAATATTGAGCAAAAGAGCCAGAACCAGCAATTTAATCAAAATCAGCAAAGGGTATGTAGACTATTTACTTTACTTAATTTTTTTTGTTTTCAAAGACATGGGTAAAGCATAACATGGTATTTATTTGTTTAGAATGCCAATGGAAACTTTGGAGGTAACAAGCAGGGTGGATGGGGTCAAGGTGGCCAAGGAGGACATGGAGGTCAGGGAGGACATGGAGGTCCTGGTGGACCTGGTGGACCTGGCAATAAGCAAGGTGGAAATTTTAACCAAGGCAATAAGCCATTTGGACTAAAACCTGCAGGTCAAGGTGCTCAAGGAGGCCCTGCTAGAAACCAGCAACGTCAAAGTAATATGCGTGGACAACAACAAGATGGAGGGAAACCTGTCCAGAGAGAGGTAAGCTATATTTGTCATTATTTTTTTAATCACTTCATCTGGAAATCTTTATACTAACATATCATTATTTGTTGTTTTAGGAACAAATGCTTGCAAACAAGTTAAAAGACTTGATTGGACCATTAACAGATTTGCCTGCAATTGATCAGTCGGAAGTGAAATTCAATGGAAGGAGTCGTTTGTATATTGGCAATCTCACCAGTGATGTGACAGAAGAAGAGATTCTGAACTTGTTTGCTCCTTTTGGTGAAACAGCTGAATTGTTTGTAAACAAAGAGAAAAACTTTGGATTTATTAAGATGGTAAATTTATAATATTTTAGCTTTCAATAGAAATGATGGCTTGTTATCATTAGCAGTTGTAACATTTGTTTTATTAATTTTAATTGTATTTTCACAGGACTACAGGGTGAATGCAGAGAGGGCAAAGAGAGATTTAGATGGTAAAATGAGAAATGGCAGGACACTAAGAGTACGATTTGCACCTCACAACAGTGCTGTTCGTGTTAAGAATTTGCCACCTTTTGTGTCAAATGAGCTTCTTTATCGTGCTTTTGAGATCTTCGGTAAAATTGAGAGAGCATACGTGCGTGTAGATGAAAGGGGAAAGACTCTTGGAGAAGGAGTAGTGGAATTTGCACGTAAACCCAGTGCATTAGCTGCTATTCGTAACTGTACAGAAAAATGTTTCTTCCTGACTTCGTAAGTGCAGCAAATATTTAGTATTTTCATTGGTAATATTGTAAAAGTTGTATCATAATTACAATTGGTTACATTTATAGGTCGCTTCGTCCAGTTATAGTAGAAAGTTTCGAGGAACCCGACGAGTTTGATGGTTACCCTGAAAAGAATTTGCCTAAAAAGCACCCGGAGTTCCTTCGCGCGAGAGAACTGGGGCCGCGCTTCTCGGAGGCGAGTAGTTTCGAACACGAGTACGGCACCCGGTGGAAGCAGCTGCACGAGCTTCACCGCCAGAAGGAGGAGGCTCTCAAGAAGGAACTGGCAGCGGAGGAAGAGAAACTGGAGGCTCAAATGGAATATGCTAAGTATGTTTGATGTGTCATGTTATAGTAGCGGCAAATATCTACAATCAATTTTTTTCATAAATATTAACAACATTACATTACAAATAGTTAGATCTCCTAAGTTTCTTTAGGGCTTTCCAAATCCATCATTATCTGGAACAGCTTCGGGTGGAAATGGATGTGAAGTTCTTATTGTTCCCCATTTTGGCACCCTGATGTAGTACTGCGGCGAGCCGACTCACAATAATTCACGTCGTAGTCTCAACACGTTCGGCACTGTAACGCACATAATGCAAGACTCAACCTGAACAATGGAATTAGTCTTTTTGGTGGGAGGAGCGGTTCGCATCAATTGGCTCTGCAATGCACACGATTAAACCGAAAGTTTTTTGCCGAGTACTATACTCGGTGATGTCGACGTACGAGTCGAGGTGCGCGAGTGCGACTAACGCCGGTGCGGTGCGCAGGTACGAGCACGAGACGGAGCTGCTGCGCGAGCAGCTGCGCCAGCGCGAGCAGGACCGCGAGCGCCAGAAGCGCAGCTGGGAGATGGCGGAGCGCGCGGCGGACGAGCGGCGCGAGCACGAGCGCGCCGCGCTGCGCTCCCAGGAGGAGGAGCTGGCGCAGCGCATGCGCCTGCAGGACGACGAGCTGCGCCGCCGCCAGCAGGAGAACACGCTGTTCGTGCAGGTGGGAGCTTAGTGGCTTAGGCGACCGCGCTGGAAACCCGCTGATGACCCCAAAAATTTCCATTCCTCTAAAATAATGTTCTATACTTGTATTTTCTTTTAAGTAATAACTAATCTGTCCAAAAAATAGTTAAGAGATAATTTTACTCTGTAAAATATTGGGCAGAGTCTATAGTGAGACGAAATTACGAACGACTTTTTATAACATGTTTTTCTTCGTAGGCGCAACGGTTGAATTCAATGCTGGACCGCCAAGAGCAGGGCATGTTTGACCAGCAGCAGCCGATGGTGAGTGACGCATTCTGTTTCAAATTGTCTCATTGAACACTGATGATTTAATTTAGTCATCTGTGTCCAATGATTCAAGTTTATTATTCTCATGATATTTACGAGTGCTTAGCGTATTTCACTACTATCGTAATCACTGATATTAATTCTGTTATGACAAAATACTAAGATTTTTTTGAAAAATAGGAATATTTCATATAACTATGACATAGTTATGTCATTAAACTAAATAATTATGACTATTCGAATAAAGCACTAGAATAATAAACATTAATTTCTCTAGTACCGTTTTCTTAGCTCATAGTAATATTGATTATGTGGTAGATGATGAATTTAACTAGTTCATAAGATTATGTTTACAACCAATCTTACCATTATCATATCAATTATTCACAACGATGGTACTACGGTATTGTTGTGGTTACAACTTGATATACATGCCATAATTGGACCTATCACTTATACTCTTTAACTACATATTTACTAGAGAACAAATATTACGCGATATTATGGTACTTTCTAAGTTACACTATTGTGCAAGGGTCTTCGCCATTATATTTTGTTGTTTGTAATGCAGTGAAACATGGATGAAGTGGTAGGCATTTTTCTTTTAAAACTTACTGTAAGGAACTACTGACCCACAATAGATGAAACCAGGAAAGCACTAAATGCGATCGAGTTCTTTCTGTATATTAACCTCATACAAGTTACGTTATTTTACTAATGAAATGAAAGGATAGTTGTAAGTTACAATGTGGCTCTAGGATGTACTGTTGTGGAGTTATTAGTGAATAACTCAATATAGGAAACTACCCTTCCCCTAAAAAAAGCAACTCAAAAGAATGGGTAAACCTTTTAGTATTTATACATTAATACATTCGAAGTAACTAGGTGCCGAGGTTTCGTTGTATTAGCCGTTAAGGCACTCCACTAGATATAGAAACAAATAAATCTTGGGACACACCAATGATTCTAAAGCTTTTTTACGGTAGTTTCGTCGTTCATTGGTTGCAGCATGACGGGGCTGAATCGATCGGTCACTATTAAATATCAATAAATTGTAAAGTAAATAGTATCCATAATAAACCTTTTGTTCAGTGACCCAACTACCTCATGGTCCACTTTCGTTCCATACTGACGGTGTGCAACGGCTTAGGTAGTTATATTTACTTAGCATAGCTTCTGCGATACTTGATACTTAGTCATTTCTTTAGGCTATGGTACCACTTAACATCAGATGGACTTGCTTGTTTGCAAACCAAATTGAGGAAGAAATTTTTGATCTACGAAGAAGTAAAGAACGTTTTAGCGTATTTTTTTAGACAAAGACAAATATTTTTTAATAAAGTACATTATACAAAAATTCATCATTGTTCTGATGAATGTATACGTATTGTACTGTTGTAGGTAATTATATTAAAAAATAAAAACAAATTAGGTTTAATATTTATCCTTTCCGCCTATTTCGCGAACTTAAAATACCCTTGTATATTATGCCACATGCAGTATTTTTGTTCATTTCTATTTTTTAGATCGTGTAGCTCCAAAAATATTGAGGAATTGAAAAATGTGCACAAAATGAAAGTTGTAGAGAGTTCTTTTTTATGCTTCCATTCGATAAAATAATACTATTCTCTAGGATGTACCGTTGTGGAGTTATTAGTGAATAGCTCAATATTGGAAACTTTAAACCCTTCCCCAACTCAAAAGAATGAGTAAACATTTTAGTATCCACTTTCTTTCCACGCACGGTGTGCAACGGCTTAGGTATTTACTTAACATTGTTTCTGTGATACTTGATAACTAAGTCATTTCCATAGTACCACTTAACATCAGGTATACGGTAGTAGATCCACGCTGGTTACAGCATAAATGGGCCGGATCGACTGGGGAAGTACTACCCTCTCATACCTACTATTGCGTTTCGTTCGGTGTGTGAGAGCGTCGGAGGCCCAATTTCCCTCTTTGCTTTTCCTCACTTCCTTCTATCCCTTTACTTACCCACTACCTTCACGGTAGGCAGCGGCTTCGGAAAAGGCCCTGGTATTTTAGATCAATGCGTCGCTGAGTCGTCCATGAGCGACAGATACCACTTACTGTTTGCTCGTCTGCCACTGTCAGCAATAAAAAAGAAGGTGGAGTGTATGCTTGTTTGCAACCAAAGAGTATAAACAATTAATGAGCTAATTAGGTACTGGGAGAATTAAAAATATTTAGAATGTCGAAGAATATAATATAAAGAGCTCTTTGAATTAATCCCGCCCTCTCCCTTTTTATCCAGAACGACACGTGCGGGACTAAAGTGCCACCCTTTCACAGTGGAATCTAAAGGGTCTCGAACCAAACGGTTTAGCACTTCGTACTTTTGTCGCTCAATTAAAGCTTGGAACTCTTTGCCAGCGCATGTGTTCCCATCTAATTTTGATCCTGGGTCTTTTAAGCGGGGCGTGAAAAAGCATCTATCGCACTAAGCCGCCATAGTGGAGGCCACCATACCAGTAGTTTGGCTTTTGGAATGGTGTCCGCCACTTCTGGATTCCACTTACTGCTTACCATCAGGCAGAGTGGAGTCACTTTGGTAGGCTAATATAAAAAAAAAAAACCTGATTTTAGTACTGCATTTTATAGCATGAGTGATTTTTCTCGTTGGTATGTGATATATTTGTGTAATGGGATAATAGCTTTAATTTTCTGTACTTTGTTTGCTGCTATACTGCCGTAATAGCCAACCACCTATCAGACGTAAAGTAAATCACGTCTAATAAGTTATACTTATACCCGATAAAATTGTACAATTGTTAGTTGTTGTAGTGGTAGGGTTGAATCACATTTGGCAGCATGGAATCGGATTTGTGCCGATAGCGGCGGCGCGCAGCGTGCTGCAGTGCTCTGTCGCATTATTTTGACATTTGGTTTGCTCACAGTATATTTTTAAGTTCGACATGGTTAAGGTAGCAAAAGAGACAAAGAAATGAATTAAAAAAAAAATACTTTTATTGAGAAACCTTCTTTTTTTGAAGTCGGTTAAAATAATATAATAATGAATACTGGGTTGATCCTTTTTGGCGACAACATGCTGTCGCGCACGCCATCGTTCTGAGCGTTCTGGCGCGCGTCATCGTTCTGCCGGCGCCGTCTCCCTATATATATATATATTAATCCCATTATGTCCGTGTGTGTGCCTCGTCGATTCCGCCGCGAGCGGTCGCTTTTTCGTTATCTTTGTCGCTCTAGTAAATGACGATTCCGAGTGACAGAAAAGTATAGAAGCATGCGAAAGTGCGATTCGGTGCGACCAGATGTGGTTCAACTCTTACCTTAGATCATCCGGCAATTGTATGTTTATCAAGTTTGTTCAGAGAAACTACTGATGCCACTGACGTCGTTTATAATTTGTAACATTTCATGTTGCGCTTTTTAGTGCAATGTCAACTATATTATAATAATAATCGCTGTGATGTTTGATCCCTAGTAAATATAATAGAGATAACCGTAAACTAACCATTTTAAGGACTAAGAATTTGTGGTAATATGTACCATGTATATTTTTTTTTTAATATCCTTAGCACAAGTAAACTGCAAGATTACTTGGTAATTACATTTTTTACATTTATTTAGTGACATTCAATTGGAAAGTATTATGATTGCTTACTTAGGACGGAGGCTTCAGAGACCAGTACGACATGCAACGTGGAGGTTATGACGACATGCCGCCGAACCGCGGTTGGGAAGGACCGCGCCAAATGGACGATTACCCCAATAAAAGGCGTCGATTCTAAAGCAGCTCCCGTAGAGCAGCATAGTGTGTAATTTGAGTTGCTCCCATTGTGAAGCAAATCCTTTTTTCGTTTTAGTCATTGGTTGGGTAGAAATAAGGGCAATATGATTATACTTCTACATATAAATTTCTTAATAGTTTATAAAACCCCTGGAAACGCGACTCTAGGGAAAACACTCCCTGCTTATATAGTATTATTGTATTACCGTTATTTGTCCTAACCAAAGACATGGGGCATTTTGCCGTAAACAATTTGTAGCACGTAATTTAAAGATAGCAATCACTATATATAATTACATGCGAAAATATATTTTAGTTGGTAGTTTAGGCAATTTTGCTGTTCGTAGTTCTTGCATACACCGATAGGTTTAGGATATTTCTTTCGTTTTAAACTAAAGTTACACGCGAGGGACGCAAATTTTATTAATTCTGCGCTTTTTTATCATGCTATTTATTTTCAACTTCTAGAGAGTTGTTTCAAATAAATCATTTCTCAACTTTGTAACTTTGGTCTTATAAAACGATTCAATATATTATTGTTTACACCAAATTCATTTAGCATATTACCTACCTTTTCATCTATTGACTTCTATTAGTTGGTTAGAATTCCGGCTGAGTTTTATTAACTATTCGAAACATAGATTATTGCCTCATGAATAGTTATTAATAAACAACACCTAAAAATTAAAGAACTCGCCAGGTTAAATAATACCTAGTTTGTATGCAATTTTGTGGTCATTGATAATTTGACACCATTTCTTTATGAAAGACGGACCCTCTGTCATAGTTAAACTTTCTTTAGAGCAATCGAGTAATAATTATGAACTTATGATAATCAAAAAGATGGCTATTTTCCTATCGCCGATTCTCAGAAAAATGTATAGCCATTGAGAGGGCTTTGCCGTAATATCCGTCTAAGAAGCTACAGTTTCGGACGTTTTAAACGGTACGTAAACGTAGGTATGTTACACGTCGTAAACGTATTCGTGCCTGTAATTGTTATTTTTGCACGTTTATACATTTTAAGACTTCGACATTTTCTTCGCTCAGATCACAGGATCTCTTGTATAGGTAGTTTGCTATACTAATGAATACTGAAATGTTGAATTTCAGAGTACTGTGTAATATGAATTTCAGTGGACATTATACAACCGCGATGTGTTATGATCATAAATGAGATTATTTATGTAGTATGAGTCTGAAATCGATCATAAATATCGTACATTTTAACTATGTGTTGAACCGTTTATTTATTTGACTATTTTTCTGACGAAGTTAAGAAATTATTTATTTTATGCATCACTCGGAATGAGTTGCAGTCTTATAATTCTTCTCTGTAATTTATTTCTTCAATTGACTTTACGAACATCATAGTTTCAATAGGATATTTGACTGCGGCGCGGCAAGATTTTTTTAAAAATTAGATCCAAGAAATTGTCAGTTTAATAAGCTTGAAAAATTTAGGAGGTTCTTCGGCTTAACTGCTATAAAACTACTAAAGACTGCATTACCTTTACTGTATAGTAAAAAGTTGGCATAAATTTGTTTCATACTTTGTTTCCTCTTTTTTATTAAGTTGACCTAAAATGTAGTCAAGTACCCTATTATTACATTATGCTATCAGGAGGTATAAAGTGGATTATCCATTGTAGTATTTATTAAAACCTTAATTCCATGTTTAAAAAGTATCATGAATAACGTTAAGTATCTAGATGTTAGGCTATGAGATATCTATGTTCATTAATTTGTCATTCATCAAATTTCATAATCAGTGTCGCTATTCAAAAAATACTTTAATAATTGCTTGTATGTGGTTAAATAGTTGTTTAATCTCAACTTTCATTGAATTATCATTTTATACTTATTTTTACATATTAATTTATAATGAATGTCTCAAAGACATCGAGCAACAGTGTGTCTTTGACATTTTGAACATTACCTTATATGCTAGCTAAGTGTTTTATGTAAACTGTCAAGTAAAGTTGATGATAGTCCATCTATGTTAATTTAAACCTACCTAGAAGTCGTTTTGTATATTACGTGTTTGAATTAGTTGTGTTTAGTGAATTGAATGTGAAAATTATTGAATATTTCTTAAACTAGTATTTTTACTAAGTAAATAAAACCTTACATGTAAAAGAAGTTTTGATTCTTATTTCCAATTCACATATTAATTATAGTCGTAATACAAAAAATCAATATTCTCGTTGACGCGGTAGAGGTCAAAACTATAGTTTAGATTTTTGTTTTAATTACAATTTTATATTTACAAATAACGTTATTGTTTTAAATAATAATATTCTGTACTAATAATATTTTTCTTACATACTTGCTCTTTGGCCCTAAGTCAAAATAATAATAACACCAACCTGTTTTAAGACCTCTTCTCATGCAGATCGCATCGGCATGATCGCCACGTTTGCTTAAGGCGAATTGGCAATTTCATGATTGATATTTTTTGTAAATTATTACGAACGTTACGTAAATTTATCATGACAATCATGTTGTGGTGTGTGTTCAGAAAAATTGCAATGAATGACTTGAGGCAGCCTAACAATACCCATTGTAGTAATTTCTTATGACTTGTCGCAACATTTTTACTGCGTTAATTATTTATTTTGTTGCTCAACGTCACGGAAAATGGTGCTATCTGTATTAGTACTTTAGATTGACTGCACTGTTGGTCTAGTGGTTAGTGTAACTGACTGCGACGCCGGGTGTCGTGGGTTCGATTCCCGCGGAAGGCAAATATTTATGTGATGAACATTTGTATTTGTCTTCAGTCTGGGTGTTTCCTATGTATTCTAAGTATGTATTTACAAAAAAAGTATGTATATGTATTATATTTTAGTTATCTAGTATCTAAAACACAAGCTCTGCTTAGCTTGGGACTAGATGACGGTGTGTGATAGTGTCCACATATTATAAAAAAAAAAAAAAAGGATTTCTTGTGGATATTCTCGTGTCATATACAATTTTGCAGTTAGACATTTAACATAGCCTGTAGTACAAATCCTAAGACTCATCTATCAACAATTATTTTTAAGCTTTTATCAGTCGTGAACTGATAGATTGACTAAATTTTTAAAAACTATATTTTTTAAGAGAAGTCTGAGACAGCCTCGATAATCTGAACTAATAGCCGTTTGATCGTTGGTGTTGTCGTCATTGCTGATAACGTTTAAAATATAAAAGTAGTTCGAAATAATTAAAATAACAGTATTCGAGCCACGAAGTAGGGAGATTGAGCTATGATGCACCTTTACTTGTTCTTGGTTTAACTTCTGTCTCAGTTCATTAATTATGAATATTGGGGCTAGTTTGTGTTATCAATTTTAATATGATAGAACTTATTCTCAGGAGCAGTTTTTAGATTCGCAACGACTTGTAAATGTTTGGCAATTTGTGTATTAGACTTTTTGAATTGTAGACAATTAGTTCGTAGCCTTTTGCTCTTAAAGCTTATTGCATTTTATGCGTTTTGCTTCTTAGCCATTTTGCATACAAACATTTTAAAAGGCGTTCTGATCATGAGGGGAGATTTTACGACTGTCTTTTGTTTTTCTAAGTTTCTTTTGTTCTTGAATTAATTTATTTGTTATTGATGCTTCAAAATATAGCTACTATTTAAATTAAATTTGTTTTTGATTATACTTCTCGTTAATTGAGAATCTGGTGTGTTCAGTATCTGGTGAGTTGCGAATCTAGTGAATTGAGAATCTGGTAAACTGCTACTAAGTGGATTTTACGACGCAGAATAGGAGTAATTCATTTTCGGTTATGATACGGAATCCTTGAACTAATTTTAGGATAATAGTTCTATGACCACTGGTGGACCATTGGCGCGTCTAGCCAAAATTGGTATTAAAATTAAAAAAAAGAGTTGAGTGTCATTTCTTGTGGTCTTGTGATAGCAGTGTGATCTTGAGTCATCAGTTTCATGTTTGTAACTTTGCAGATTTGACTCATTTGAGAACATCCTATCATGTTCTCATGTTTCCTTCAATTAATTTTTTGTTGCCGTTTACAGATTTTGCAAACTAGTAGAGCTGGATTGAATAAATACATATAGCTGGATTGAATATAATCATTAATAAGCCAGTCCAACGTACTTATCTTGATATCCTAGTACAAGTTACAGTAAGTGTACTTTCACCATAGGCATCACCAATCTGTACGATTATTGTCCTCATGTAAGTGCTGCAAAGGACGGTGTGTTCGTATAATATAATTAAAAAAGACTTCTAATTGAGAATCGATAATAATAAGTTTATTTCAAGTAAACATAGTTTAAAATGCTTAAAAACATATTAAAATAAGCACATTAGTAGGTACTAAAACCACCCTTACATTGTATCAAGGGTAGTATACTATTTACAAAAGAAAACAGAAAAAACTCAGACAGCCAACATTGTAACGACGAACATCAATTGTATTTAGAATCACTGAAAGTAGATTATCGTAAAAAGAGAGCCAGAACTAGAAGAATATTTAAAGAAAACAGAAAAATAAGTTGGGAAAACTTCATTACATCCATCAATAGCTACACATCCTTAGGAACAATATGGCAAAAAATTAATTCTATTAACGGGCAAAGAAGGAAACGACAAACAATAATATTAAAAAACAATGAAGGTGAACTAAGCTGTGACCCAAAACTAAACGCAGAATTATTAGTGACAGCCTTTGCATCAAACTCTAGTTCTAGTAATTACAATCAAGATTTTATACAATACAAAACTGAAACAGAGAGAACTGATACCATATTTAACCTGCAAGATAATAATGACCCAATTAACGAAAAAATTACCATACATGAACTTTACCTAGTTATATATCAGTTAGGAGACTCAAGTCCAGGTCCTGATAATATATCAAATACCATAATCAAGAAATTACCCTCCTTAGCTCTTGAACGTATAATAGATATCTATAATTACATCTGGTCGAACCAAGTCTTCCCTGATCAATGGAGGGAGGCCATTGTTATACCAATCGCAAAACCAGGTAAAACTACTACCATAGCATCAAACTATAGACCAATATCTCTTACTTGTAACCTATGTAAATTGTTAGAAAAAATAATTAGTAACAGATTGAGATGGTATTTAGAACATAATCAATTATTATCATCATTCCAGTTTGGTTTTAGGCAATTTAGGTCAACATTAGATCATCTATCTTATTTAGAAAATGAAATACACACATCTTTTGCTAATAAAAATAAAGTTATAGCAGTTGCTCTGGATTTAGAAAAGGCCTATGAAATGGTATGGAAACATAGGGTTATTTTACTACTAAAACAGTATAATTTAAAGGGCAACCTGCTTTCCTTTGTTATTAATTTTCTTACTAATAGAAAAATAAAAGTGAAAATTGAAAATACCTTTTCCGATCCACTCTGTACAGAAAATGGATTACCGCAAGGGTCAGTTCTCAGCGTCATTCTCTTCTTGGTATCAATAGATAATATATTGACAGTTATAGAAAGACCAGTGAAGGGATGTCTATTTGCAGATGACTTAACAATATTATGTAGCGGTAACCTTAAACCGACTCAAAAATTGATACAAAATACGTTAGACAAACTCAGTGACTGGTGCAAACACACTGGCTTTAAATTTTCAGCAACAAAAACTGAAGTCATGATTTTTTCACACAATCAAAATAATGATAAAATTGGTTTAACTTTTAATAATCACAAAATCAAAGTTGTACAACAATTAAAAATATTAGGTTTAATCTTTGACCCGAAACTGAACTGGGTAGCACACATTAAATCTTTGAAATCTGAGTGTTATAATAGAATGAATGTGATTAAAATTTTAGCATCTACGAATTGGGGTTCGGATAGTACATGCATTAAAAATACCTATAAAGCTTTAATTAGACAAAAAATTGATTACGGTTCAATTATATATGACTCTGCTTCTTGTAATATTTTAAAACTTTTAGACAGTATCCATAACACGTCGCTAAGATTAAGTTTGGGAGCTTTTAGAACTAGTCCAGTAAAGAGTATCCTTGTTGAAGCAGAGGAAATGCCCCTAATGTTAAGAAGAAAAGAATTATGTCTCTCATATGCTGTAAAACATAAAGCTAATAATATAAATTCATTTCTCTCACAAACTGTTTTACCGTCTGATATAGAATACCGCCTACGGCCATCTCTTTCCCTACCCTTAAGATTAAGAATTAAAAAATATCTAAAAGAAATTAAATTTGAACTACCCCCTGTTTTTCTCCATAAATATCCTCAATACCCACCTTGGAAAAAAGTAGAACTGTCAATAAACTTAGAAATAGGTCACAAAAATCCCCGAAATTCTACTCCTGATTATGTTTATAAAAACCTTTTTTATGCAATTAAAGAACAATATCCGGATTTTAGTCTGTATTATACTGATGGCTCTGTTTGCGAAGGTAGAACCGGGTGTGCTATTGTGTCAGTAAACAATAGTTACAAATATAGATTACAAGATTATGCATCAATTTTCACATGTGAAGCAGTTGCTATCCTAAAATGTTTAGAGGTTATTAAGGACAATCCAACAACAAGAAAAATCATTATATTCTCTGACTCAATGTCATCCCTCATGTCACTCTCGAATTTCAGCAATAAATGTCCGCTAATTAATTTAATAAGAGAAGAACTGCTTCATTTAATTAGTAACAACTTTGTTATAAAACTGTTCTGGGTACCTAGCCATCAAGGTATACCTGGCAACGAAAAGGCAGACACAGAAGCTAAAGAGGCTACAAGGTATGATCAATGTAACTACATAACTTCTAACATTCAAGATATTAAAAAGTACCTCAAATTGAAAGTAAAAATACTATGGAACAGCTGTTGGGTAGAAGATAATAATAGTGCTTTGTATGAAATAAGAAAATCAGTTTTTGAAAAAAGTAAATTGAAATGTAATAATAGGAAGGACCAGGTAGTTATAAATAGATTAAGAATAGGACATAGTAACCTAACTCATATTCATTACATTACTAAGAATGTTAAAAACAAATGCTCAAGGTGTGATTGTGATGTATCGATCAAACATCTTTTGATTGAATGCCCTATGTATAACTCAGAAAGATTAACAGTTACTCTTCCAGATAATTTAAAGGCATGTTTAAATAATGTAGATAAAACTGTAAACTTCCTGAAATTAGTTAACCATTATCATTTGATATAATTGTATATTTACAGAGGTCGCTAATGACCTTAGATGTTTAAGCGACTGTAAATAAATAAATAAAAAAAAAAAAAAAAAAAAAGGGTAGTATAATATGTCTACTACAGCAGTGTTTGATGTGTGGACAATCCAATTGCCCAGTAACCATCACCTGAAAAACCGACTGTAAAACAAACAAACACCTGTGCAGTGTGCACCTAAAACGGAGGAAGACGTACCTCTGTTTTAGGTACGTGGTTATGTTTAGTTTGCGCACGCTTCTGGAAATATCTGGAAAATTGCATTATTGGAACGGCCGCGGCGTTACTGTACTACATGCGAAGCACGGTGTAACAATGTACATTAGCCTATTGTATATTAGCCAATAAGGTGAACAACTGGAGCGCTCTTCTATTCCTTTACTCTATCAAGGATGTGATTGTCGCATGACTTACTGCCGTAAATCAGTTTTATGCTGAATATGAAATGCTAAATTTTAAATTTAACTACCTACTTAGCTTAGTCAGTCTTGTTCGTAAGTGGCTCGTTCTGGTTGCCGGGGAAAGGAAAAGTGGGCTTTCGGAATTCGAGTGAAGAATACTTTACCTTTATAGAGAAAATGTTGGGATGTAAGTTATGTGTATATATTCTTAGGGACTAACCACACTTATTCAAAGTTCATTCAGCTTTTGTCCATAGAAAATAACGGTTTTGTATGAAGACGCGTACACGTGTACGCGTTCAGTTTTTCGCATAAACAGGTATAAAATAAGGACAAATAATAAGTTTTTATCATGCGAATGCTAATATGCTATAGATAGAGTTTTACCTTCAGCGCCGAACGTGGCGTAACAGCACTGAAAGTGGTGAAATAGCGTTGCCCACTGTAAAGGGATGATTTTCGACTCTTCGTCGACATGTTGACCGTTTTTGCAACAAAGAGAATGCAATCGCTCCGCAATTATTCCGTGCCATACGTAGTAGATAGCATGGCTTCAGCAGTGTTAGCACGCTATGATAGCTTTTCACAATCTTATGTGGCGGATAGAAGCAGAACTGTATAAGTGTGACCAAAATCATTCAGTGAAACCCGAATGAAAGTGAATATGTGTGGCTAGGCCCTTATGCGGGGCGTCCTTTCAGGTGTTTCGTTTAAATATAAAAGTAAGTTAAAGTTAATTTTTTGTGATCAGTTATAATAAGCACGCTTTCTCTCTAAGTATGTATAATTATTGAATTTGATTAAAGTCCTTAAAATAAAGCTTGATCTCTGTGACAGATGGCTACGAAATCGACGAAGTAACTTTGAACAAACCTCATGTGTTTACGATTTTTATTCTTTACTTTCCAGTTTTATCACAAAAATTCCCACCTAAAATGTAGGTCTGGTAAGTTCTAAAATACCAACCTAATAATCATTTTTTTTTAAATATGACGCTTACTTACGTACAAGTTCAAACTGGAAAAAACAGTGCCAGTTGTCACATCATTGGCAACACGATTGGACTAGTCGGACGGACTTATTGGAATGAAAATGAGATAAGAGATGTGACAATCGATAAACGGAAATCAATAACCGATCCTTATTAAAATATTTATAAAAGAAGTAAAATCAATACAATATACTCTTTATGAAATTCTCAATATTTCTTACAATTACAACGTACAGCTACGATATAAAATAAATACCTAAATTGAGTTCATTTAGTGATAAAACTTATAATATTTCTTGCCTCAGTCTAAATAATAATTTACCCATTATTGACAATTAAATAAACACGCTTTTTATAAAACAGGTGCAATCGATCAATTGATTTAACATCTGTCGATATTAGTTTATAGTAGACAAAAAAAACGGAATACGTAAGTCGTCGTAAGCGTCACAGCCGCAGCACTAGTAACTGTCACAGAGATCAAATTAAGCTTTATTTTGTGGACTATGCATTGTAATAATAAAATAAAAATATTTTTTTTATTATTTGCATAATATGAGTTACAGAGTTTTTAAATTCATTCACGTAAATGTACAGCGTGGATGAAAATATTGAACAATAATTCTAATCGAATGTCTTTAGTAGTTAATTGCAAATATTCTCTAGAATATGTTTATAATTAAATCTTGTTGATTTAAAATATCTACAAATATAAAATTAAGCTTCGGCTAAACCTGCGCGACCAAAGCCACTGCGAAGCGGGAGCGTCTGCCGCGCGGCGGTCACTTCCCATAAATCAATGGCGCTTTACACACCTACGCGACCGCAACCGCAACGCGGGACTGCAGCGTCCGCAGAGCAGGACGCACTCGTCTAGTGGTCAGACGTGTGTAGTAGTATGAATAAAGTACTACCCTCTCATAAACGATCGATGTAATAGTAGTAGTATTACTTTCGTTCGGTAAGTGAGAGCGCCGGAGGCCCAATCTCTCCCCTTCCCTTTTCCCTCATGTACTATACTCACTTTACCTACTCTACTCCCTTCGTCTACCCTATTCCGTTCACCTACTCCACTACCTCCACCTACTCCACTCCAATCGCCTATGCTACTCCCTTCACCTACCCCACTTCCCTTACCGTAAGCAGCGGCTTCGCAGAGTCCCAGGCAATGAAGAAATCCATTAGCGACAGTTACCACTTACCATCAGGTGGGCTGTTGGCTGGTCTGCTACCGTCTGCTGTAAAAAAAAAACTCCCAATCCGTAGACTGTCACTCAAACTACTGAATCGGAGAAGTCGTCATTATTTACCACGTGTTTTGTTCCGCAAAAGGAAGCAATAGGGTCTTTCTCATCAGAGTTAGAAACTGATGTTAGAAGCTAATCTTACTTAATATTATAAATGCGAAATTTTGTGTGTATGTGTGTGTTTGTTACCACTTAGCGCCTAAACAGCTAAACCGTTTTCAATGAAAATTGGTATGTAAATAGGTTTGGTGCCGGCGACGGACTACTTTCTATCCTGAAAATCGGTGTGGGTCCCTAGGGAGATAAGACACATTTTAGGCGCGGGCGAAGTCGTGTGGTGCAGCTAGTACCAGATAAAGCCGCGCAGCTTAAGCGATTGTTCACTAACAAAATGGAGTTCGCGGTTCGCGTCACAGTCGCGCAGGTGTACACTTTAAGTTTCGCGTTGCAGACGCTCCGCATCGCGTTTCGCGTCGCGCGTTGCGATCGCGCAGGTTTGGCCGAAGCTTTAAACAGTACTTTCACGCTCGGCAAATAGTAAGCATGCCTGCTTTTTACTAACAAACGGACTCTGTTCATGCAAATTTGCAGTTTTATTTATGTATACCTACTATAAAATTGTTTTACTTAACTCCCGTTTTGGTATACTTATTGAGATTTTAATTTAATCAATTGCATAAATATATATATTTATTTGTCTCATTCCACGCAGTTTTTGATGTACATAATAGATAATTTCGCCTTTATGGGTGGTGCAAGATCTAGCACAACCGCGTCTTGGTACTGTGTATATGGAGTGGTATATGAAGTTAATACGCCTGGGTTCAATATGACGCAACAATTTTCTTGTAAAATATTAATTTCCCTTAATTTGATATCTTGGGAATGGTGTTATCTACAGCTGAAATAGTTTAGAAAGATAGATTTATTTTGCTGTAAGCTGTGGCATCAAAGAAATCAAAATGCACAGCAGCATCAGGCGGCATTTTACTTATACTGACCTGCTAAATATCTCACACATCTAACTGAAGTGACAACTGTCGATTTCTAAATATTTCTCCGTGTTTATTTCAGGCAGAAGTAATAATATATTATGTAAGTAAGTATATGTGTCAAAAGGTAAATATATATTAATTTCCAACGAAGAAGAAGACAAGTTATACTGCATAACTAAAAATGATGATCATGGTACCGGATTTCTGAAGTCTGAGGGCAACAAGAACTGCCGCAGATTAGTAGTAATTTTGTATGAAATTTTAGAAAGTGATTTTCTGTGATGGCTGTTTTGTGAAGTAACCTTGTGCAAAGATCAGACCGTCTAAATGTCTGATGCTCGGCCGGGCTAATTAAAAAAGAAGTTTATCTCAAATGTATAGAATATATTTAAATAGATATATATAAATATGAATAGATTTTCCATAAAGTAGAAAAAAACATTGCCGCCTAACTGTATCTATCTCAACAGTATCTTCACTCATTTCTTGGGAATGATTGACGCTTACGCGCGTATTTATTTTATCAATAATGCATTGCACGCATACTTTATGCGCTTTTAATATTGCAGTTATTCAAAACTAAACGGAAAATTTTTATCAAAAATATGCGATAGAATAGCTGAATATCCAATAAATATGAATAAAAACTAAAAAAATATTCAAAACAGGTGACAATTGTCTTTGTCGTTGTAGAATTTTATTTAGCTGCATTTATCATTTTTATCTTGCATTTTTATCATGACCTGACAGCATCATTAATTAAACGTTCAATATTATATTATATAACAAGCTAGAAAAGTCAGTCAACGATTTGATTTATAACAATCTACTTACTTAATTAAAACCAATATATATTTCATAATTAAAAATCATCTGACCAGTATTTCCATCTTCGACCCCTTACTGACGTCAACGCCGACTAACCTATTGTAGATATCGTGAAGGCCTACAGGTTACGTTTTATCTATGCATCTTGCCCTTGGACACAAAAACTAGGGTACGACACCCGTTATGAGGACCAATTTGATGATTAAAATCATATATACTTTTCAGTTCATCTTGTACATACAAGAAACTCCTTTTCTATATAAACTAAACCTGGACTGTAACAAAATTATAGCTTAAAAGATTACAGGACTTGAAATGCCCCAAGCAATTATATTTAACGACAGCCTTACCACACCTAAGATAAAAGAAAAGGTACTGTCACTTAGTATGTTAATCATTTATTTCATACTAATATTATAAATGTGAAAGTAACTCTTGTCTGTCTGTTACGCTTTCACACGCCTAAACCATTGAACCGATTTTCATGAAATTTGGTAAATAAATAGAATAGACCTTGAGGAACAGCATTTTATCGCAAAGAAATGGCTTGATGGGGTTGAAATAGGTGATGAAAGCTTATATGAAAAATGCAATAACCGACATTCACGCGGGCAGAGCTGCGGGTAACAGGTAGTTACTTATATTTTTCGTTTAAAGATCATTTCTGGTGAAAAACGCCATAATGAATCTATCTGTGTCTGTTTTTTATTACTTCGTAGTTATGAATACGACATGGTGATGTGCATAGATAATTTTTTTTTGTGTTGTCTTGTTTTATTTTTTGCAGTAGGTATATTTTTTTTACAGCTCCAAAGACGTCGTAGTGTTAAAACGTTTTAGCTATTTATTTGCCTCCCGTGCATTCAATCGCATAACTTTCTCTGCAGAGGCCAAATGTTTAGTAAATGTTTAGGGACATTGTTTTCATTCATAAATGAATGAATTGAAATTCTCTCGTTTTCACATAATCTCGCACTGTCTGCGTGAATACGCTTAGAGGTTATGTGGTCATTCACGTTTCAAATATATAGGTGTCATGACATAAAAACTGTCTACGGTTAACTGTAAACGGTTTTTACAAGGCTGCATTAAGTTTTTATATTCGTTAAAAAAATCTTGAAACCTCATAAATGAAGTGCGGCATTCCAAAATGCCGACGTGTTGCCTTGACCTATTTTGACTAAAGTAGTCATTTTATCGAGTCTGTAGATTCTTTCCTATTGGAGATTCGTTAAAATTTGGGTTCACGACTTTTCACTATCTCTCTTTACGGCATCAGTAGATTCTTTTTCAACTCACTAACTTATCAATCAGTAAAGTTGTCTTTTTGAGCCGAAAATGACAACTATGAATTTTAAGAGGGTGCCTCACAAAATATAGGCTAAATACATCCCGCTGACTTAAAACCATACCTTGACTTATTATAGCCAATGCAAGAAGCAAAATTTTACAGCTGAAGTGCCAAAAATCATGAATTTGTAGTTTTTAATTCTGATATTGATGCCATCGGTGCTCCTACATCGTAAAGAACATTTTTTCTCATACGTGGATATTCGTCTTCTTTTTGTTATATTTTACTCGTTTAAAGAGGTCTAGGGCTAACCGTCTGATTAAGTTCTGTACAAAATTTTCGGTGTTGCCGCACTTGCCCCGTTTTATTTTCGTAGGATCACCTGATCACCATCATCGTCATAATTTCAGCCGAGAAACACCTTTCATAGCTGGATATAGACTCGCCCCAAACATAAATAAAAGGTCTGCACTTTGACCGGGCCTGTGCCATCCTCAGCCATCGGTTGCTCCTTACTTTTACCAGGTGGTCGGTTCACTTTGTGGTGGAGGAGACTTTAAAGGAACTAGATTGCCTTCTGCGGCTGCCAGAGTTATGTGGCCTACTCATATTCTTTGAGTACTTCTTGATTATATGACATCCAGATCGTCTTCTCATCTGCACTATTGATGATGCAGGTCAGTGGTGCATACGGTACGATAGGTTCACATCAACTCGTGTGGCTGTAATAGTGGTATATCCACGTTTCTGTAGTATGTTGCATGTAATTACATTACAAGCAGCGTAACAAATTGGGTTCTCGTTTCTTCTTTCTATTCCATTCGAGCTAGCACCAACTGCCTGAATGCTTCTTGTCTAATATCCTACGTATACATCAAAAGTGTCACATCTTGTATGTTAGCTTCGGATCCAGTTTAACCATTTTTCCTCAGTTTACAATTATTACCAGTTGTAATTCTATTTTGAAAAGGATTGGAGAATTACACGAAGACCACATAAAGAAACCACATTTGCTCCAAAGAAGATTCGTCATAACTCTGTTTGAAATTCTTGGACATAGTCTGAGTGACTGGTAAGTTTATTGCAATAACGTCATCGTTATACGTCACTTGTTAAATAATTGGTAACCAAGCCAACCAAGAGTCTAACAAAATAATGTGACAAATATTCAAACTAAATTATAACAAAAGCACATAACGGTGTGTTACTGTTCTTGCTTAGTTTGAATTTGTTTTCTATACAAGATTGTATTAACCTTTTTTTATTGAAATTGCAACTGTTAAAATTTATTTGCATAAAGGTATATCAGAACAAACATTTATCTAGGCAAAAATTAACCTCGTGTAATACACAGACTTTGCATTTATCTTCGTTAGCAATGTAAATCATTCCGATAAATGAACTACAATATCTAAAATATATCTAATGAAAAATCGAAATATTTAAGCCAAATTTATTCGTACCTATGTATCTTCGACGTATGAAGATTATTCAATTAGCGCATTTGTGTAAAGGCTACAAAATGACTATCCTATATCACATATTTGACAAATGATTATGTTATTACTTACTCGTAACTACTTCAGAACTATGTATTTACATTACGTATATTATTCCTACATTTTATTTAAATACAAGAAAACTATTTCTGAGATAAATATAATACTTTCTGTGTGTTCAACGAATTAGAAAACTTATTTTACAAGTTAGACGTAATTTTTTTAAACCAGTTGTGTTGTTAAATGCCTGCATAACTCTATACAACTCTATTGTTGCCTATGGTCAATATTTGTCCGAAAATGAGTCATAGTAATTGCTTTGAGTTGTAATCTTACATTGGTAAAATTGATTTTGCGACTGTTTAATACACAGACTTTTTTACCTATTGATAGATAATTTATTTGTTAATTACAACGATTAACTGAACCGATTACAATAATTAACAGTGGAACATTAAAACAATTGTATCATAATATTGCCGTCCAATTTAAACATGAAAGCAATTAAAATTAACAATAACTTATCTTACTTGACTTAAAGCCAATTTAGCTGTAGGAAAATAAAAATCCTTAAAATAAAACCGTAAAATTCAACTTATTAATTTTTAAATTATTATGTTTCCAGGTTTCAGTTTTCAGCTAAGCCATACGCCAGGATGTGTTACCAGGTGATTATAAATTATTTTTTATTTAATCTTAACTATCATGGTAGTTTAATTTATTAGAGTAGTCAAGTTAACCTGTTACACGTTTCTTTCTATGTCACTGCATGATTACAGTGACATAGAAAGAAACTGTAAGGGTGATCCCTATTCAACATTACATTTATGTGAATAGATCAAGTGAATATAGTTACTATTAGCTATATTGAATATATATTGAGTCAATTTATTCTTGTATATTTTTTTCTTTAGTATACCTACTTAACTTTACTATATTTATATTAACACTTAAATGGTTTCTTTATCGATTTATTTGTTATAGGTTGAAGAAGAAGCCTTAGACACAATTTATATGCAGCTAGTTGGTTTGTGCAAGGTGAGTTACTTTTCGTTTATTTTTAGTCGATAACCTTAGATTAATATCTAGTTAGCTAAAAATAATGTCAAGTGAAATTGTTAATACCTTAAGTTATGTAGGTATTTTCACTTGACATTATTAAATTTATTTGCATGAGAAAATTAGTTAGGTAGTTATCCATAATTATTTTCTCGAGCTGTGCTGTTCATTTTACATTAGCAATGCTATTAATCTAAGATTTTGATAAATAAATAGGGTGTGTCTATTGCAAGTACTGTTATTGATTTTATCAGGTTTTATGATGATTTATTATTTTTGTCTTCTTTTCCCGACTGATGCATAATGAAGCATTTTTTATTTATTTCTGAATAATCAAAAGTAAAGTTATTAAACAGTCAAGGCTCGTTCTTATTTAGGATCCGACAATATTGTCGAATAGTTTATTTCGCAACAACGCGAACGCTATATTGGAACTTTTGTTTGATAACTTTTCTTTCATTATCCTGCATACATGTTGTTAAACAGATCTTAGTTAATTCTGTCTATTAATTTAAGTTTTTTCACAGTGCACAAAACCCGTTGGTACGGCGCCTACACTTGGGCCCGAAGAAATATGTCATCAAAATGTATATTAAATGTAGGTATTTAAAACATGTTACGTATTAAATAAATTTCTAATAGCAATGATGATTTCCTTTATTTTTGTCTTCTTTTCCCGACTGAGATATAATGAAGCATACAAATTTAAGTTTCTGAGGCATATTTATTACGAATAAAAATACATTGTGTTAATATAAAATTTATTACAATTGTTTCTTTTTTTACAGAAAATCAGGCAGCAAACACTGTTTTCAAGGTTTAATGTAACATTGTAATTAGTGCTATGTATATTTTGTGATATATGTAGGAATTATTATATAAGTATAAAGTTTAGCTGTGTATATTGTTTCTTAATATGTAGAGTCAAACTGATTAAATATTGATGTCGTGGGTGAATATAATAAATTAAAATCCCAGAATTATTTATTTTTGACTTAACTAATTATTTTACCACAGTGCTATGAAGAATCATGATTTTGTACCTTTTATTTGTATCGTTTGACTGTAATCTACTTAATGCAAGATAAATAGTGAACAAATGTGAAGTACCTATCTAGTTAGCTAGTATTATTATTATAATAAATATACAGTTTACTCTTAAAATTTGTTTTATTCATAATTTTATTGTTACCTAACACGTTTGAATTCTGCTTGCATAATGAGCTAGATGCTACTGAGAATATTAAAATTTAGAAACGTTTCTTTCTGTCGAAAAGTAAAAAAAATGGTATAGCTCATTTTGACATAGCTACCATCGTAAACTAAAAATCTAATTACTTACATGACGAATTAGACGGTAATTAGTCGAATTTGGTCGCAAAATAGCAGAATTAAGTCCACCGTTTAAAAATAAGGGTATTGATGGCTAAGCCAAGCTGAGCGCTTAGGTTGACACAGCCACCTGATATCTCGAAAACCGCGTAGCACCTCATTAAAATCCGGTTATACCTAGAATTTGTCGACATAACACAACATTATAAGATTCTACGGCCCTCCGTTTAAAAGTTAAAGGGGGTATTGATGCCTGTGCCAAACTGAGCGCTTAGGTCGGTGGATCCCACTATTTCCATTATGTATTTCCATTGATGGAAGTACTGGGACAGAGTCTCCCACCCACTATTTTCATTGCGAGCGGCGCGGCGATTAAAAAACTGCATCGCCTCTTATTGACGGCGTGCACGTGGAAACTATATTTATTTCCTCTTTAGATAAAACCTCTGATAAACATATTGAGTGACCGCTGCCATTATCATTGTAGTTCTATTAATGCATTATTGCATTATTGATTCATTGACTGAATAATAATAAAATAAATTTATTCATGGAATTTCTAAAAAGGGGGAAGGGTGTTGTATTATTGCACATGGGATCTCAATATACTAAACAGAAGTTTATAAAAATAATAATACTATATGGATGATATAATATGATGAATGATATGTCACAGGCGGATAAACATAAAAAACAATAACTTTTCATTATCGTTAACTACCAGTACCTTATGAACAGATTTGGTGGAATAAGGTACTACCGTTTCTTCCCGGGTACTAGCGGTTTTTTGCCGCAATGGATATAATGGGTTATAATTTACATAAAACGCTTGTCCTTTTTCTATTTTGCATTTCCATGGAAATAGTGGGATAAACCCGCTTAGGTTAGCAGTAACACAGCCATCTTTGTGTCTCGAAAACCATAGTACCTAGCGAATTTTGTGTCCGTTATGCTGACGTCCGCACCATGGAATTTGGGATTGCTAATGGTGTCAAAAAATAGTGCCTAAATAGTGCTTAATTAGTGCAATGACCAAATAAATAGTGCCTTATATAGCTTATGAAATAAAGGCTATGTTTAGTGCGGACATTAGCTTAACGCGTTATGCTGACGTCCACAGTGTGCATTATCCCAGCAAAATAATGTCGAATATAGTCATTTAAATGTAAATTTTTAGTTACCCAGCTTCAATAATGAGGGTGTTTAAAAAAATTTTCGCCACCAGTTGGCGCCACTTTTGAAAAGGTCTTCCATTGTGGCAGCGCTATCCAAACAAATATTTTTTATTGCTCATTTCGCAAATTTTAATGATTATTTTACAAAATGGATAATTCACATGCATATGAATAAAAATAATTGCTGAGAGGGTTTTCTAATAGTGCTCAAGAGGTGGCAGCACCTATGCGTCGGGTCTAGCTGTCAAGCGCTTTTTGAAAGTTAACCCCTGATTGGCCCAATGTGACAGTTGAAGTGGCGCAAACTGGTGGCGAAAATATCATCGCCCTGGTGAGTCCCTCAGGCATATTGTTGCCGGCTGTTCGCGTCTTGGTAACGGAGAGTAGGCACTTGCACAGATATAACCAAGTAGCCAGGGTCATCCACCAGCAAATTGCTCTGCGATACAATCTTCTGGATGTCTTCTCTTCTCGAGAATGGTCGCGCGACATTGTACTGGGATTGCTCCATCATCACAGACAGAGCTATTATAGCTAACAAGCCTGACATTGAGGTGGTGGATCGATCTGAACGCCTTGCAATTATAGTTGATATCACCGTTCCTCATGACGAGAATCTCATGAAGGCTGAGAAAGACAAGTAAATAAAATATCTTGATTTAGCCCATGAGATTGTTGACATGTGGGATGTGGATTTTGCTGTCATTGTGCCGATAGTCATTACCGTAAATGGTTTAATAGCAAAGAGCCTCGACCAACTCCTAAAGAGGTTCGCATTAGGTGAATGGGTCACGGGCCAGATCCAGAAGGCAGTGCAGCTCGACACGGCACGTATTGTTAGAAGGTTCCTCTCTCTGAAACCCTAACCGCCGTTAGTTTGGTCTTTAGTCTCGTTGTCGGTGGTAATCTATTTTCTATATTTTCTTATCTATTTTGTTTTATATAAATATTATGTAGGTACCTATTTAAAATGTAATCAATAAAATAAAGAGAATAATAATAATAAATTCGTTTATTTCAGGTAAATACCCATATTTTACAATTTCACATACAATACAATCTAATAATAAAATAGACAATAAAAGTTAATAATAAAATAGACATTAAATTTTGCCTTTCGATCGAAATAGGTATATGTGACAATATATTACGGACACTGATTTATTATTAGGTACCTACATACACTTAATCGCGCCAGGAAGGAAGTTTTGAGCCTCCTCATGAGCCCGTAGAAATCAGTGACTGTTCTCAACGAACATGCCAGAGTTGGCTGGTGTAGAACGACTGATAGTAAGTAAGCCTTGAACAAAGTCACCTTTACTTCATGTGAGCAGTGGCTAAATCGCCTGGCCAGCATATTGCCCCTACATGCAATACTACGTCTTTGCCTTTTCTAGGTCTTCATCATCACCTAAATTGTCAGTAATTATGTGACCTAGGTATTTAAATTTAGTAACATATTTCAGTGCTGAGCCTCTTAAATTAATCGGTAAAGTCCAGTCAGGGCCTTTACTGTATTTTAAGATCATTTAACTCCCGTTTTTTTTAAATTACGTATAGGTTAGATGGTGTTCAGTCGCATATTTTTCGCAAATCAACACAATTTTTTTAAGCCGTTGACTGAGGGGCAGTGTAGCACCATTTCATCAGCACTCAAGCTATTTATACATTCTGAGCCGATATGACATCCGGCTGTGGAGCCACTCAGCTCCTCAATCAGGTCGTTTACATATAGGTTGAACAGAATGTCTCACCGTCTCACCCCTGTTGTTAATACATAAATGTCGGATAGTGTATTGTTCCATTTCACTTCATTAAGTTGGTTGGCATACCAATATTCCAATAAAGTTATGATTTTTGGTAGCACATAGTCTTTCTCAGTTTTGTCCATAAAATATCATAATATATACCTATTATCAAAAGTACGACTAAGATCTAAAACACAAGCATAAACCGAGATGTTTCTATTTGAATAACTGTATACTGTATTTTTAATGAAAAAATTGCAAGATCGGTAGATAAGCCTTTACGGAACCCAAATTGAGCGTTATTTAGAGATACGTCCTCTCATCTAAATGTTGCCTAATCAGGTGTCCAAATAGTTTGGAAATAATTGTTGCCAGCGATTTGGGACAGTAGTTAGGCTAGAGACGTCACCGGTCCTATTCTTTACAATAGGCACCACAGTAGTTTTCATGAAATCATTCGGTAAGTAATTTTATTCTATACACGCATTATAAAGCAGTGCAATCTTTTCAAATAACAAGACAGGTGCGTATAACAAGTGTATCCACACTCAAACCATCGTGCCCCGGGGATTTGCGGCTTCATTTGCACAGCCCTTTTGACGATTTCGAAAACGTCTTTCGCAGTAGCATGTAAATGACTCAGATTGTCGAGTAGTGCGGACGTCGCGTCGTTGTAGACGACGCTGGTAAACGGGTTTAAACGCACATGAATAAAATAATCAAAGAAAATTAACTTTAATCAAGTAGTATAAAGCAAAGAAAATGCGTACATTCGATACAACATGCGACAACGACGCCTGCCCTCAAACGGGTTCAATATATAATTACATAAACTCTTTGACTACCTAATGGCAGCGAGTCCTCCGCCTTCCACACTTCATCATTTGATAGTATTTTTTTATACTTACTTAATAAAAATAAGTTAAACCAAATATTATAGCTGACAACAGTTAAACTTCCAACATGCTAGCTTCTTCAAAACACACTAACACACTCGCAAACGCGTGAATATCGCTGTTTGGACCACCTAATTTATCCAAGCGTTTGTATAGGTTTCTGGTTTGTGCCAAGTGGCAAACGTGTGGATCCGGTATTAAATCTGAGATGTCACATACTTCATTCTTTAAAAATATAGTATTTTAGAAGTTTCATAGAAACTTTGACACCCCTGTTTACCCCCTTTAGGTCATGAATTTCGCAAAACCTTGTCTTAGTGAGCACCTACGTCCTAAAAGGAACATCCAAGCAAAATTTGAGACTCCTAGTGAGTGACCTTTCGCTTTTGCCTACGACTACGTCCGCTCAGAAGTCGAAAATGGTTCTAATAGGATTTTGAAATTGTATTTTTACGTTATTAATTTTATTATATACATACATAACTTCATGGCTGTCTCCCATTAATGGGTCAAGCAGAGACTATAGAATTTCATTTAGGCATTTGCTAAGATCCAAACATACCTCCTTTGCCTCTACAATATTCATGAAATTCTTCATACACACACGTCGGATTAGGGTGCTTGTAATTGTGCCCTTTGTCAACACAACATCTCCTATTTGGTCTGTATATCCGTCTGGGGCGACTACTTTTTAGAACCACAAGGTCCTACTGCCATAGAACCTAGTGGGACCAGTATGGTTTATCTTGGCACAGCCACCATCGTCAACTGAAAGTTTAATTACTTACATATATTATGACGAGTTCGTCGGTAATTAAGATAAGATAAGATAAGATAGGATAGTTTTTTTTTTTTTTTTTTTTTTTTCTCACCACAATATAAAGGAAATATGATTTAGACAAATTTACTAATAACTAATATACTCATATATTGTGGGAGACTGGTGCCTAAGCTAGGCTCGGAGCCTGTGTTTCAGGTCACCAGGTTCCCACCCCTACTATACATTTTCATTTTGTAAAATTGTGCTACAGTGTGTTAACAAAAGTAGTAAGTAAACAAATAAGCAGAAAGAACAAAAAGAATGAAAATTACATGACAAATATAATTATGTTTCCTGGTTGCTCAATAATCCTGAATAAAATCAATTTATTCGTCCCCATTTTGTGTTTAAGTGTGTTAATAATGGCAAGTGTTGTTAATGTAATTGTATGTGTAATGTGTTTGGAATATTGTGACAATAATGTAAGTGTTATTAATAGTAAAAGTTGTGTATAGTGTTTGTATAATGAATTAATGACATAGACATTACAAGATAGGTACTGAAAACTAAAATTACAATATGACTAATTTGAGCAATTGTAAATAAATTCATGACAGAATTAGTAGCATGCAGTGGAAAATACCATTTTAGTCACAACTTTTTTTTCAGTTTCGCTAGGTCATCTTCTGACTTTATAAGGCGACCGGGCATTCCTTCCTTTTCCCGAATGTACACCTTGCCGTTAGCAATCCAACATTGCTCAAAGCCGTAATTTTTTACAGCTTCTTTTGCGAGGTAGTGCAATTGTCTAGTCATTGCCGTTAGTACCTCATTGATATATAATGGCTGGCGAGGTCCTTTTTCTACTAAATGGGTAGTATTCAGGCGATTTTCCTTGTTGTTTTTGTTGTATTCCTTAGTCGACTTTAGAAATAATTCTTTGTTAGATGTCGATACAAATTCTACTATAACTGGACCCACTGCGTCAGACTTGTTCTTGAAACGGAATATGTTCTTTATTTCGGTAGAATTTACAGGTTGTTTGACGATATGGCCAAGCTTTTGCACTGCCTCAATAAGAGTACCACGGGTTTCTGGTGTTGCTGGCGGTAGATTTATTATTTCAAGGGAGGCGGCCTTCTGTTGTTTTTTTTAATTAGTGGAAATTAGTCTTAAAATATCAGAAGAAAGGAAGAATGGAAATAATTTATTAGCTTAGAAATAACCATTCCTGTACATAACATTATGGTGGACTTGAAGTTTTCTATTTATTAAGTAGGTACTTATAGGTAATTTATAACTTAATATTTAACTAGTTATTAACAAATTTTAAAATTACTTATTTAATAATTTTCTCAAGACTTGCATTTTCTATGATATTAGTTTGGTTTTAGGAGCTTTTGCCGGTATATACCTACCTATCTAATTTCTTTAAGTTTAAAAAAAGGTTTCGCAATCGCAGACCACACCAATTCTATAGTGAGATGTTGTGATTATTCAAGGAAGTGAGCACTGAGTGGCACATAATATATCAATGTGTCATGAACTCATGAAAGAATAATGATTTTTCTATGTGTCGTTGTGTATTAACCTCACTAAAAAATGACACTTGATAGATAGTTAAATTTATTTAAGAAATAAGTTACATTGTTTTGGTACAAAGATACTTAGATCACTATGATTCCAACGACATCAACTGTTATCGAAATCGATGTGTAAAGATTTCATAATTACTTTAGAACTATTTCCTACTCCATGTTTCTCCTTGTGCGTATGGCGAATCACTATTCGTGTAAAGATAATAATCCCCCAAAGCGTTCATAGAAGCTGGATAACCCATGTAGGTAAAGTTTTCTTTGCACCCTCCGTGTTCAAATTCTTCCCATTCTTTACATGGATAAGCGTGGAAAAATATTTTAGAGTTTATTGATTCTTTAAAAAAATCTGGGGCTCGCCCGTGACTGCATGCTTCTGTAAATTAATGTTTTCTTATTAAACTATGTAATAATGTATCTATGATCTATCTATGTACCTTAGGTGTTACCTCCTCTCCGTAGGTCTATTTATAGGCCTGTGATCGTTACAGAAACAAAGATATAGGTAGGTACCTAATTAAAAGAAGTTGCTGATCGTAAGGAAAAAGAAAATAATAAAAAGCGAAGGAAATCGAGAGTATCTTATCCTAAACTAAATTTTACCTGGATCTCTACTAGGGCTGCCACCTTTTTTCAGCAGAAGAAAAAATTTCGATAAACTACAGACTTTTTACGGTAGTAGATCCACGCTGGTTTCAGCATGAATGGGCCGAATCGTCCGAAAAAGTACTACCCTGCCATAGAAGATCGACGTAACAGTAATAGTATTACTGCGTTTCGTGCGGTGAGTGAGAGCGCCGGAGGCCCAATTTCCCACCTTTCCTCTTTCCTCACCTCCCTCGTTCTCTTCCCCTAACCCCATTCCCAGCCGCCATAGTGGAGGCCACCATACCAACAGACTACCAGGCGGGGTGGGGTTACTATAGTCGGCTAATTTAAAAAAAAACAAAATACTGCTGACTGCCACGGCTGATGTTCTACGGTTGCCGAGATATGAGTTGGCTGTGCCAATCTGAGCGATCAGTTTCGCACAGCTACCCTTTATAACTATTAAACGGTGGACCGACTAATTCTGATATTTTGCGACCAATTTAGACTAATTAGCGACTAATTCGTTATGTAATTAGATTTTCAGTTTGCGATGGTGGCTGTGCCAAGATATCTTTATAGTTACCTACCTGCCAACCGAGTCCAAAAAGAAACGTACGCCTGATATTTTACCTATAACCTGTTGTGGCTCCTTACAGCCCGGTTGTCTTGGCCGGCCATTATTTGGATAGAAATCCGCGTGACCCTGACTTTTGGCGTACCCGTATACTCCACCACATGTATGGATAATGTCCACGAACTTGGCGTCGTTCTTCTCTAGGCGCCAATCCGCTGGCATCATTGGTAGTTCAAAAAAAGGTCGGGCAGGATCCAATCCTTTAAAAAATAAGTAAATGAATAAATCTTTAGTAATAGTTTATTAATTATTTTAATGAGCTTTCTCGTGATAATCAGGCTTAAGCGTTTCAAGTTAAAATTAATACGCTTCAACCTAAGTGGGGAAATACCTTCTAAGGATACAGAAGTCCACTGTAATAACAGCACTACCTAAACAGTGTTGTGTTCTTTAGGACGAGAAGCTGTACGGTACATAATTTAAGGGTAGCTCCTACTTAGTGCAAAGGCACAGTCAATCTAGATCCTTAACGATGGTTACATCGGTAATAAGTAGGTTCAGCGCTTTTTCTTTTTATCTGATGGTCACAAATTCAGAGACAAGAGACATAGCCAACAGAGGTTCTAGTGTTTTCTACCACAGGCCATCAGATGAGCCGCACTCTAACACTTTTGGCAAAAAACGTTAATATGGTGTAGGTATGTGACCTTGTATTTACCTGTGATTCTCTGTATTCTCTGCTTTGAGAAAGAAGCAGTATAGGCCATTACTTGTGACCCTAAACTATGTCCCATTAAGTGCATATTTTTACCATCAACTTGATATGTCATTGCTATAGCATCAAGTAGTCTTGCTGTTTTCTTTCCGACATATCTAGTACTGAAAGCTGCCCAGGGATAAATAATATTCTTAGATAATTCGCTCCAGTCTATAGTAATGACATTATAATTGTCTTTTATTAGAAATTCATCTTTTGTCCCTTGAAGCCAGTCGGCTTTTTCGGTCGATAGCCAACCGTGAGTCACAACTTTAATTAAATTGGAGGAATTAAAATATTGGGTGACGATTTTTTCCCCATCAATGGGCACATTTAGTTCTTCTGGCTCGGCGTTATTTCTAAAACAGAAATAAGGTTCTATAGTTTAAAATTAAGTAGGTAGGTACAGTCATTATTCCCTAGGTATTGATTAGAAAAAGCTATGCACTTACTTCAAAATTCGAGCAAAAATTCGGCATTAGCTAGCTTTGCCTAACTTTATGTTAAAATTCATATGAACTCGTTTTTTAGTGTACCTACATATTTTCTAATTTCGGAAATTACGAACATGGTGTATTGTGCTGTGCATAAGTCTGAAATTGTGACACGCTTAGGTACATATTCAAAGCCTTCTTTGTATAAGTACCTACACATTTGTTAGATAGAATAGAATAGAAGTAGGTACCTAACTATGTATGGTAGGTGCATATTAATACTGTGGTATGGTTGTAGGTCAGTACCTACAACCATACATAGGTAGGTACCTACTAATTCCATTGCACTAATGAGTTTATTGCATAGTGTGGAAGTTGGTGAAAAATTTTAGGTAGGTAAGTAAGTGTTGTCTGCTAAAAATATTTATCATTTAAACTTTTTATTTATCTAAACATTTAATATCACCTGGTATACAAGTAATAGTAAGCATCGCCGTAATGAATGCCGCGTGTGTCATTTGGAAGACTAGAGAAGTTCAAGACGTGTGTTATGCCTTGGTCGTCGTTGAACAGTATCCATTCGTCGCCATACTCGGACCCGTATTCGTTCTCGTACGGCAGACTGGTCACGCAAAGAACTGTAATATTTCAACATTTTGTTAATTTTATAATAATTCATTATTGTAACCTACCTATCATTTATATACTAGGTGGATTAAAACCCTAAGCGCTCTCAAAATCAGAACCATAGATTAGAGCGCGGCAACACAATTAGGTATCCCTTGATTCTCTTTCTGTTTCCCTTTTCCTTCCTCTTTTACCTCTCCTAGCAGAGTCGGCCACGGCTTGATTGTATTTTATAATTATGACGTTATCTACAATGCTTACGATTACGGTTACCATATTTACCATCAGATGGAAATAAGCTTAAATCTGACGAAGGGACAGTAGATGAGTAGAGTCGTTTCCGTAAAAAAATACAGAGAACACCAAAATAATGAAAGTTTAGAAAGAAAAGAAAAACTAATAAGTATGTGTTGAAACAATAACAAAAAATATGTAGTTACACATCTTTCTCCTATTTTTGTTTACTGCTATAATGAATTCCTTGTACATAGGGTAACTACATAAATCTTCACTTACATTCTATCCTATTGCAGGTTGGTGGTGAAATAATATATACCTACTTAGAATTTCTCCGCAAATTGATTTTCGTGAACAACTTAGCATAGCGGCTGGCGTATTTTGGTGCCTAGTGGGTGTTGTTGGGCTCATCTGAGTTCCTGTGACTATCTACTTGTGCAGAATGTACCTACCTATAAGGCACTGCACTACAATGTACCTATAAGGGTATATGCGCATATACTTATTTATAGGTACATTGCAGTGCATAAAGGGTCACCACACATTGACCATCGGCGATCGACGACTCTATACGAAAAATACTTATGGTACCTATGGTTCTCTGTGTCTGTGCCTTTCGCATCGACGCGCGGTTGTGGCGAACGCACAACGGCGAACTTACTGACCCAAAATGTGCTTGTACGGCTCCGTCATCTGACACGAATGAAAAGAAATCGCATCGTAGGATAGCATGGAATGGCCTCATCAGGTTTTAGAGGCCATGAACCATCCGCGGAGCGACAGCAATAAGTGCACTTACCCCAGTTTCTGAAAGGCTGATCAACGAAAAATTAACTAATCATCTGTTAAATCTCATGTAAAGTACCTAAAAGTATGCATATCTAGTTTAATTTAATCTAATTAGTTACAAAATAGATCAAATAAAACTAATTTATTCATGCTTTTAGCAACCAAACTGGTACTTCACATGAGATTTAACAGGTGATTAGTTAATTTTTCGTTGATCAGCCTTTCAGAAACTGGGGGTAGTGTGCAGATCGTCGTTATTTAGAATTACTTATTATCTACAAGCTCTACATTTCGTAGATGCCGCCGTCTTAATTAATATGCATAAACTATAAGTATATTCATTTGAGAATATTTCCGTTACCTACTTATAATTATAAATTATAATAGCATATATACCTAATAAAGAGGTCTGTGTAATCAACGAAAACATCTTCTTGTTCGTGCGTGTACAATATGTCTTTTTGTAGTTTGAACTGTCTCAATTTGAGTTCTCAAACTCCAAAGGATACAGAAATACTCCTTATCAAAAGACATGTTATGTTGACGCTTATCAGCCTTTCGTAATGTTTATGCTAGAAGTATGCAATGTGCTGATACATAAGAAATAGATGCCTATTTCTTATGTATCAGCACATCATATCATATCTATTTTCTTAGGGTTTCCAATTTTATATTGTTTACTTTATTAAACTGCTATTGTCGGTTTAAAGGGTAAGGGACTTGTTAAATTTTAGCTCTACCACTGCAATTAAGCCTACCTCTTAGTATCGGCATAGTGTATCGGTAGGTACCATCATCAAGTGAATCAAGACCCAACATAAGCTCATTTTACAAATCCATCTCAATTGCATGTAGGTCGAAATTCGTCTGAAGACAGATTTCCTACTTCATCCGCTAAAGTCCATTGTAAAGATCCATTGATGGATCTTTTTGCACTCTCATATCCATTTTAATCCCTAATCCAGGCTTCTTAAGTTTTTCTAAGTGGATTTTTTATAACTTAAATTAATTAATTACTAGCGATCCGCCCCGGCTTCGCACGAGTGCAATGTTGACTATATTTAGTATCAGCTTTGGCCGTGCGAAGTAAAACAAATGCTGTGAACGTTGTATTTACACATTCTGTAGTAGGTATATTTAATTTTACTACACAATGCCAGCCTCCTGCCGCTATATCCCTCCCTGCATTTTTAATCTGTAATATCTTTGAAAATATTTATTTAAATTACATGCTGCAAAGGGCATTAGGGATTAATGCTGCTTCGAAAATAAGCCATTATTTCTCATAAAAAGTAAAGGATAAAAAATGGTTATTGAGGGTTATCCCTTAGAGATAGACATACTATCGCGGACTTTTTTGTAGACCTTTTTAAGGTGTACAATACTGTAGTACCTACATTATTTTGATCTATCTTGTAGGGTTTAGCCAGCGTTGCAATGTAAGCGCAAAATTTGTTTATTTACGACTACACATTAAAAACATCTAAATTTATCAGTGTTTCTCTACTATATTATGCATGTTATATACATATAAACCTTCCTCTTGAATCACTCAATCTATTAAAAAAACCCTTATCAAAATCCGTTGCGTAGTTTTAAAGAAATAAGCATACATAGGGACAGACAGCGGGAAGCGACTTTGTTTTATACTATGTAGTGATAGTGAAAAATAAAAATTAGTTATTCTATCTTAACTTACATACTAAACTGACGGACTCATAAACTGCATCAAAGTTCAGGATTACTTTGAAATGATTTTTTTTAATAAGTATGCAAACTTTTTAGATTCAATTATATAAATATGGAGAGACTGGCTCTTAATCTTAAAAAAAAGCAAAATTTTAAAATAGTACTGCAGTAAAACAAATGAATATAACCGGGAAAAGAAAATTTACTCGTAGTATCAGATTTGCGTGTTATTTAAAGCGAAGTTTTAAATTGATTCGCATTGATTTTTTATTCTTTTGTCAATTGAATTATTGTTACCAGCAGAATTGTTGGGTTAGTTTTTTAACTCATCGAGAGTTTTTGAACCATAATATGGATACTTCGTCCGAACAAGCGGCTCAAATTGTATCACTGGTGCAGGAGGGCTTGGATCAACGAATGATTGGTAGAAATTTAAATTTAAACCAGTCTACGGTTTCTAGAATATACAGAAGGTTTGTGGAGACAGGTTCTTACAGAAGGATTTTTGTACGGTAGTAGACCACGCTGATTTCAGCATGAATGGGCCGGATCGTCCGGGGAAGTACTACCCTCTCATAGAAGATCGTAGTACTTAAGAGTAGTAGTATCCGTACTACTGCGTTTCGTTCGGTGAGTGAGAGCGCCGGAGGCCCAATTTCCCCCCTATCCTCTTTCCTCACCTCCCTCATTCCCTTACCCTAACCCTATTCCCAGCCGCCATAGTGGAGGCCACTATACCAGCTGTTTAAGACGATGGCTTTTGGTATAGTGGCCGCCACTTCTGGATTCCACTGACTGCTTACCATCAGGCGGGGTGGAGTCACTATGGTAGGCTATAATATAAAAAAAAAAAAAAAAAAGAAGGAGACGTGGTACAGGCAGGACTCGAGCAACCACCGGTCGTGATGACCGATTTATTGTTACAACTTCCCTGCGAAATCGTTTCCTCACGTCAGTTAACATCAAAACAGAGCTTAATGAAGTGCGTGGAGTAAATGTGAGTGCACGAACAATAAGAAGAAGGTTAAAGGAAGCGGATATCACCCCTTTTAGACCAGCAAATGGTCCAAAGTTGTCTGTAGCTCACAGACAAGCTCGCTTAAGATTTGCGCGTGATCACCTAAATTGGACAGAAGAGCAATGGGCCTCCGTATTGTTCACGGACGAGTGTAGGACATGTTTATATGGTGAAAATGGTCGCAGAAGCGTCTATCGTCGACGTGGGGAGCGATATGCTCAAAATTGCATTGAGGAGCGTGTTCCTTTTGGAGGCGGTTCGTGTATGGTCTGGGGTGGCATATCGATGAACGGGCGAACAGAACTTGTGTTCATAGACATGGTCCGTCAAAACGGTAATAGAGGGGGTTTGACTGCACATCGCTACATAACAGAGATCTTAGAAGATCACGTGGTGCCTTACATGGGATTCATAGGCGAAAATTTTACTTTAATGCAGGATAATGCCCGGCCGCACGCTGCTGCACAAGTTCGACAATATTGCGAAGAGGTTGGGTTAGGTTGGGTTGAATACGTACAATGAATTGGCCAGCACGCAGCCCGGATCTTAATCCCATTAAGCATGTTTGGGACAATTTAAAAAGAGCTGTATATGCGAGAAATCCTGTGCCCACGACAGTGGCAGCACTAAGAACAGCACTTTCAGAAGAATGGGACAATATTCCGCAAGATCTTTTAATAACCCTAATAAAATCTATGCGGAACCGATTAGAATCCGTAATACGGGCACGTGGAGGTAATACACCTTATTAAAACATAAATAAACTCTTGCATAAAGTTTGTGTCTATTGTTAAAACCATTTTTTTATTAAACCAATTTTCCTTAAATTTCTGTTTTTTTCTTCAAAAAAGTCTTATGGTCCTTTCCAGTACACAAACTTTAACTTAAGGATATGACCCTACGCTGTTTTAAAGTTCACGAACCAATCTAGAGGTTTCAATTTTAATCTGTATAGAAAGTTTGCATACTTGGTTAAAATATTTATTTCAAAGTCGTCTATTACTTTGATGCAGTTTATGAGTCCGTCAGTGTATGTTATTTTTGGTTTTATAAATAATAGATTAAAATCAGAACTTAACTACGCAGTGTAGACCTTATACGTTTGACAGTTTTAAGCGAACTATAAGCAGAGTGATTCAGTTAATCCGATTGTACATTACAATCTTCAGGAATTTCGCTATCATATAATTAATGTGTGATGCGTCTGGTATAGTAAGTTATGAATGTTTCCTGGTTTAGGTACAGATAATCAGCCGGGCTGAATACCTACTTGCACACTGATTGCGTTGATTAAAAAATAGGACGGTACTTACCTAACGATAATTACATCATCAAACCTGCCATTCGGCGATCCGGCCTGCTAAGAGTGATGGGCTGGGATTATGGGAAAATACAACCTTTAGGGGAGATTATGTTCAAGTGTCTTCAGCCCTGTTTTCTCGTAGTCCCAGGATTTTGTCCCTTTAATGGGACCACGAGGGAGAACTGTTTCTCATAGTCCCATTGTTGTGAACCTACATCCTGTATAGTGGTTACCAAAAAAATAATAATAAAAATATTAACTTTATATTATTATTAATTATTATATTAAAAAATATACCTATATATTTATTATTTCAATTTTTCTAAAAAATGCCCCACCGAAATATAACCGTGGATCAGCTGTAGTTGGTAATTCATAATGTTGACATCCCGCTTTAAAAATTCTCGTCTTCTTTCTGATGATTTAGAGAATTCTTGTTCTCTATCAACCAGAATGTTTAAAAGTTTATCTATGCAGGAAGAATTATTTATATACAGGAGGATAAATATGTTACTGAACATAATAATGGGACTATGAGAAACAGTTCTCCCTCGTGGTCCCATTAAAGGGACAAAATCCTGGGACTACGAGAAAACAGGGGTCTTCAGGCAGATAGAGAGGTTAAGCATAGCGGGCAGGTTAACTTTGAGACATGTAGAGCTCAGCGAGATTTTAATTTAGTGCTGTTAAAAAAGCTCTACTTATAAATAACTTAAATGATACACGGATTCACTTGTGTTAAAAATTATATTTTAAGGTGCCATACCTATTTACCCGACATTAGTTACACGCGAAGACGTCGGGTAAATACTTAGGTGTAACATCTTAAAATAAAAGTGTACAAATCGCGTGAGTTTTAATTAGAGATTTAATTAGGTACTCTACTTATATTGTCAGCTGAGAAGAGCTGGGAGAGTTTCCACTCCACGTAGCAACAGTATTATTTTCAGTACGGTACCAGCGGCAGGCAGAGACGCCAAAGGTACCTAATAGGTAAGTATACTTACCTGATCCACTTGCTCATTTACCAACAACATTGACAATACTAGAAAAGTAAGGATGAAATAATACAACAATATAATCATAGCAACGTTATTGTATTTTTTGAATTGAATCCTTTTTGTGCTTACACAGTAAACACATGATCTCAACACTTATAACTAAAAATATTCTAAAAATGAAAAAGGATATTTTACTTGAGTTATAAAAATGTTGCTTGTGCATATTTTGTTTTCAATCGAGGCAAACTTATTGTGGATTCATTGGAGTAACAGTTAAAGTGCTCAGTATGATTGATATTTTGGATATTCAAGTATTTTATAATATCATTTATTGTGCTGAGATATTGTGCATTATGCCTTAACGTTTTAAGATTTGGGTGCCCTGTTTCACCGCATTACATTCTGCCAATAAAGTGCAATTATATTCTTTTACTTACTTTCCTTTATACAAACTGATAAATACGATTTAGTTACATTATTCTAAAATATTGCTATCTTTTTCATTTTAGTCTAGAAATCGTCGAATGATTTTTGGGCTATTTTATTTAGCAATGTTTAATCTTAGTCTTTAGGTATACAAAATAAATTAAACGAGCTTTGACCACTGAAGATAGGTAATAAAAAGTTTTCGTAGTTTGCGTCGGTAAGCCTGGATGGGCTTACGTCAGCATAATCATGACAATTGACAAAATTCAAACAAAATTAGCTTAGGCACTGAATTGTAAGAAAATTATTTGTTCGTAAGTGTAAAATTAAATATCGAAAATGCGAATTTCAGTGAAAATTTTAGTATGTAAAGGAAGGATAATTTAATAATGGAAAAGACTAGATATCACATGGTTTGAGCTATATGTATATATTACTCTTGTTTTCTTACTCTTGTACGTACAATTATAATAAATTTGTCAAAATCATACCTAAGTACATACGTTGTGAACAGTTCACGTTAATTGAATTTTAAGTCTTGGTGGTTGTTACATTGATTGCGTTTATATAACTTGAGATAAACGAGTGATTTAGGCATTATAATATAAAACCTACACATACTACTCTGTTGTAGTCGTGCACCTACGTATTGTGTGCGATATATATATGTATATGTGGTCGCTTCGTATCACCCGTCGCATGATAGGTACCAAATCAATCAAAAAAATATTTACATTTCTATATTATGCTATATAAGATGAAATATTAAAAACAGGACTATTTTATGTTGTTTCCTGATATGCCTGTCACGGTGAACATAAGAAAGAAGAATCGTGAGTTAGGTCCGGGCCGTTGCGCTAAGGCATGCGACATCGCGACCTAGCGCCCGGACCACAGTCACAAATCAAGCTTGCCCAACAATAAAATCTGTTCGTATTCGTTATCTAACGTCTTATTTGACTTATAGCAAATTAACCATTTCTATACGAAAGCATAAATTCGCAATAAACGATCGTGTTTTTTTTTTCAAATTTACAGATAATATTTTTACAGTTGGTCAGTCGAAAATATTGAGCATATACATACATAATTATTTTAACATATTATAATTTATTTAAGAATATTGAACAGTGGATAATTTATTGCACGATTGTCGATCCTAATATTCTAAGTGTATGCTATGGCGGAAGTTACTTAGAGAATAAGTAAAACAACGAAACAAGGATCTATTGTGTCGTTATACGTAGCTTACATCTATAACGTCATCCGCAGTGAACTCATGATGCGCTTGTTCGCTGTCTTTGACGTAACATTACACAGTGTAGGTGACACAGCGTGCAATTTGCGTCGAGTGCGAGCTGACGAGACACCACACACAACTGGCATCAACATGCAAGACAATGCAAGTTCAACATCTCTACAAATATGACAAATCACTTATTTTGTACCTTACGCCTTGAGGTGATTTTAGTGATAGGGATAAAATTCTACTGCATATCTAAAAATGGCACCAATTGAGTGTGACTTTAACATATTTCATAAGTACAGTGTGAAACTTTGTTGTCGTGGTTGTTGAGCCAGTCTGTGTGAGCTATGCGAGGCGGATACAAAGGTAGCCTATATATCTTGTCTCAATACTTGTGTAGGGAGAAGCCTCGGGTAGGTGGTGTCTCGACCTCGCACTCAACACGTGTCCACCTGACGCACTCGCGTCGTATTCCGTCGCATCAGACGCTTCCATGCACGCACATAAGTAACTACACCTTATCATACCTACCTATCTATTTGTTATGAGTAATTTATTTCAATTTCTTTAAAGCGTACATTTTTATACTTAATTTTAGGAGGTCCTTATTTCATAATCCGAATAAAAAAACTTTTTTCGTTATTAAACAATAGGTACAAAAAGTGCGACGTGCATGCAAGGAAATATCTAAGAGCACATTTTGACACAATATTTAAAACTATCAATGAACATAAACTAAACAGTCTTCGTTTTGACTGGTCAACTATAGGTGGGATCGCTCAAGGAACCGATAGCTAAATTATTTATATACTGGGAAATACCATGATTACATTTGAGATAATAACAAGACATAGGATAAAACATTACATACAAAATCATTTGAAACCATTGTTTTTGAATAGATAAGTGATGATACAAAACAATTGACTGAGCCATTGCGTTTACTCTTGCGGTTCTGACACATGCATACGCCTCGTCGTTCGTAGTGTTCAGTTAGTCGATCATTCACACAAACACGGAAACATAAGTGACCATTACAAGATAGTACTTAAATATAATCGTGGGAAGTTGTTACTCGGCAGTGTCCAATGGCGACAGTGACCAGTGTCTCACAAGCACTGGCGGAAAGGTCTTTACAACCTCAATCATACCACACCACACCTAAATAAATAAATGTATATAATATCTAATATGTTTTTACATATGTACAGTTGTTCCTTTTAAATTATTGTAACTATATAAAAACAAATAAAATAAATTTGTACTTGTAAAATAATAATTCTTTTAAAAAAAGTGAAACAAAACTGAGTTTACACGTTTTGTATCAATCTAAATTATTTCTAAAATCTACTTAATGATTATTTTGTTGTATAATATTTTAAACGAGTTCACGGGCATGACGGTCGAAAGTGCGGCTGGCGCAGCGTAGACGTCGCTAAGCCGTAGGCTGCTACGAGTCTGAATAAACTATTTAATTTAATGGTCAGCCAATAAACTATTCATGTACACATTCATATACAAAAAACTTTTGGGTTTTTTGTATATCAATGTGTCCACAGTATATAATTTGTCAAAAAAGCAAGCCATGACAATACGTAGAAATAGATTGAGGTTAGTTCGATACTGTACTGTCAGAGTTGTTGCGCAGGCGACAGTCGCGCGGTTCGTCGTCGCGCGCTCGACCGCCAGCCGTGGGTGCTCTTTTAGTAAATCGTTATTCGTAATTAGTTACAATAATAACTACAATATAATGTTGGTATGAGCGGTGTCGTGGATGCTTCCCCGCTCATACCTAAAGCGTTAAGGTGAACGTATCTCGCACTGGCTGCTCGCCGAACATCACGTCCATATGAGTTTAAATTTGAAACAATATTTTGATTTGCTCATGGGTATTGGACACATTATGTTCACCGTAAACACATTAGTTGTGAGTACGGTTCGTTGTTTTATGCTAGTTACAATCCAATTAAAAAAGAGAGTACCCTTGGCGCATATTGCTTTAATTGTACCATTTCGAATGTGGGTCGTTATCTAAGTATGTATCTGTTTTGGTGCATCGATAATATTATATCGAACAATTAATTGACACTTATCAGATAGGAGACCAGACAGTGCAAGCATAAAACGCCACAGCATCCACTTTTTAATACGTACATTATTACAGTCGCAAATATCCTTGCACGACTCGCGTCGTCGTTTTCTAAGTATCTATTATTTATATAAACGGTTACCGGCGGCGTGGCCGTAACGCCAGTCACCTGGTGGGATCTTTTAAACACTACGTAATCAGTGAACGTACCAAATCATATCTACTTCCGAATAGCCGTTTCGTTTACTGGATTTTCGGGCCGTATTACATACGATCGGTCTCTACCGTCGTTTGTGTACGATCATCGAATGTCGTTCACACCCGATTTTTATAACGCTCAAGCTAAGACGAGTTCTTTCAAATAAAATTAACTTTAGTAAAGTCGGGCTTATATTTAATATCCTCCGATCTATGCGAAGAGGAGATCGAGCGTGGATCGAGGGAATCGGTGGGAATAAAGCGACGGTCCTCAGCGAAAAAGGGCATACGGTCAGCAGACGGTTTCGGCGGGCGCCAGTGGCGAATGCGACAGCGCGGCTAGTGGGGACAGCGGAGACAGTGGGGACAGCGGCGACAGCGGCGGCGGAGCGCCCAGCGGCTCCGGCGAGCGCCGGCGCAGCGCCTGCCGCTTACGAAACTCAAGGAACTCCTCCTTCATGGCACGCACGCGCGCTTCGACGTCGTCTCGCGAGAGTCGCGCGCGCGTGCGCTCCGGCGTGGAGGGTGTGGGTGTGCGCGTGGCGCGGTCCCACTCGTAGTGCACGTCCACCGAGCCCGCGTCGCCCACCTCGCCCGAGCCGGGTCGCGGCGGCGGCGCCGGCGGTGGCGGACGGTACGGCGGCGGCCGCCACTCGGCCAGGCTGCCCGTGCGACTGCTTCGGTTGTGCTGCGACGATGCGTTCTTGCTGCCGAAGCCACTCGACGACGAGCGACTCTCTGGTGACGCCTCGTGCGGCGGCGGCGGCAGCTCGGACATGGCCCGCGGCCGAGCATGACGCGGAAGTGGGCGGGCGCGCGCCCGTGCCGCCATGCTGCCCGCCGACGCTGCCGTCTGACGTAGCGACCTCAGCCGAAACGGTGAGGGCGGGGTCGGAAACGAGCCTTCGGCCGAACTCGGAAAAGGTACGGAGCTGAGGTCTGACACGTGGAGCGGCGACCATGGGGTCCAGGCCGCCGCCCAGGGAGGCCACGGAGGCCAGGGAGGCCAGTGCAGCGCCAGCGCCGGCGACGAGGCTCGGAAGAGCGGCGGTGCGGCGGCTGGACGCAGTGGCGCGCGTACGCGGGGCAGGAACCCGCCGTCATCGGAGGAGGAGGGCGCGGGGGAGGGCGAGGGCGTCACGGGCGCGGGTGACACGCGCACCGACACCCAGTAGCGCGGCTCGCCGCCGCAGCGTGACGCCGGCCACACCCAATTGGCAGTGAACCGCAAACACTGCACTATACTCGATATTCCGCGTTCTCTAAATCTGTATGCAAATAATATTTGTCAAGTGTCAATCTTCCATTTATTGTAGGTAATTGTAGTTTTGTAGGTAATCAGTAACACACTCATGTGTTACTGATTACTCGGCTGCCTATGTAATTAAGAACTATAAACTGTCACAACTGGTTTGACACAGATTTTAGGAACTAACCTGATTTCCTGTTTCAGCGGCGTGAACATATTACGTAATGATTATAGTTTTATTAAAATAGTAGAATATACAACATTTATATTATTACGATGTCAAAATCAAATAAAATTAATCGTGTACTCACTTCTTAAAAGGCACTTGAGTGCTATCGGCGGCGCGTAGATCTGTGAGTCGCGCGGCTACCATGTTGTATGCTGCAAACGAATAATTTCTGAACATTAACGTAGTGAAGTCTGCGCTCTCCCCGCCCTGCCCACAGGCCGCCGTCCGCCACCACGCATACACTACATACACCGACACGCACCATATTGTCAACGAGTAGCGAACGTGCACTGGACACTACGTATTATACGGTATCAACATACCCATGTTGGGACATTGCCATTGCTGCTTTATAAACAAAAGCATACGGGACTACTGTATACTGTCATGATTTTTCCGTCCAAAAGTACAATTAACATTTTGGAAGATTACAATGCTTTCATAAAGTTTAGGTGATTGTCAAACGTTTAGTCCAATTTATTAACTGTCTTAAGAAAAACCTAATAAAACTTAGGTATTTTATTAAATTTGGTATGCAAATTTTATTGTAAAAGTAGATAAATGCCAATATCCAAATTGGGGCAGGCGTTTCCAACTTTTTTTTTTGTTATGTCCAGTGCGTATTATTATGATAATGAAGCTTATGTAGTAACATGGCCATAAATAACAAGCATTACATAACAATACCCAACATAATAGTAAATAATAGGTATGATTAGTTAATAATAAAGTAGCATGCATAATTTTAGCGTCGTAAACGTGATGCGAATTTCGGCAAGAAGTATAATTTTTCTGATTTTAACTGAGCCTTAAATTTAAAAGGCATTGAAAATTTGCCTTAATATGGCTATTCTCATTATCTACAAAAATATATAATATATAAATAATCTTGAGTACACTCAGGATTATTTGTTATCGGCAAAATTAGCCCTCAGCATCAGGCGTTTATAATTTCGTTTAATGGAATTAACGACAAATAGTAGGTATGTTTATTGTGTCTTCTACAAAGGTAGCTACCTCATATAAACTAGCTAATGTTTTAAAAAAAAATCTGCTTCAGCACTTAGAAACAAGTTATGTGTCTCCAGTTTGTTAACAATCAACACCAAAATATTTGTTAATTCATCATAAGCCCGCGACTCTGTTTCGTATAAAGATTATCTACCTACTGTTAGGTCATACGTGCAGCCAGTTGGTATATGATAAATTTGACTGCCAATTATTACATCGGCATATCAATACATTAGAAATAGCAGGACCTTAACAATAACTTAATAAGGTTATTTATGTAAAATTAGCGCATGCAGAAAGCTGACATGGATATGTCGATGTTAGTGATACAGGCAAATAAATGAGTCACAGACAACATGGAATTAGCCGACAATATGGTAAGTTATGCAAAGAACTTTACTTGTATTTTGTTATCTATGTAAATTACTTAAGATAGGTTTCCGATATATATAGTGTTATTTTCAACTGAGTTGCATTTACGATATTCGAGAGCGTCTAGTGATTATGTAACTTCAAATATTTTAACTGTAGACTAGTATAAGGTAACATCTAGTAATGTTAGTATGTTGTCTAGTATTTGTGTAATTTCTGCCCTTTTAGTAATATAATAGGTCTATTTGTCTAAAAAGTATTTTTTTGATGTATGTCTTGTTTGGTCACAAGATAAAACTTCTCACATTTGAGACCAACTCTGTTTTTCTTGGTTATGTGTTAAGATTCCAATAATCTACTTTAGTTTTTTTATTAGAAACACAATCACAAATAATAATATGAGCCATTTGAATTGGTAAAATATTTAAAATGATCTTGTTTTACTAAAATTACTCCCGAGCTGCCTGGTAGCAGTTAGTTTAGTCTAAGAATGGTAATCACCATAACCATTTCTGTCATAGCAAAGCATGAAAGTTACAAATAGTAGACATATATTTTTTCCCCGGCTTAGTAGACCGTGTACCAAAATTAGATTGAATGAATTGATTTTTAAAGTAATTGCAGGATATTTAAATATCAAGTTACATAATAATCTAGCGCTATATACGCGATAAGGCAACTTGAAGAGAGGCGGCGGACAAGCGGCCGCACGTATATAAGTTAGGGCTCACCTTTCTCCTGCTTACGTCGCTTTCGTTTGTTGCAGATCTTGACCGCGCACACAGACAGAATGATGGCCACTATAAAGAACAGAATGCCGCCAACTACGCCCGCCGTGATCGCTTTGTGCTTCACCCGAGCAGGCACAGGAAACTTCACCTCTTCAGAACTCTCGTAGCTCGTCGCCGAGTTGGCTAGCACCCTGAAGTAGTATGTACGCCCACCGACTAAGTTTTTCACTGTAATTATAATACGTTTATTCAATTAATCTTAACTATAGAGAAATATACATTTCCGCCGCCATGGTAACTGAGTTTTGTAACCAGTATCTACTTAATATTTTACAACGAGAGAATTTCCGTTTTAACTGTAAAACCAGGATTAATATCGATGAAACTTTTGGGAATGATTCGAAAGCCCTGATTATGGAATTATTTTGAAGCCATAATAGAATTCATTTAGAAGAATGATGAGTTGAGGTGAGTAAATATAAGCACCACACGTTATACAAAAGGTTTTGAACAAGTTCTTACCCAAATAGCTGGTCTCCTCGGGTCGTATTTGACCTCTATTCAGCGTCTTCCACTGCGCATCAGTGCGGTACTTGATCGTGTAGTATTGCACCAAGTGTGACCGCTCTAGAGGAGCTTGCCACGTGATCAGGAACCCGTTGTGCACCTCTGTCACAGTCAGATTGCGCGGCGGACCTGACTTCGGACCTATGTTTGAAAATATCTTATAAATACTGAAGTGAATCCATTTGAAAATAATTTTATGACGACGTCGATTAAGGTTACTCTTATAATGAGGAGGTAACGTTTGTCTTACTAATTCAACGAAAATTCAAAAAAATAAGACCTTTTTGATAGTTAACTTTGAATTTTATCAGTCAGCGTAAATAATAATAACTTAGTCGGCCATTTTCAAATTAAAATCTTAATAATTTGTATAAAATACAAAAGTTCAACGTTACCGTCACGAATGAAAGTAACCTCTAGACTTCGTAGTGAATTGGATCTAGACATAGGTGCATTAATAAATTAAAATGTAAAAGCGAGATTTATCTAATGGCTATTTTGGAGTGTAAGTTTACGACATCGCTTTCTTTTTCAGCGCATGAGACTGAGACAACATGAAATTTACTTAACAAAATTGATATGATGTAAACTAACTAAAACTAACTATTCTTCTAGGTATACCGTTCTAGGTATAGAAGAATAGTTAGTATAGTGACGTATAAAAACTATAGGCATTCTAATTATATTTGTTCCGTACGAAGTGATAAAGAAAGCCATAAAAACACTACAGAAACAGATTAGATGTTCAATTGAATGTCAATTTTTTTTTGGAATATTATTATTGGGTACTGGCAAAATGTTACGGAATAACATAATAATATTATACTGCTATTATTCTTAATTTCATAATTCACTAGAGCCGTGTGCAAAAAGTTTCATACACGGTTCCATAAAAACGGTTTTCAATCATTTTGAAATCCTTTGAGGTGATTTTAAAAATATTGTTGAGTTCGGCCTCGACAGTAGAAAATTCGCCGTAACGTTCAAAATTTTCGAATGGATCGATCAAAGCAGCGCTAATAACTAATATTTGATGATCTCATAACTTAAACTTTAAAAACACGACCAAGCTTCTTGCTAAGCTAATATCTGATATGAATGTTGCACCTATCGATAGTTCTATAAAACATTACTTTGGTACAAAATATATTAGCAGCAACAAGAGGACCTATTTTGTAACACGACGATCGACTGCTAGCCATCGTACACTCTACATTAGCTTAGTAGGAACAGAAGCAATATTATAGCAAATAATTAACTAGTAAGCACATAAAACGTAACATGCATAATATGTTATTGTATTAATAAGTAACTAATGTATAATTGTAATGAAAAAACATAAATGATGATATTAATGTTAATAGGTACTGTGCAATTGGTATACCAGAGCCTTCGGGTGCGTTTTGAAATATCTTTTCGTCTATGGGCCCGGCCGGAGTGGGTGCCACCTTCGGCTTGGCGCCTACATCTACAAAAGCAATTCTGAGTTAGTTACCCACCCAACCCTGAAAATAACTTTTCTACCTTGTTTAATATTAAGTATACAAGTTTCCAAGCATTAATATATAGATAATAACGAAGGACCAATATTCATCATACCACGGTAGCTCGGTTTTTATGACATCTCTTTCTGTCTTTATCGTTATCATTTAAGGTCTGCGCAAGTCTTACTGAGTCGTTTCATACCTACATATCAGACGCTGTATCGAAACAACATGTTCACACAATTCGTCCACCTTTGTCTGCTTCATATTTAAAGACTACGTTTAGTATCCGTACAGTGGCAGACGAGTCAACAGCCACCTGACGGTAAGTATTATCTGTTGCTCATGGAGTTCTGCAATTTCAGGGACTCTCAAGATGCTGCCTACACTGATATTAATGCTGTTCAACCCAAATGAGTTTGAAACCTCATAAGGGTTCAACCCAATACACCCAACACATTTCATTTAATTTAAAACTTTCTAATCAGGACACACATTCTAGAAAATAAGTACAGTTAAAAGTTAGTACCCGTAACCAACACACACACACACAACACACAAACAGGTAAAATTAAGTAATTAAATGTCTCACCAAGAGTTCTAATAGTAATTGCTTTACTCATCATTCCTTCTCCAATAGTGTTCTTACTGTTCACTTGAAACTCGTACGTAGTTCCAGGTTGTAGCCGGTTTATTGTGACCTGAATATAACATAATATTTTCATGTTTCTATGATCTAGATAGTAACAAGTTATTAATACTAATTTTAAGTAATCTATTAGTTAACCTTATTACAGGGAAAACTATTAGTGTATTTATTTATTCTGTGACTTCGGATTCTAATCTAAGAGTTTTTTTTATTTTTTATATATGACAAGCTGCCATCTAAATTTCTAAACTATTTAGTCTTTTAATTTTTCAAATTACTTATTATAATTGCCATGGAAGTTTACATCATAACCGATATGGTATCGGGCACTTCGAGACATAGATCACATGAGTTTCAATGTGCTTTAGGAAACGGTTACCCATTCACAGACTGCTTGAGTAGGCGACGGGTCGCATAATGTTTTAAATCTATCATTTAGCGGTCCTCTCATTGAACTACGTAGCTTTCTCCACTCCACAGACAAAAACTATGTAGCTAAGATGAGGAAAATTTACTCAGTGTGAACTGAATTGAAAAACAGAAAATAACTTACAGAGGTAGCTCCAGAAGGCGTGACGGGTACTTTGGTCCACTCGGAGAAGCCCGCCTCTCTGTACCAGATAGTGTAGTCCTGCTTGTAGTCGGGCCCGCCCGCGTAGCCCGGCTGCCAGCGCAACGTCACCTGAAACTCTGTCGCTGTGCCCGACACGTTGTACGGAGCGTGGGGTTGTGTGCCTTCGATCACTAGTTGCGTATCAGCTACTATTGTCGCCACCTGTATAGAAAAAAGCATTGTTACCAATAACCTTTATTTGATGTAGGAATTGCATTATAATAATTATTTTAAATGCACTCTGTCTAATGGTGTACAGATCATGGACTTCGTTCGCCGTCTTTTTCGTTCGCCAAGAACACAGTTTCAGTTCAGTTCTGTCTGTAGGTAAGAGGAAGGCCAAGATGATTTGATAAGAGCGAGAAATAATACAATGTATTATGTGATCGGAGTCCATTTTTCGCAAGACGTAGGATCTACGTCAAGTTAGACGTAGACTTTTTCTTTTAAAAAAATGTTATTTTGCAATCTAAAATAAATAGGCAAGTAGATAGGTACCTCGTTAGAAGCGACGCACTGATATATGCCAAAATCCTGTCTCCTCAGCGTGTCGATGGTAATATTTCCACCGAGCGCGCGCACCCTGCTCTTCTGCAGCGGCAGTCCGTCGCGCCGCCGCCACGTCACTGAGGGCCGCTGGGTGCCTTCCGCCTCCTGAGCCTCACAGTGCATCTCCACTGACTCACCCACCTAGCAAACATCACACACATTAGACATCATCATCGTCGGGACACAAACGAATAAACCACTTGATTGCGCATGAGGCTCGTTTTTGCTCGCCAAACGTTTGCGTTATAATCGCCGACGTTCACGCTCTTGATAGTGTCATAGTAACATCGTGTCAAGTCACTAAGTTGACGCAATCAAAACCGGCCAATCGCAGCCGTGCTTTTGTTGAGGTCAATCTCCTTTTCGAACGACTTGTATTTCAAATATAAATTGTTACATGAGCACTGTATTTACTCCATGCATCGGGTCAACCTATATGCCCATGACTGTGATTTCTGTAAACCATTAATAACAGTGAACCTTACGAACACCGAGCTTTTACACTCGGAGTCCCAGGAACTGCTAAGTTTGTTGTCCCGATCTCGCAATAAATTTAATCAGAAATCCGAAGGAATTGCAAAATAATAGCTTTTCTAGGTTTTTAGCGTTAACGTCATCCAGGCATCTACCAAATTGCATCAAGTTAGTATGGAAAATATTTTTTATTAGATTAATAATATTTTTTTGGACAAATAATGTGTTTTAAAGATAGTTTCGATTGCACGTTAGAGGTAAAATGTCACAAATACATCGAACAGCAGAAAAACTAGGATAAAAACTTAAAATCCTGTTTTTTACCTTTCAGCTTTAGTGTATTACCATGTAAATACTATATTGATAACATCTTGGAAGAGTGATGATGATTATTCAACATAATATATCACGCAGACATAACTTTTTTTCCTTTGATACATGATTTATGCGACTGTCTAATGAACCGTGCTCTAATGTAAGTGGGTTATATGTATAAAATACTAGCTGCGCCCTGCGGCTTTGCCCGCGCGAAAATTGCTATGTGTTTAATTAATGTAACTCGGGAATCAGAACGATATTCGGGATAAAAAGTAGCCTATGTCCCGATACCAAATCTATCTACATACCAATTTTCATCGAAATCTGTTTAGTGGTTTAAATTTAATATGGTGGTTAAGTATTCTTAAACTTTCTAAATCACCGCGCAATATTCTTAGTTTTTCTTTCATAAGAACCTTCTCCTGACAATAACCAACACAACAAAAAAATTATTAACGAATATGATCTAGCCGTTCACGCGTGATGCCATGACCAAAGGAAATAGGGATTCATTTTTATTTAAGTAGATGTTTTTACCTTCCTTTGGTATAGAGGTTCTGGTTCCACAGTGAACACTGGTGGTTTACGAACTAAAACTTCCATCGGGCCTGTTGATACAAAATAATAATTAATTTAGGTACATATTACACTATCTTAGGGTCAAAAACGTATCTTTTCATCTGGTTTTTGTCAAAATTTCAAATAGGGTACGGTATTGACGTAAAAACTTTGTGATCGATGATAAAAGCAAGTTTCGACGTCGTAATTACGTCATTTTCCAATTGTAATCAGTCGGCTTTAGCGTAATAGTAGGTATAATTAGTATTTTACATAAATCTACTGTGGAATTTGCCTGACCATATTTTTTTAAATGAATTTACTTGTAATTTCCATCTTTCGTACAAAAATGACGCAAAGAATGAACACAAGAAAAAAATACATTTAGAAATCACACAAAGGTAAGTACTTATTCTAGTAAAGTATGAGAAGTATGTTATTTTGTAACAAAAAAATAATTAATATTTGTAAAAATAATTCTTATAACTATTACCACTATGTGGTTCAAAAATGCTTCTCAGCTCAGCATAATGCCGCTTCGTGTAACAACCAAAGCCACGCTGGTATTCCAAAGAGAGATCCAAAAAAATAAAAATTCTTAAGTATAATAAAATAAGTTTTACCATACCTTACTTAATACTACTAAGCTATTACAAAATCATATTATTTTAGTTACATTTTCACTGGGGATGAGACCTTCTTTCGAGTTATTGCCAGTAAGACTGTCTGGAACTGTTTATTATGCATAATGTACTTTCGAATGAAAAAGGTATTCATTCCTACCTGAAGAGCCTTGCGTTCCTTGAGCATTATAAGGCGTGCAGGTATATCTTCCCTGATGGTTCTGATTGACGCGGGTGAACAGAAGCGAACCATTATTCATAATCACGATATCCTTCGTCTGATACGGTTCCAGCAGCCTCTTGTCCTTGGTCCAAGTGACGTACTGAAGGGGAGGGTTCGCCTTTATGTAACACTGCACTACACCCGCTAATCGGAATGGTAGGTATTGCACGGTTGGTGTAAAAGTTACTTTTGCAGGGTCTGAAACAAAATGAAGTTTTTTTTTTTAATAGAGCAAGTTCCTTAACTTCTTTAAGTCGTTTTCTTGTCGTTTGCCTGAGAATCACAACGTTTAGTTAAGCGAAGTCACTTTCTACCTTGGGTGGACACATAAGAGGCCTAATTTCTAGTTTTTATTTAAACACTAGCTGTTGCCCGCAGCTCCGCCCGCGTAAATATCGGTTACATCGCATATTATTATTATTTATAAAGATTTTTTCTAAAATAAACGTAGCTTAAGTTGCTCCTTATTACATCAGCTACCTGCCAGTAAAAGTTCCGTCAAAATTTGTCCAGCCATTTCAGAGATTAGCCGGAACAAACAGACAGATAGACAGACAGACAAAAATTGAAAAAATGTTATTTTGGTGTATGTACCGTATATAATATTCATATACATGTAGTAAAAACGGTTATTTCAATATTACAAACAGACACTCCAATTTTATTAAATGTATAGATACAATACATTTTGTTGCAGCGGTAGAAACTTACAGAATTGTAAGTGGAATGTTAAGGCAAGATTACAAACTATCTACATGTGAACTTTAAATAGTCACCACGGAACTCTTCCAATTGTCCGGTCATCACGGTAATGTTATAGAATATGTCCAAAAATAAGTACGCATAGGCAAAACGTTTTAACAGATTTAAAGAAAGGGTAACTTGCTTACATTCAACATTTAAATAGGCCGAAGCGCTTTGTGGATCGCCGATACCATTGGAGACTTCACAGAGGTATTGCCCCGAGTCATCGGCAGCAACAGGATTGATAACCAAAGCACCATCTCGTCTAATGGTCACTCGCGTTTCTAAGGCAGCCACCTCCGCGACAGGCGCTCCCTCGCGAAACCACTTTACCGTCACATTACCAGGTAGAGCTTTCGCCTCGCACGAAAACTGTACCTTCTCCCCTTCTAACTTTGTCTGGTTTGTTGGTGGCATCTGCAAATGGTGAATAAAAATTAAAAACTAATATTACATAAAAAAATAGACAGCTTAGAAAATACGTAACAGGTATATTTAACTGTATTAGATTGTTCTGTCATAGCAGGGACTGGAAACAGCATTGTGCATTACACAATTTCATAAAAAAATATAATTATGACGAATATGATCAATCGTCAAAAATATTAAATTCCTATAAGTAAAATATGTAGATAGCTTCAAAATATTGTATACACTCAGTAGTGAATACAATATTTTACCACATAGGTGTATTGCTCGTGATAGCCTTACGTGGCATCCTACAGTTCTGTATGTGTTCTCTTTCTACGCCATTGCTAAGTATTTTGACGTCGCAATGAATTGTCATTGCGACGTCGACGACGGGAGGTAAAAGAAATTGTAATTATTGCGAGTCTTGGAGTTTTGAATCTAGATGTTTGAGTCGAGATTTAGGTACCGAATCTGAATGATCCGATTATGAAATTTCCAATTAGATTTTTTTTGCGATACCTTACACTTCAAAAATTCATATTTTGCAAAGATTAAAATAAACTCACAGTGATAACAGCTCCGCCAGCGATAATAACTCGCGCGGTATGTGACACTTGCCCCTCGCCATTTCGCGCGATGCACGTATAGTCCCCAATGTCCTCGTGGCGAATATTACTGATTCGTAGTTCGGTACCGTCGTTAAATATGCCTACCGTCCCCGACGGCTCCACGGGGTTCGCGTCTTTGTACCACAGGATCTCTGGCGTTGGAGTACCCTCCGCCTGACAGTTGAGAATGATGGCATCTCCTGAAGACGGACACAAAATATTTGTTATATCTAGGTACCTAATTGTATTCGACGGTTCATAATCTTATGGCATAAGATGATATAAGATTAATAAATATCTTAAGTTCCTAAAGTCAATATTATGCTATTTCATTTACTTTTTTATTTTATTTTTTGTTAATTGTCATTTACATCAGTACCTGAATTGAGAATAACTTATATTCTACTTACCTAAATTAACGTAAATAATGTCTTCCGGTGTGATGGAGAAGCGTGGTGGTGCGTGCACATCCAAGTGGAACCATGTGCCATTTTTGTGCTGGTTAGGTGAACGGTTGAGGAACACCACCTTACATTCGTACCAACCCTGCACAACAAATGGAAGTTTTACTAGCAGTATTGAAGGTCTAGAAATGTAAGACTGCTTGGAGTCTATAGGTTCCTATTGCTCATTTTTATGCACGTTGATATTTGCCGATTTTAGCAAGAAGCTCTAAAGAAGATAAATATAATGCGTGTATTCATTTCTTTTGCATTTTCTTTGGCGAGTAATAGCTTTGCACTAGAAGACGAACAACTTAGACGACAACGAACTTCTTAGCATTGTTTCTACAATGGTGGTACAACTTTAGGTTCAACGAGCTACCGATTAAAGAGCCACAAGCTAGCTAGTAAGTTTTAAATTATACCTCACCTTACGCATAAATAGTTTGCCATAGGTATTGTCAACGTGATGTATCTTTTGTTAATAGTTTATTTCTAAAAATAGGGTATGAAAAAGAAATTATGGATTTTACCTGATCAGACTCGCGGATATTGGTGAGGTTGAGACTGGCTGCGCCGTAGGGCGAGTCTGGTGCAACTCGCGACACCCTGCCCTCGTACCCCTCTCCGCTGTGCGTCGGGTAACTCTCGTACCAGATGTAGATCGGGATGTCCTGTCCCTACGCACCACATACACCATATTAGATTCCGAACCTGCATTGGTGGGCAGTTTGTCACTCACTACCACTTAGGATATATTTTCTAAATACTTATCATCTAAATACGTCTTGCCTCTTTTACTGCTCCTGCACTACACACATTTTCAACTCTGTCTAAAGCTCTCAAAACGATGCGATTGGTTCTCACAAAACATTAAGACAGACTCGGTTGCTTCATCTTGTAACATACCGTGCAATTGACCGGTCACAAAGGCACGTGGATGTCATAGTAGGTTTTATAGTTACAAGATAATAACTATCTACATAAGAAAATAACACTACTGAAACATGCAAGAATCAGGCAATACAAAGATTCTTCATTTCTATGGCAAAAATAATCAATATAGGTAGATGTTTGATTCTATACGTTGTTCCAAACTGATATTTATTGTAGGTATCTACAATACGAGAATATTGTCAAATATAATCGAATGTAGGTTATATAAGAATGTTATTTAGTATTACTCAACTCAGCAGATAAATATGTTTTCAACATGCATATAGTGGAACAGGGAAACTTAAAGCTTGACTACTGCATGCAACAAAGTAGGTAAATTGTGGATTATGTTAGATACAGCTATCTTCAAAACATATCACAGTTGTACGTCGTAATTTAGCAAGATGTTGTAGTCAAAGTTAGAATAGTAAACGCAATTATTTTGTCAGAGGTAATGTGTGAAATCTCTCGAATGATATGTTTTGAAGAGCATTCACAAAATTACGGTACAAAATAAATCAAGTACTGGTACATGAACTACAATTGCCGAAGAGCGTGGGAGAAGCCCACAGCCACAGGAAGAGAGAAACAGACAGAACCGCCGCCAGTGCGCGGACAGTGCGTGTGCCCCGTGTTAGCCGTGTAAGCGAAGTGCTCCCGATACTATCTCATAAAGTAATAACGGTGCACCCAATAAACAAAATAATAGGAGAAAAATCTTATTGTAAATGTAAAGTGGCAGTGTATGTGTATGTTCGTTATCTAACGGGGGTCTGCTGCTCTCTCGGACTCGCTTTGTAGGCCTTTGTCACTGTGGTGTATGTCGAACCGGTCGTGTGACGGACGCGGTAAGTACACGAGGCAATACGCAGAAGAGGCAGAGATACACAAAAGGCGTGCGTAGGGCGCGCGCGGGGCGAGGGCGGTGGGGCGAGGCCCCCGGCCCGCGGCGCCCGCGCATTACCACTAGCACGGGACAATACGAGGTGTCGTTGCCGACACAGGCACGAGATATACTTTACATTCTGCGGGGCGCGTCGCGGGGACGAGCCTCCTCTACTGAACAGAAACACACACACGGTAGATGAGCAGCGTTGTATTGTAAGAGTGGAGTGTGGGCCGTCGTACCGTTTCGCCTACCTTCTTCTCCCACTGCAACACGTACGGCACCGGGATGTCTTCCGGAAAGTCCACTTGGCAATTGAACACGACACTCTCGCCGAGGATCGCCGTGATGTGCACCGCATCTTGATGGTCTTGGTGGCAGGTTACTGTAGGGAATGAAACGACACGTTGTACAGTTGCACCTGACTTGCTATCCGGTAGGTAGTAGAGGGTGGCTGACCTGGCAGGTTGACTAGCAGCAGTAGGAGCAAGCCGGCGGCGATGTGCGGCGGTTGCACGGCGCGCCAGCCCATGCCTGCGCTCCCATGTCACGGCCGCGCGCGGCGACTCATCGTTGATGCATCACCTATCACATATAAACACTGCATTGCTTTACTCCATATACAGCAACTGTACCAGGCCATAACTGCCCATATTTCCGTCGAAAAGCCAACAGTTATCAAATATGCAGTACAGCCGCCGTATTTCGTATTCCATAAATAATGAAACATCGAATGGCCATTTTTCAGTTTTTAGTGTTCGGTGCCAAAACTGAACACTTATGAAAACCTTGTTATTTATCAGTTGCTGTTGGAAGGTATTTTGTCTGAATTGTGTATTGATTGGTGAAAAGTACTCGTGTTATTTTTTGTTAATACCATTTTCGCCAGCTACTAGCTAGAACACAGTGGATAGATCATGTTCGGACATAGCGGTGAACTTATCAGGTGGACCACTGGTAATGCTCCCGATGAGATTTTGCCTAACAAATTACATTCTATTGTAGCGATTGTAGCACATGACCTTCTCAGGGTCATAATTTCATTGTCATGGTCAAAGCTTATGTGATATAAATGACACACACATTATGTTCCGTGTGGATTCATTTTAGAGTCACTAACAATGGCGTTGTGAGAAGCATGACAGTTATCCGTATTATGTAATTTATCGTATATGAGTAAACTAAAAGTACCTATGCCAAATAAGAAACACTCATTCCGCTAATATCATCGTTTCATTATAATATTCACTAAGTACATAAATGCTGCAATATTAGTGTGACGGTTTGACTCTTGAATTATTTACACCTAAACTTGGTCCTTTTTGACAGGTTGATAAGTTTTTGACGGATTGACAGGTTGATTAATTTAATAATTAAATGTTTTAAAATTAATTCCAAAACGTTGTTTATGTAATTAGATGATGACTATTCGTTTTAATTGAGAAATAATATGAGTGATTTCCACATGTGCCAGTTTTAGGATGCTATTTACTATTTCTAGCTAAACTATTATTATTTCAATCTAGCTAAGATTATAAATTACTATAAACCGTAGAGGAGAAAGCCATAGTTGTTAAGTTTAATCTACTTGCCTGCAGTCACTCTTCACAATATATGTATGTGTCAATTACGTAAGGATTTTGGAGAACAACAATAAGTTTTTCTCCAGCGTTTTCGAGCGAGATTCTAATCAAGGCGAATGCGGTAGTAGACATGCCGACTATTTTTTTTTGGTTGATCACAGGAGATGTACCTTTGGGTTTATGGTGTACCACAACAATATAAGTTAATTTAAGAACATAACGACTGAGTGTCTTCTTTACCTATCGTAAAATAATGCTATAATATGCATATCCACCAAATCTTGGCACAACAGTAACAAATATTAAAATACATAGTTAAAATAAAGAAAACTGTTTTTATCATTCCGTTTCTATGCTTATGTATAGAAAATATATTTCTATTAACTCGCATGTCTGAGAATTCTCTACGGCTCTATGTGTTAGAAGTTTTAGTATTTAGTACATATTTCGCCAATCCGTAGCGGCGTGAATTAGGTAGGTATATCAATTATCCCTCTCGACTTACTATAGGTACATAACCGATTAAAAGTACCTATATTGAAATTTTGAAAATACAATATGATTATGTCACCATATTTATATTTAGTTTACACGCGGTCTCTCAAAATTTACTTTTGAGTCTCCTAATCGCTGTACTGTCAGGTCGAGTGGTATCAGAAAGTAAAGTCGTAGCGAATCGTAGCTATGTAACATAATAGTAATGTGGGAATGCGCTAGGCTGCTGAACATCATTTAATTGACTGCCGTGTTTTGTAGTCGTCCTATTTCATATTAAACACGTAGTGAGCATTTTAATAAGAGCCATGTATGACTTTTACCATGTGCGTATTTTAGTGACCACAACGCGTTGTCTGTCTTTGAGCGTAACACATAAAACAAACTCCTTACCTACCTTTATACAATCTGAATAACAAAAAAATATAATAATAATAATAATACCAGCCTATGTACTGTCCCACTGCAGGGCAAAGGCCTCTTCTCATATAGAGAAGGTATGAGCATTAATCACCACGCTTGCTCAAGGCGGATTGGCAATTTCAGACATTTAAGTCCAGGTTTCCTCACGATGTGTTCCTTCACCGTTAGTCAGAAATGTCCAAGATAAACTTAGAAAGTACATATGATTTGATAAATCACATCGGTACTTGCCCGGATTCGAACCCACTACCTCGTATTTACGAAGCGGGTGCCTTATCCACTGGACCATTTCGACTAGTCAAAAAAATATATTCATTCGTATTTAATTCAATATCAAAAGAATTACTTGTGTTGGTACCGATCTTGAATATCTCTCCGGAAATAATACTATTTCTGGTACACTGAAAAATATAGCTTTCATAAGTAAAACATTTCTTTGCACCTAGACGTAATTTGCGACCCAAATCGGTAGTCTCTTTTTAATGTTTTAATTTCAAAATTCCTTTCAAGTTGGAGGCGTTTATAAATCCATATTTTAAAACATTGATGTAAAGCTAGACGGTATATGAGGTAGGTGGCCTTTAAACCTCGGCGCGTCCTTGGACCATTTCCCGTACCAAGTAATTGTACTGCAACACGACATATAATCGACCTGCCTCATACCACCTGCCACTATTCAAGCCCATTATAATATTCTAAGGTTGTAGGTTAAATCAATGGTTAAAGTGTGCATTGCCTACGAGTTTATCATTCATTTCTTTTTATTATTTTAAATTGTTAAGTTTTACGTCTGTTTTCAAGGCAACTTATTTCTCTAGAAAATAACTTTTATGGGTATGGATTTTGCAATGCAATTTGATAATATTATGCTTACTACTCCGTAATGTTTATTGTATAGCTGGGAGTGTTCTTGTAGCTGCGAATACTTATCTATATCTTGAACTTTTTGTATTATTATGCTATATTAAGCGATACACTAGCGATATTATTATTATACCTATAGGCAGGCAGACGAGTAGAGAGAGAACCAACTGATATAACTACTTAAGTGGTAACGATAGCTCTCAAGCATCATGATCATGAGTGCTCTTTATAAACAACTTTTAAATGAAGAGATTTCTTTTGTAGGTTATACAAAATATACATAGACAATTCAAAATTCGATTTGAAAACGTCTAGTACTGATAACAGCATAGAAGTAGTAATATTATTACGATTTCAATGATCGGCAGTGACTAGATATTGTATTTCTAGCATCATTGACCTAGCTTAGCATTGTTTAGGAAATACACTCAGGCGCATAGGATACGATTACTACTGACTATCAGGTAAACCTTGCAGAAAAATATATCGATAAAAAATAATTTATAAATATATATATATATATCAATATTAAAATTGAACAACTTTCTTACTAGGAAATGAACTCAGACTCCATCAATCCTAACTAGACTCTACTCTAGGCTTGACTCAAAATGCTGCGTGCATTTACTCAAAATACTAGGTAGCTACAAACTGAATGCGCTATAATAAAACACGCTTATTTAATTTATGTTTTAACTATTAATTTGCCTAAAAAGTAAATTACTAAAGTAATTAGTGCAGTTATACTCGATTACTAAAGTATTAGTTATTCCTAAAGGTCAAAGTGTGTTCCTTGGTTTGAATGCTAGCGCGGCATGAAACATTTCTTAAGAATTGTAAAAATGAGAAGACCACTATTTACGAAACATTAAAATGTACTTACAGTTATACAATAATTAAAGTAAGAACTGCGATTTTTATGAAACATGGTTAATTTGTTTAATTAAGTAAGATTTCAAAAAATAAAGTAAAATATATGCAAGTATATTCGTAGAAACAAAATACTTTACGCCGATTGTATATGAAGAGTTAATAGATACTACCCCGGTTGATAGTTTATTCCGTTAGTAGTAGATTATTCCAAGTTTCTAATAACGTATGCCAGCAAGATTCAAATCCAGGTACTTAAACCTCATTAACCTTTTTTTAAATAACTTTCACGAGATATTCGGCCATGTGACTTTCGTTAATCACAGAAATGTTAAATTACTTACGTGATTGATATATTTGTATTTGATGTTCGTTTTAATGTACAATTATTTATTAAATACATTTTTTTTAATTAACATCATATTATTACTGCACTAGCTTAACAATCAAGTTTAAACTTGAAATGTTGGCATGATGTTGAAACAATTGAAACTGTAAACCTCGAGTAATTGGACGAAGAAAATTACTCTTCCTAAGTGTGATATGTACAGTCATATCATCTCGTCCTATGTACAATCATTTCATAAGCCTTAAGTATATTATACTCTTTAAACTCAAACATTCAGTGCAGAACTTGCATACTACTTAACTGTTTAATTTATGAATAATATATAATAATAATAAAAATAATTGTTTATTTCAGACCATTTATTCCAGAAATGTGACTACAGTGACTCCTACACAACATGAGACCCTTCAATTGAAAATTCAAGAACTTCTAGGTAAAATTAAAACAAATAAATCATACACAAATATAAATGCTAAATGTATTTTTTTACTATTTGTACAAAATGGCTGTTCTAAAAGGGTACGAAACCCATATTTTTTATTTGCCGATTTTTGAGTTTCAAATGGCTCCAGTCAAATGGCTGCTTTTATGTACGTAGTTACTACATTTTGATAAACGACTTTGAATATAATTTGCTTTTTATACTTAGTTGAGATTCAGACGAGAGAATGCTTCTAGTCATTTATATATGTATCATCAATATTGACTTTACTTACATAGAAGCACTTTAGAAGGAGTTTTATTTATTTTTCGTGGGAGCACATTAGATAATGGCACAAAGTTAAATGGCGTTTGACAGAGCTCATAGATTATGTTAGCTAGTTAAGGAGAGAGCATGCCGTGTCGGAAACGTGTCCTGTGAAAATTATGATAACACCAACTTTAAACGAGCGACGCGCTTTCTAAAGATAAGTTAATTCCTTTGTCGGTATTTGTACAGAAAGTGGTACCTATTGTGAAGGCGTGCTATGCCAAAAAAAATTACAAACTATTTAAAAATCACGTAGACTAAGTAACATTCAATGTATGAGCATACTTTTGGTTTATGTTCTTTAATAAGTACCTATGCGAAATATACCACAACGTGGATCTTTCATACATTGAATTAATACTTAGCATGCGTTCTAAGAAAATCCTTTAAATCTTCACGTACCTACTGAGAAATAAATGGAATACATATCTTCAACACTCACTCTGCAGCTCAATATTTCATTTAATAATGTACTTCTAATCACATTTTTATAAACATGAACGTCTGCCTGTTACAGTCTAACACAGGTTAGTGCACATTTTGCGGATTCGTTTCTTATTCGGGCTCAATGAAAGGTAAGCCAGCATACGCGAGCTGGTTATGCACTAGGGGCGCTTCGAGCAAGGAAGACGAGACGTGGAGTCGCGGTGCGTGGTTCCCGGAACGGTCAGTGGATGCTGCGGTACTTGGAGAGACGTGTTATCGATTTTCATACCTTATCGTCGCGCGGTATGAGCGAGTGCAGAATCGCGCGGCGAGAGTGGTGGTGCTGAGTGCGGGGTTAGTGCGGCGCTCTCGTTGGGTGCGGGCGGGCTCCGTCATCTGTGGAGGGCGGTCATGGGCCCGGTACGGCGGCGCGGCGACGGGGCGGCGACGGGGCGGCGGCGATGCGCGTGTGACACGTCGCGCGGCAGGCCGGGCACTGCCCGCCCGCGCCCTACGCGTATTGATCGGTGCGCGCGCAAGCCGCCGCCCTCGCACATGAATGGTCCCCGGTGACGAGCTCACGTGCTCGTTTGTCCCTGGTCGTCGTGACCTCCTCGCGATGACTACGCTCGACGCCGCGACGCTGCATGTCGATACACCCGACTATTATATTAACTATTTCATTTATTTATTTATAAAGAATTCGTTCGCATAACGGATTTAATGTCTGAGGTATTCTATACTAGTCCGCTTTTATGTTGATAACAAAATCATTATATTAAAATTACATATTTTAAAAATACTTTGATAATGCTATTGATAATTCGTAGATAGATAAGAATACATCATCAGCGTGACGACGTCCACTGCTGGACGAAGACCTGCCTCAAAGAGAGATGTTTGTCATAGTCATCACGCTTGACGAGCGGGTTGTCGACCGCAGTAACGTGATATTGAGTTCACAAGTACTGCCGCCAGTTCCCTGGAATTATCTTAACTGCCCCTTTCGGCACCCGCGGAAAGAAATAAATTAATTCTATACACTAGTCACTAGAACGTTGGTAATTATGCCCAATTGCTTAACTTATTTACATTTATATTGACAAACCAACATTTCGTAAACAAGATATGAATAAAACTTAACATACACTAGCCCATTCACTAATGGTAAGAGTGAACAGTATGTAATTCTAATAATAGATTTTGACAAAATTAGAGTAGAGTAATAATAATAACTTTCCATAAAAATAAGTTAATATTGCAGAGCTACACGATTCCAAATGCAATTTTGCTTTTCATTTTAGAATTGAAAAATAGAATCTATAAGAAATATTCGAATCGTTAAGGAGTATTAAACTACCAGGTTTATGAGGATGGCAGGCAGTAGCGACGATAGTATAGTGTTGTATTGAGTTCGCTTGCAATGCGCCTATATTGCCAATATAACCGTTGATGTTTGTCTTATTGATCACGTCTAACATTTCAAATAGTTTACTATAAATAATATTTTTTTTAATGAATGCATGAACAAGATAAACAGTTCAGAGGCCCTAGACAAGTGTCAAACATTTCTATTCTATTCATAGAATAGATAAAAAAATGTATTGGATTGACATAAGCTCTGGCGTTAGCTTATGTCAATCTCATACATTTTTTTATCTATTCTATGAATAGAATAGAAATGTTTGACACTTGTCTCGGGCCTAAGGTCAGTTTATTAAATTCATAAAATCTATACCTTTGTATGTATTCGTAAATCGTAATCTCAATTAGCTACAATTTTCTATTCTACACGACTCTACGAAGTTCTACGAAATGCTACGTAAGCAGCTACGGAAAGATTTCGAACGTATTAAAATTAGCTTTACATGTATTGCAATTTTTTTTATTGACGCCAGTGGCAGATGAGCAAACAACCCACGTGATGGTGAGTGGTAACTGTCGCTCATGGACGACTCAGAGTCTGTGGAGCATTGCTAGGGACTATGCGAAGCCGCTGCCTGCCGTACAGGGAGTGGGGTAGGTGAAGGTATTGAAGGGATGAGGAAAAACTTAATAAATACTCTGCCTGATGGTAAGCGGTCACTGGAATCCAAAAGTGGTGGCCACCATATCAAAAGCCATCGTCTCAAACTGCTGCTGATATGGTGACCTCCACTATGGCGACTGGGAATAGGCTAAGTAAAGGAAATGAGGCAGTTGAGATAAGAGGAAAGGGGGAAAATTGGTCTGCCGGCGCTCTCTTATAATAATTTGATCAAGACTAGTAATGATGATAGCAGATGATGGTGAAACTTGTCAATTATAAATTACACTGAATAACTTCATTACGAGTTTTATGAGTATATTGTACGTAAGGATATAGGTTAAATAATTTTATTTAACCTATGTTTTTCGTACCTACCAATATTATCTACCGTGACGTCGTCGCTTACTCGCTACTTGGTGTTTTAAGCATTAGCATAAGTTTATCTGTAATGTTCAACGTAAGTTTACGTACGTATCATAGGTATAACTGTAAAAGAGAACAATGCGAAGAAACCTAAACTTACCTACCCCCAGTTTCTGAAAGATGATCAACGAAAAATTAACTAATCACCTGTTAAATCTCAAGTGAAGTACCAATTGGATTGCTGAAGCAAATTAGTAACTAACTAGATTAAATTAAACTAATTATTCATGTTTTTAGCATGCTTTTTGGTACTTTACATGAGGTTTAACAGGTGATTAGGAAATTTTTCATTGAATAGCCTTTCAGAAACTGGGGGTTAGTCTAAAAGTTGTCAATCCCTAGTAGACGAGATTACATAAAGCGATAAGACCGCCCATCGTTACTACCTAATGTTATTTGTTTAGTGATATGTGGTATGCAATAATTAAAAATCGATTTATATAATTTTCCTACCTACAATGACGTCATACCGCTCATCCAAATATTACCTAAAAACGTGTATTGCCACCACTGACATAACAGAACGTGATTGAAACTAAAAGAGCGGCTAGTTAGCGCATAGCCCTAACTTTTCGAGCACGCTTAGTCGGGCAGTTTGAGGTTGCTAGCTTATTCAACATCTATACCAATATTAGACGTATGCGAGTATTAAAGTACGATTTTAGTAGCAGCGATTATATTTCTACCTTAAGAAAGATTCTTGAATAAATTAAAGTAAATGAGTAAATATCGCTGTGATAAATTTATTTATTTACAATAGTCATTACAATAGCTTTGGAAGGCTGATTGAGACTAACCTGGGTATTAAGTGTGTGTACAAAACCTTCATAAACAGCGTATATGAAGGTTTATAATACTTGTTGGTTTAATTTAAATAGTGAATAGCATTCTTGCGTTTTAAGAAGTCTGTATTAGATAAGTAGAATCAGTGCCGTAAATAACCTTTTTTGCGCCCTGTGCGAGCTTCTATAATTGCGCCCTTGTTTTTTTAGATATTATAGGTACCCTAGAGCAATGCTATGTATAGGCCTTCTTTATTTCATTCAGGCAAGCCATAAACTTTTTTAAAGATTTACTTTTCGCGCTTTCTTCATTGCGAAATGGTTGATAACCTTTTCATACGACACGCACCGTCCTATGTCGCGTTCAATCGACAAAATCGCTAGGCCGGTCAACCTTTCTTGGCTCAAGTCAAGTTTTTATTAATTTGAGCTTACTGAATGATCTTTCGAAGGAAGCTACAGTCGCTGGCATTGTTAAAAAAATCTTTATAGCGACTACTACATTAGGAAACATCTCTTTTAAATCTAGTTCGACTATAGCTTTAAGAAGACCCAGACTTGAACTACGGTCACATTTATCAAATAATATAGTCGTTTCAACTTGATACTTTAAAGTGTCTAATTCAGCCCAAATTCAGTAGCATTAATATCTGCTGAATATTTGATATTCAAATCAGCGGCATGTTTTTTTAGTTCTTCAGCTGGATAATTACCAATCTGTTCTATTGTCAAAAAATTAAATAGGTGGTGAATGTTGTGAAGTTTCTCGAATCGCCATGTGAATTCAGAAATCATTTTATCAATTGCTTCATACATATTAATTTTAAAACTTTGCTGTGGAGTAATATCTTAGCCGGCATCTGAGCTTTCTCTTAGGTCTTGCCTTTTACTCGCTTTTTACGTTTTTCCGAAAAATCGTCTTCAATTTCACATTCTCCACAACCTTTTTTGGCCTTTTCGTAAACGTTATCTACAGTCTCGCGAATATTTTGAATCTGCCTTGTTAATCCCTTGATTAATTCACAGGCTTTGTCGATAGCAATAGTTTTTGACTGTAAAGCTACGTTCAACCTATCAACAGACTCCAAAACTTGATCCCAAATTTGCAGAGTACATATAAATTTATAGTTTATTAGACCCATAATGCTTTTAGCTGTAGCTATTGTTTCTGCATTGTAATCGTTGGTAGTTAAAATTTTTAGTACGCACCAGATTTGGGGAAGTTGCATATTTAAAGCTTTAACGGCTCTAGCTTTAGAAGTCCATCTAGTGTCGGCGTGTTTCTTTAAAGAAATTTTAAATGTTTCATTAAAGTTTACCATCTGATGGTAGAACTCGAAAAAAAGACAAATATCTTCTGAATTGTTCCAAAATCATGTCGGGTGTAACACTAGCGGCATGTACGCCAGACAAATTCAAAGAATGTGCTGCACAAGGTAGGTATTCAGCATTTACATTAATTTGTTTTATTTTGGCTTGAACTCCGTTATATTTACCAGCCATGTTACTGCCATTATCGTACCCTTGGCCACGGACATCATCAATTTTCAATCTGTCAGCTTCTAATTTTGTTAAAATTTCTTTTGACAATCCTTCGCCCGTTTTTCATGAGATAGAATAAAATCTATGCAACGTTCTTCTATGGTATGGTAACTGTCTATTCAAATATTTTTACGAACCTGAAAATTTGTGACATCTTGTTCTTGATGCGATACGTCTGGCGAGTACTTGTTCTGTGGTCCGGCGCGCAAAATAAAATTATGCTAGTACACACTTTTAAAATATGTCTCCACTTTTTTGTTCCTTGATCAATAGCCTTTAGTAAAGATGCATCTATGGTGGTCTTATTTTTGATTTGTTGCTCAAGCATTTTCCACTTAATAAAATTTTCTTTATGACATGCTGAGTTTTCGTGGTCGGGTATACGCGGACTTAAATGGCGCCAATCATTAAAACCTTTCTGTGCATCAGCAATCGCTGGCTGCTTATTCAAAAAACCGAAAAGTATACATGGGAAACAAAATATTGCATCTCTCTTTTCACTGTATATCAACCATTGTCTGGGCACCATTTCACCATTGCTCATCCTTTTTGTAAACCAATGCTCATGAAATTTTCGTCCTGCGTCTTCAGTCGAATAAAAATTTTGACTACTTTTTCGTTGATCAGGACCTTTCTTGACAAGGAAACAAAGAATTGAGTCAGTTATGGGTATCCATGTAACAGGGTCGTTTGTGTCTAATTGGAATTGGATCTTGTCCGTTGCAGTTGTCTCCACAGTATGTATATCAGAACTTGGACTAGTTGTTGGACTAATGGCGCGCAAGGTTAAATCTTTATTTTCTTTCTCTAAATCGCTCCCAGATCCAGACGTACCAGTTGTCAAAACATCATCGGTTATATTGTCTTCCTGTTTATTTTCTCCCTGTGTCCATTTTCTTAACGCGATTCCCAATTTTTTGGCTTCAAACTCCCTCGCGTGCTTTTTTTTTCGAAATTCATAACCAGATGGTCGTTTTTGTGACATGGCCCCTTATGCGTACTTAGCGAACACTAGCCAACAGTTATTCCTGAAAGAAGAAATCAAAAGGTGACGCTCGTGCGCTGCCAAAAAATGAGCGCGATGTTTTGTCTAATTTAATAGACGTTTTTGATGATACTGGCATGTAGGTACGTATGTGTTGCAATCGAGCACTAGGGGCGCAGCGGGAACTTATCAGGAGCAAACCGAAAAAATAATAGTCCTGCCTGGTCTGGCCATTCTTGCGCCCCCCAGAGTCTACGCCCTGTGCCTGGGCACCGGTGGCACCGCCCTATTTACGGCACTGAGTAGAATATCGAGTTCTAATAGTAAAATTTGTAGTGTTTATGAGAGCTTTATGGATTTATGTATGATAATATCTAAACGTTTTTCTCAAAAAAACGTTGGTCTTCAGTCTACCATCCCAACTTTTCCCGTGGGTCTCTTATGAGGCTAAAGGAATACTAAGTAGCGCCAGCATTTCCTGAATATTAAATATCACGTTACTCCCGTCACTTATCTGCCAGCCAAGCATGGTGCAAATACCATCTTTTGAAAGACGCATCCGAGAGGACGTCGGGCTGACGGTGATGATGATTATTAATATTATTTTTTTTATTTCGGTCATTATATCCTGCCAGATGTAGTGAATACGGGTGTTTTCTGATGGTCCCATGAGTTTGTCGCATTATTCACTATTGACGTAAGAAAATATTTGAATGTCCTTGCTTGCTACAATAGAGAATAACTTGGTGTTGTATTTGTTTTTATCGCAACCCCACTACAACGTTGTTTGTGTAAATACATTTCCTTACCGTACCCTCTCGGGAGTGATGTTTCCGAAATTCTTTCAGTGCGTGCAAAACATGAGATAGGCACCTATTGCGTCTGAAGCTAAGTTTACCGTATCGTTTTTAATAGAATATTATGTTGTACTATAATTTTGTTGCCCGACTGCCGAAGTCAAGGAGAGTAATGTAGTGTAATAATACAATTATTAAGTCATTTGTTGTGTATTTTTCTCTGCAAGATTTTTTTTAATTAAAGAGATATTTTTGTAGAAATAAGTGTGCTTTTTGACGCAGTGAAATTATTGAAATGTAACAGGAGATAATACCTTTGATTTCAGAAGGCGTAAAAACTGGTATTCTTTATCGATTTATGCAGTTGAATCAGACAGCTAATCTAAATATGAACAGAAGACTTTCAGACAGTTTTATGTAGTTCTAGGCATCTTACCGCCAGCAGAAAGTACCTATGTAATAGGTACTCATAGAGATGTGAGGCGGACTGCGTATCATTGCAGAGATCTGGACTGTTGCCAACGTTGCTTACTCTCATGAAAGCCTGTAAGTAGGTACATTTGTTATACACCAAGAATACCTAGAATTAAATAGAAAAAAAAAACGAAAACCGGCTTCAAAACAATACCTACATGTTTAATCCTTAACTAAAAAGTAGGAAATAATAATTTAATTACTTCAAAGCAATTAACATTGAAGGGGAATCAAAGATATCATTGATACCTATCTATTACTATACTATTTACAATTTATAATCAGTTATTTATGAGTCGGAGCCAGCCGAAGCAGAAGGATCTTTAATTCTGCCTTTGCAACAAACTTTCAAAATGCCCGGGTTGGCAATGGCAAGTGCGGGGGACTACCCGAACGCGATCAGAAGCGTGAAGGCAGACGTTATTGATAGTTTTGTCAAAATACTTTAAAAAAATATACGCACTTATCAGCTTCCGTTCTATTTCTTGTATGGAATCTTTATTTTACATTCATATATTAATAGATTAATCAATTAGGTTATTTTTGCTAGAAGGTTTTATTTAATAAGGTTGTTGATACTTTTGAGTTTTATAGCTTTGATGGCGCATTAAGAGTTCCGAATCTGAAGCACTTTGTGCCCGTATCTGTGTTTGTAAAATCGCCGCGATACTGTACGTGCTACCTACTGCAATCGTCGTCTTTACAAAAAAGAAAAGGGTACCGTTACCATTAGACATTCACTATTTGATAACCTATAAGATAGATAAAATTATAAGGCTGCACGATCGTATTAGCTACCATCGATTATGTAACAGTCTATTGTCACCTGAAAACTGTTTATTTTATGAGCACTAAACACGCAGCAGTTTACTGATCCTCACCCATAAAGCACCTAACTGTAGACAAAACTAAAGACTTTATCACTATCATAATTAGTTTCTGCGACTGCTAAGCTATACAATTTAAATGTATTGCACCAGTCATTCGGCCGAAAGTATGCCAAAACACAACACTTCTAAAAGACACAGCTAAAATTTATCTTTGTTTAATTACTAATTGTGTCCGACGAAAACTAAAGCTTCACATAACATTTTACGGCATCTTTGCTAGTTTTGGTCGATTTACGTCGATAACTGACACAATATATTATAAAAAGAAAAACTGTTCTTGGAGTACAAGATATATAAATTGTACCTAAATCTGAAGGTATCTACTTAAATCGCGAACCCTCTATCACTGCACCACAGTCAAATACATTAGATATTCAGAAAGGTACAATCATAACATCACATAGCTCGTTTAAGCGATCCCTTTCCACGACAGTCTTGAGGGTGGAATAACATATAGGCATATAGCTATATTCGTGACCGGAATGACTGATGGTAGAAGGAAACCGGGTTAGCACAGGAAGGGACGCTCACCGAAATGACTTTCTCACCAAATAATAACCGCACGACGACTTTTTACGTTATGAACATTTTGTATCTCTAATTCTGTGACTTACGCCCCAATAGTTGCTGTTGAGAAGTAGTCCTGCACTGTGTGATATGCATGTCAGTTACATTGTGTAGAAAAACAAGTGTTGTTTTTTTTTTATTTGAAAATTTCTACTTTTCTTTCTATTACCTAATAAATAACTTTTAAATAAAAGTTATTTATTAGGTCCGCCAAATCAAGATAGATGAAATAAATGAATTGAAACAGTATTTTAATATAAGAACGTAAAGCGAAAAAAAAATTGATTATTTGAAATTACTGATCTTAAAAAACTCATTATTTATTATTCTTTAACTAATAGATAGCTATATCATGTGATTTAAACTAGATAGGTACATTTACTACACAAATGAGACCGTTGGTAAAAGCTAGTTATCTGATAAGATAATCAAAGTGGCGATACCTATAGGAGAGTAAACTTCTATCAGGTAATGATTATTAAGATTATCCGTTGCGAAAAGTTCATTATTAATCTGTGAAATTATGTTGGGGTTCCGAAATGTACTCGACCTGTATTACATGAACCTTAATAAATATATCCGGCTAAACTGATATTATACAATTCTGCCTATACCTTTTTTAGCCTACGATAAATTAACTGACATATTCTTTTGGTTATATGGATTTGAGTTGGACTTTCAAACATCAATAAACGCACATTAGAACATTTCGCTACTGTGTCATTTTTTAAATAATAACTAGGAACTATAATAAGAATAACTATAAATATGTATAACTATACATTTCGCTACTGTTACATTTATAATAATAACTACTATAATAATTAAATATCTGATAATTACATAATATATAATTAAAATATTATCTCTCTTTATTTAGTGCAAAAGCACTAAAGAAATAAAATTACCTTTCAGTGAGGAGCAGAATGCAGTCAAATAATGCAGCACAATGCACTGTGTAGTGTCGTCGAGGCAATTCCTGCCACCTAAATTTATCATTGAGCACGAGCCTCTGGCTTAATACTAACCTAAGCCTTATTATCTCTTAAATTTACTTGACTTTATTGCCTTTCGTGCCGACAGAATTATCGCATTAATATTGTAAGAATCGTGATCAATATCTAGGAATAAGCTTTAATGCTATTACCGTTTACCGAATACACACAGCGTACGCATACACAGTAAATATAATAAGTAGGAAATAAAATATGAATATAGAGATAGCACATACCTACAGCTACATATACAATTGTACATGCCGTGCCACAATCTCGTTCAATATGCATTGTATTCAAAAGTATGTTGCCTCGAATGCCAACATTTACTAAAGTATTAGTACGGCTACCAAATAAAATCTAAGTTTAAAGGTTGTAAGAAAGTTATCCGTGAACGAATCCTATTATTCTTTTGTCGCGGCATGCAAGTTTAAAGCAAAGAATTGAGAAGAGCGATCGACAAAGTTGTGGCTGTCGCGACCAAAGCGGATTACTTGTTCAGTCGTCCTCGCTCTGTGGCTTTAGGGAATATCCCATCGATAACGTGATTATTTCAGCTCTTCGAAGCAGCGCCGGCCCGGGGACACTATCCGTATTGTGTCGTCTCTTGCCTCGGTTAATGTCGCCCGAGTTGAGTACTACTAGTTAAGTAGTTAGTATTTCGCATTCGAGTGTAACGTCAAGACAACGGCATACACCAACTTGATTCACTCCAATTACGCACTGCCACTGCAGTTAGCTAATGTTAACTTATTGCTGAACTATGTTCTTCCATACAACACAATCGATGTATATCTAAATATTTAGCGAGTTTTACTACACTGTGCTCTAGTGGCTGGCTAAAATGTTTGTTTCATTATTACCTACCGATAGACTGAGTGTCCCACCCAATACAAATTAATGTGATCTAAAATTAATTTGTGTCCAGAGTTTGTTTACTTTGTAGTCGTTAAATTGTCCCTTTGTAAGGCCTCCCGCTACACAGAACTAGTAGATAAGATATTTTACATGGGTGAATTTCAACAAGAGATTTTTATGTGTCATTTCGGTGGGATTTTTTTATTTCAATGCTATCTACATATTTTTAGTGACAAATAAAACTTTAGCCTATTTTATAACATTGTGCGTGAGTGGACATCAAATATCATCAAAACTTACATAAATATTTAAGGATGAATTTTTAAGAGTCCATTGAAATGAAAAATGTCTACCGAAATGATAAAAATTACCACCGAAATGATACAACTAAGAACATTTTATACACAATTTTGAAACAAATTAAACGAATCTAACACGAGTTATAACAGCCACCGAATTGAAACTATTTTTGATGATAAACTTACTTTTTTGGCGAGAAACCCCAAGACGTTCGCGCCGAGAGCTTGAGCGCATAACAACGCAATGTTGACGTGGCTATTCTACTAAAACTTACTGTCCTCTGAAATGATAACTTTTTTCCAGACAAAAGTTAACTGCCTGACAAATCCATGAGAAAGAAGATAAACAAACAAAAATAGTTGTATTTGATCGAATGTATTATAATTTAATGATTACGATAAATCGATTTAAATCCATTACGAATGTATATTTGCAGGGGAAGGTATTTTATGAGCGGAATTGGGTTCAGGACAGGCCACTGTGATGATAGAATAACACTTTGTAATTTTTTTTTTCGTATATTAATGGGTAGAAATTAATGATTTTTTTTGCCAAGGTAGAGAAGTACTTACGCTGTTGAGAAAAAAATATAATAATTAAAAATCAGCACATTGCACTACCATTCTCAGGATTGCCGTGTATTTTTTTGCTTGGGCAATTCACCCACATCTTATTAGTTTGTGTGCTATGAGAGAACTTGTCTTAGAGTTGTTTTAAAAAAGCGTCTGTTTTCCTAATAGACATAGACACAGGTAAGACCATAATTAAGGCATAGAGATATTTTTGGTTGTTCTGTTGTTGCACAGAGACATTTATTTTTAAATTGCATTGTTGGTTCAAAAAAACATTGTGCATTACCTGCAAGTACCTACACATACAAAAGGCTTTCGTTTTGACATAACAATAAAAAAACATACCGCTGATAGGTAATATACTTATGGCGCAAACGTCTCCCCTGTTCTAAATAAAGACAAAGATTTGTAACAAGGTCGCTGATCTTCGCTCACGTCACTACAGCAAAACATAAATGTACCAAATTGTGCGAAGATATTCACGAGACCCTTATCTCTGTGTAATGAAATGAGTGGCGTGTACAAATTGCCCTATAGGCCCTTACATTTGCACTACCACTAACAATAGGTAATTGCTCGGAGCCTTTTGGCCCAGCTTCTGACGTATTAAGTAAATTGTTCGATTCATCTCCTTTAGTTCCTTTTTTCCAAATAGCGATTGATGAGAATGAGAAGTATTAGGGACCAGTTAATTCTATGGGTGGGCTAAAGGAATCTATGAGGGAGGTCTTATACCCATGCGTTTTATACGATTACGTGTCGGAGAATACGTTTTGAATAGATACCATTTGCTCCTTTGTACATGGCTTACAGAGTTGATATTGAATTATAGGCTTACGTAATGCTTTTTTCGCGATTACAATTTGAATGTATGTATTGGATGTATTCTTTTGTTATTTGGTTATTTTTGAACTAAATGTATAACAGTTGTTCCACTATTAAAAATTTAAAGTACTTGATATCATGTCTACATAGATTTAAGTTAAATTCTCTAATGAATTAAATTTCACCCGAGAATAAAATAAAGAAGCCCAGAAATCTAATGAGCAAAGTAAACTAATAAAAAACTTGTCTAAAATACATTTCCTGGCGATATTAGAATTTTATTTAAATAGGAAGTATAATTAGCTGCGCTGCACCGAGCCATAGTAGCCTGCCTGGGGAATAGTTAAACAGAAACAAAGTCAAGTGGATATCTTACCAGCCACTGCATCCGACCACCCACAGCCTCTGCAACAATGGAAAACAACCTTTATTGTTTAATAAATTACAATAATTATATTGCGTTTTGTGTTACGTGATTGACGGTTTTAATTCAATCTATTTTGGTTACAGCGATAAGCAAAATAGCTTTATAATTAAGACAAACAGGGACTGCATAAAAAAATCCACATTGCACTATAAACAGGTTTATTCTAGGGAGTAGGTACCATAGAACAAACCTATTTATTGTGCATTGTGATCTTTGATTATAAGGCATATAAATTATAAAATTAAAAAAATATGGATCCTTCGTTAATTCGCACCACGAACTCTTAAGACCACGGTGTGAATTGCACAAGGGTTCCTTTTGAATTTGTTGTTTCGGACCAGATGGTATGAATCGACGAATGTCTATTCTGTATTTTGTCGTTTCGTACCACAGAATATTATAATGTTGCTTTACTTTACTAACCCCCAGTTTCTAAAAGGATCATCAACGACAACTTAACTAATCAACTGTTAAATCTCATGTGAAATACCAATTGGGTTCCTAAAACCATGAATAATTAGTATAATTTGATCTAATTAGAAACTAATTAGATCAAATTAAACTAAATAACCATGATTTAAGCAAGTTTTTAGTACCTACTTTACATGAGATTTAACAGTTGATTAGTTAATTTTTTGTTGATCAACCTTTTAGAAGCTGGAGGTAAGTCAAAAAGAGCTATTTGGTGTTTCATACCATGGTGCGAAATGGCGAAGTATAAAATAGACATTCGTCGATTTACACCACTGGTCTGAAACAACGAATAAAAAAAGGTCCTTGTACGATTCACAGCGTGGTCTGAACAGGTCGTGGTTTAATTCGGCAAAGGACCCAAAAATATTAACTAAGTAAATTTTTAAATAAAACGCAACACCTACATTAAGGTGTGAAAATTATAATTACTTTACTTTGTACGGTAGTAGATCCACGCTGATTTCAGCATGAATGGGCCGGATCGTCCGGGGAAGAACTACCCTCTCATAGAAGATCGACTTAAGAGTAGTAGTATCCGTACTACTGCGTTTCGTTCGGTGAGTGAGAGCGCCGGAGGCCCAATTTCCCCCCTTTCCATTTTCCTCAACTCCCTCATTCCCTTCCCCTAACCCCATTCCCAGCCGCCATAGTGGAGGCCACCATACCAGCAGTTTATGACGATGGCTTTTGGTATGGTGGCCGTCACTTCTGGATTCCACTGACTGCTTACCATCAGGCGGGGTGGAGTCACTTTGGTAGGCTATAATATAAAAAAAAAAAAAAAAACTTTATATTAAGGTGTTAAATAATATCTAAACAATATTTTTACTCGTAGTTATAAAATAGTGCTGTCAGTAATGTCCAAAGTAAACAGAAAGACTACATTATGTACATACTATGAAATAGTTATGCACAACCACATCTTGTATTTATATGCGAAATAATTATTATCAACATAAATTGATACATAATTTCAACGGTAACCTAAAAGTCCTTTATCAGAACCTTATAAGCGAAATTAGTCTAGTTCATATTAACATGACGAGTGACTCGACGACAGTTGAAAGCCGTCGAGCCTTCGCCGCAGCCTCCGAGCCGAAAAGGTGGCTTAAAACGTCACTGTAAAAGATTTGATCGGTGAGCCCAGCCTGAAAAGCCAAGTGTGAAAATTATTTTTGAACTTATAACATTCTTTATAGGTAACTAGATAAATATGGCCGCGGTGATTCAACGTTGTGTTGAATATCTACTGTTGAAGTGCCGGATTCGATTTCCAAATTAGATAATCTGAGATTCGGCGTCTTCGTGATAAACCTTGAGTTGTGGTCACATGACTATTTTAACCACTAAACTACTCACCATCTCACTAACTCATTAAACCAATCAATCAAACGCTAATATTACTGATGATTGATATACCAAAATACTGGTATAATATCACAGTAAACTTGAAGAGTTATCTGGTTTTTAATAACGAGACTTCATTCCAAAAACCTACAAGCAATTTGTAAATGTATTTAAATAAAACCAATCCTTATCTTTGCCGTAATGTAAACAAGAATCGATATAAATCTGCATTATTATATAAATCCCTATGTCTTAAAATTATCCTTCGCAGAATAAATACGTAAACAATTGTCTCGTAAACGGTATATCAAAGTATTACTTTTAAAGCTCTACCTCAGTAATCGGTACTACCATGATCTTTTTATTATGATACTGTCAAATTTGCAGAAAAGGTTCGCTGCTTTCCAAAGTCAAAAAGTTACGAGTATAACTGCTGTTTTATTGCCTCACTAAGCTAAAACGACGTAAACGCTTGAAGCAGTTCTACGGAAACATACATTTAAAGTAATTAGAGACAACATTAAGTATATGCGTTTTTCTATGTCATGAGTTAGCGTCTGAAATTTACTTTAGGTAAACGTTTTGGTCTAAACTCAAGTTAAGCAGTTGCGATGTTCTTGGAGTTAACTACTCTGTTCGTCACTTTGTATCATACCTATTTATTAATAGAACAATAATGTTCTAATCGGTAATACGAAGTACATGCATATAATTTGCTACGGAAAATACTAAGCATTTTCAGAAAGTTGTCGATGTACAAACGCCTTAATTGTTCTACAGTTTAAGTTGTCTCTTAGCTTGTAGTTGTGCAGCTATATTGCAGTATATGTAATCCTATTTGAATAGGATTACATATACTGCAATATAGCACGTTTGAACGTGTATCACCTAATATACGTTCAAAGTAACATGCGTTTTAATCAGCGCATGTTTATTTGTGAGCACTTGTTAATGATCGGGCGTGTGACGTCGGTCGGTGGTCACAGCTGCCTCTGCCGCCCGGGAGTCGGGCCGGACGCTTCACATGATTGATTGACACACCCACAGCCGCACCCACTACCATTCACAGCTATCACACCTCTATCACCCTTAGATCTATTGGACAACTCGAATTATATTTTAGCTTCTTAGAAATGGGTAGGAATGAAAAGTGGCATTATTTTATTATTTAATTTTTTAAATTAAATTAATTTAATCATGATTGTAAACAACCATAAATATTATGTATATAATTAAATGTTCGAAGCCTCATTTCCATGGAAATCAGCTTTTCAGGCAACCGACTAAAAATAGACACCACCTACATTTAACTCCCGCATCGGCATCTCAATAGTCGACTTCCCTTTTTCTGTAAAAAAGCCAGAGGCCTCTTTAACATGCAATCTAAATTCCGATTTAAACTGTGATCGCTCACAGTCCAAAGGGTCTACAAGCTGTGGAATCTTGGGAATGCAATCAAAAACGTCTCAATGGTGCTAAGCGATCTAAGAAAGCGTCACACATCAAATCGTTCGGCACGCTCCTGCGAGCTCTGTCGCCAGTCGCCACGTTCGACAACCACCGCAGATGTGATTGATTGATCCTGCTTTGATATCACTATTATTTCAATAGCGCTTCATTCTAAGTATATTCCATTTACCCATAGAATTTCAAACCATTTATTGTATTCATTTACATTAAAACATAAATGTCGCAGCATTTAAGTTAATGAAGAAATGAAATAACCGTAATAGGTTATCTAGTGAGTCTAGGATAGCCTGTGGTAGACAGAATGAGTGCGGCGAATGAAATATTATAGCCTCGCTTCAGCTGCAAAATATTAATTTTCTTTACTGCCATGCTACCGGTTTTAATACATCTGACCCAAAATAATTAAATAATATTCATTTCACACTTTTCGGGCGCAAATTTTCAGTGAATCCTTTTCCACGGTGGCGTGTTATTTTTTTGGCTAGAATATAATTGAGGAAATTTAATAACAACAATATAACGGATCATTAACAACGAGGTAACGAAATTAAGCATATCTGATTAGTTTATTATTTATTAATTTAAATAGATACAGGTACTTAGCTAAGAAACTGTCCTCTGCCAGTCAACAGTGCACTGTATCAGCAATCAGCATTAAAGTAAATACATCTATGTTAAACATATAGGTACTGATGCGATCAATATCGTGCATTGTTAGATTCAGAGACGCCTGCCGGGAGAGCGTAATTTCCGCCAGCGTTCAGCTTAATCGCGCTGTTTCCTGTATCGGCTTATGAATCTTTTGATACTACACACACCACAATCGATTGATTAGCTTTAAGCATTCATAGCAGTCGATGATACACAGATTTATAGCACGCATTCAGTCAAGTTAAATGCTTACTTTACTCGTGTATAAGTAGGCATGCTTTATCTGCTAGCATAGAAACTATGTTTATTTTGAAACGAGAATTGTAAATTTGAAGCTAATTTATTTCTTAGTAAAGTTAATGGTGATCTGGTTTGTTAAGGTGATAAACTGTTTAATTTCAGTTTTAATTTCATGTATTTTTGTAACTGTGACTTTTAACGCATTGCTATAAATTCTTAGCTGATTTGCGTAATCTGGTTTTACTAAGATAGATTGTTAACTTATGCAATGGTGAGTTTATAAATCGGCAAGTAGTTATTTAATTCATCTTAGAAGTCATATAGTCTTTTTAAGTTTATCTTGGACATAACTGACGGTGAAGGAAAATAGAGACAAGCAAAAATAGAACACTGAATCTGAAGAGTCGAAGTGCTAATTCGTCATTCATGTTTCAACCTACTAAAACCTACTGAATAAACCGACTTACCAAATGTCTTTAGTTTAAACATGCAGCGATAATACTTATGAACCGATTTAAACGATCACATATTCACTCAAAATTAACCGATCGTTCGCCATTCATAGCTGATGAAAGGGTAAAAACATGCAACGTAATCAACTGTGCTGGTTTTAATCATTGAGGGGTGTAGTTGTTAGACATGGCCCGCCAACCGCCCACTACTGGTTAGCTACATACATATCGAGACATGGAAACATTAATACACGAACTGTTTATCCTAAAACGACATAATGCAATATAAGTACACGTTGCATTTCATAGTATCATAGGTGTAAATTTGGTATTGTTTCTCTATATTTATGGGTTGTTAGGTACTATGTTGTATGTGCTGAGTTTTAGTTTTCAATAAGTAACGATCAAAGTATGATTGCTGATTGTTTATTATATTATAAGTCTATTGCCGAATATGGCCGTTCTCCAGGTGTTTCCACTTCTACTTTTCAAAGACTCTTTAATCCATTGGTTGCCCGTCACCTTTAATAGGTCATCGTTACATAACAATATGACATACAAAATATATTTTCTTCAAGAACTTCGCAGACTATAGTGACGAAGTTTTAGGATACATTGGTACCCATCCATATTGAGAGTTCAAGCAGTTCGAGTGGTAGCTTACGAGCCACAAGCGTAAGTGGTCACTGTGGCAATACTCTACTCTACTTGTGGCTATGTTTACTTTCTCTTATGCGGTTCGTGTACACTTAATCAAATTCGTCGGTTGTCAACCTGGCCTTAGATTAGAGTTTAGGGCATCACAACAAATACAACTTCACGTTAGATTTGTTTAATGGATACACTCATTCCTTAATCTAATACTAAAGAGAACCCCTTTACGACTAGTCGTTGCATGCAGCCCGTTAGGTACTTGCATTCATATATCCTTAACTAAGCTAGGTCCTACTTAATACGGGCAAGTGTATTGCTATACATACGAGGAATGCCAACTCCTGATAGTGAGATCGAACCCGGCATAATCGTGCAAGATATGCGTGAACCTACTTGACCTGGGGACATTCAATGGATCGGTTCAAGATATCCTATAGTAGTACATTATGGGGATCTTGATAGGGTAAATTATAGTGCATTTAAGAAATTTCGCCAATATATTTTTTGAAATAGGTAACGATAATATAAAATAATTTTTGCTCATAATGTCTTGTTTATTTATATTTGTGTTCTCTTGAATAGGTTATAAGCATAACTCAATATACTTATGTAGATTTATTTTAAAACGGATCGAAATGAATTCCTAATTATAAGTTCCAATGAAATTCGCTGCGTGATCCAAGCAGCAGATTTAATAGTCCTCAATACTTCCTAGCTGTATAGTCTGTGTTTACAAAGGACTCATCGTTGATTATCCTGGCTTACAATAGTCATAACGATAGATATGTGGTTAGGATTGTCCCGATACTCATTGCGTCTGTCTGTTTACTTAAAAGATCGATGTTTCTATGTCAGAGCCAATAACCAAGAACGCCAAGTCGAGAGTTTCGCTTAACTGTTACCTTAAAGTTTGTGATTGTTCCAAACTACAACGGTCAAGCCGAACCCTTTTAAATTCATTTGATTGAATTTCTCCACAACGACATGGATGGATGACTGAATTTACTTTAGCTACTTTTGTCTACACAGGCAACGTTATAAATTTTTAAATAAATTGTGTTCTTTGCAGTTGTACTGTATACCTAGCCAAATCGAATGTACGAATATAATTTGAAAATTTTACACGAGTAGTGTGTTAATTATTCTAACAAAATCCTCGTTTGTAACCAAAATTACTACTCATTTTGATTTATGAGGTTGCAAAAGTGACTGAAAAATAATTTCTAATACATTCTCTTTTCATTTTCAGCAGGTATATTCCATTTGCTTCCGCCGTGAATGTGCTAAGTACCATAAAAAGGAAATAAATCAAGTCAGATACTGCTCTAAATAAATGTAATTTACGGTTACGTTTTCCGCGTATAAAATGACGTTATATCAGCTACAAAGAGTATACGTATCTCTTGAAAATTTCTTATATCTTTGTCCGGACGTTTTAGCAATGTGATTATGAAATCCGTACCGTCATTTAAAACTTATTTCTATCATTATAATGTCAAATATTGGGTATTGTTAAAAGAATTAATATTAACTTTTATTCCGATTTTATTGCTTCATTTTTTGTGTGTTCAACGCCTTCATCATTATCAAGTCAGTCGAAAGTTTATCCGTCGAATATCGGTATTATTTAGTTATAATTAATACTAAGTAAGTATTAACGATATTACTAGCACTATGCAGTAACAATAATAAAGCTTTCTGAGATCTCATAATTTAGATGTTGCTACGATCGCAAAACAATCGTCATGGCTTGATGTACTCTCCGCCTTAGAGAAAGGTGCAAAGGTCTCGAACAGTTTCGAATCTTGGTGTTATGTACCTATTCACAGGCTCACCGCGACAAGTCCCTTTAATCGATTATCTCGATTGTTATTTAGCTAAACGCCTATTGCTACTTACCACTATGTTTCATATATTATTTGATGATTTGAGGAACGTTTGTGGTTCGTTATGTTGTTATTATTCGGTAGAGGGGACTCTAACATAGAAATATATCATCTTGCCAAAGCACTTACCTATATGTTAAAGTACCAAATTGGCATAGTACATTCTGAAAGCATGTTTAACTAAATTAAGCCTTAAAAAACTACTTTTGAACTACCTATTTAGTTTTTTAGTTAAAACTATTTAGAAACTTTTAATACTCGTAATACCATTGGGTAACTGGATGAAACTAAAAATATCATAGTAGGTATTTTTCTTTCTGTTTTCCTTCTCTGTCTGTTCTATTTTTAGTTTTTAATTTTGCTATATTTCAATAAGATTTTCGGCCTGTCACAAATTATGGAAACTGGGTTGTTGAATAGTTAGAAGGGTAAATTAGGGTGAAACTTATAATTTAGGGGAGTCCGTTTACTCTTACCGACAGAAGTTTCAAGTTTCTAAACTAAGTTACGACAAACATGAAAATAGAAAAAGGGTCATAACAACATTCAGCTTCTGACTTTAACAGTAGGATCACAAATCACTTCTGTTAGGTAGAGGTACTATATTCTTTTCGAGTTAATACTTACTATAACAATTCTGATTTCAATTTGACTTAGAATTATTTTTCCCTACTCAGATCTTATGAAGCCATATGATTAAGTGCTATTGATTTTGTCCGGTTAGCATTTGTCTATGCTCGCGCTTTTAGGTAGGTACTGTTACCACTGTGTTAGGTCAAATGTTAGTGGTTCAATTCTTACGTAACTTTTTAACTTACAAAGTACGCTCAGGCTCTCGAAATCAATATGTAATCATCCTTACTGGTATCTGAAATAGCAGTAAGTTGGTATACCTACATATTGATTGACTTTGTATTTCTTAATTGTATTTTAAAGTCTTACTCGATACGAGTTTTTCTACCTAGAGTAGCCTTTAAAAATCTCAATCGTAAATCACAAAGAAAGCAGTAGCTACTACTACGTTTTGAAGTATAGGTTTGGAATTTCGAGTCAGTGTTTTCGTTTTACACTAATTAATGCTTATTAAAAATTATTAATTGTGAAATAATATATTTGATTACCTACGCTAATGTAGCTACGCTAATAGTAGTTAAAATTTAAATTAGAAAAATTACAATTTAAGTTTAGGAAATTCAACTACAAATTTAAAAATATTCATTTTTGATTTTATTTTTATGTGTGCGTATAACAATGAGAACTTTTTAGCGTTTGCTGTTTGACCAAACCTTTGTACAAAATCACATTCACTTGTAATTTTTTAACAGAAGTCAAACAAGGAAACAAACTACTAAGTAATATTTGTTCATTCCTAAGAACGATGTATATTCCAATTAGAATTTGAGTTTACATTTTATCAGCTGTGTGAGGAAGGATGCCGAGAATACGCCAGCATATTTGCAGAGCAGAGATGCCAAGTGGGGATCGTTCCCCGCTTCGGCGACAGTGGCAGCCCGGTACGGAAGTGGACTGATCTTGTGGACTCGCAAACACTACCCCATTTTCAGCTCTCTTGTGTTACATCGGTTTAAATGTTAATTTACTTTGTTTAATATAATAGTATTTGTAGCTCAACTTGCTTGTGCTATGCTTGTGATAGGTGTCTCCGCTCATCAAGGGACCATCATCTAGGTGGTTAAAATTTGTTAATCAGATTTTTGTAATATTAAATATAAATAATGTAATGTAACGTAATAATAAAAATTATTTCGAACAGCATATATATGCTGTTCTAAATATTTTTTGTATTACACCTTTACAATAGATACCTTTTGTGTAACATAAGTTAGAATCCATTCATTAGATATAGAAGAAGATTAGTTAAACGATTTTTTGTAATTGATTGTTTTATTATGTCTTATTAACATTATATTAAAGTCATAACTTATTTGTAAGAATTTAGGAACCTTAAGCGAAGCTTCTAAATAATGCTAAATGAAACTAAACTAACAGCTACAGCTTCATTCTATTCTGGAACTCCATTCAACCGATTAGACCACTTACCTACAAATCTAATTGAATCAAACTAATGAATAATTCCCGAGGCAATTTTGTGTTATTATTTCTACGCTAGCTTTAGGTTGCGCTGCGAGAATTGAAGCTGCAATTACGACATATCTAGTATCAAAATTCAAACAGCTAGATGTAAACTAAAGTCAATTAAAACGGGGGTTGATTGTTGTTAGAGCGGAAATTGCTTACATTATCGAGTGCACGAACACAAACTGTTATTAGATAGCCTAAAAATGTATGCCAATTGTCCAAATTTATTCTTTTATTACAGAATTATTAATAGAAGCCTTCTTTTGTCTCGTTACATTTCAACTATATGTCCTATTGATAGGCTTGTTCTCAAGGAAATAAGATACCGTAACGCTATCATTATCTCGGTTACTATCCAAGATAAATAGTAGGTGTACTTTGTAACCTAATTACATGTCTGTGAAGTTCAAGAAACACACGAATAAAGTAATACTTATTTCGCCCATCCAAAAACCATTTTAAACTTCATCTAATAGTTTCACGATACTTTTAAATAGAAAAGATAAAAGTATATAAACATTCTTTTTGTAGGTATACAAATTGGTTCTATCTGCCTTCTCCCTACCTAGTCGATAAACGAATGATAGCCATTGATTTATATTTCCAAAGTGCGGAAGGTGTGTTTAAAAATCACGTAACGGCAGACGGGGGATTACAAATGCGACTTGCTGGACACAGATAAAAGAATAAATTTCCGCCAAGATAGATTGCAAATCGTAAGTATTGGAAACGATTTGGTCATTCAGCAACATGTACCTATTATGGAAGGAGAAAACTGTGGTTAATGTAAAAGTTCCGTTTCTATCTGATATTTGCGTCTTATGATTTGTAATTAGTTATAGTAAACGAACTATATATCTAATTGAAGTTTTCATTGCTATAATTGAAATTGCATTTCAACAAATTATGGAAGTGTAGCAGAACGCAATTAAGAATACCTATCTAATACTCTGTATTTGTCGGCAAAATGCTTACTTAATATAAAAGTTATGAATAACTATGTTAACTAAATTAAATAAGCTTAACAAATTATTTATCACAATTTTACAGAAATAATTAGTCAACTTCATGACCAGACTGCTATTGCTATAATTACACTTGAAATTTCAGTCCCGAATAAAAATTGAATACTCAACACTCGTGAAAAGGAGATTAGTGAGTCTCCTCCTTCATCATCATCATCATCATCATATCAGCCAAAAGACGTCCACTGCTGGACATAGGCCTCCCCCAATTTTCGCCACCATGGCCGGTCGTTCGCCGCCCTCACCCATCGGTTGCCCGCCACCCTTATAAGGTCATCGGTCCACCTTGTGAGGGGTCTGCCCACGCTGCATCTTCCGGTTCGTGGTCGCCACTCTAGAACCTTTCTGCCCCAGCGGCCGTCAGTTCTGTGAGCTATGTGTCCTGCCCATTGCCACTTCAGAGAAGCAACTCTGCGAGCCACGTCAGTTACTTTGGTTCGCCTGCGGATTTCTTCGTTTCTCAAACGATCGCGCAGGGAGACGCCTAACATAGCCCGCTCCATCGCCCTCTGAGCGACTTTGAGCCTTCGGATAAGACCCATAGTTAGCGACCACGTCTCTGCTCCGTATGTCATCACTGGCAACACACACTGGTCAAAGACCTTGGTCTTGAGACACTGCGGTAGTGCGGACGAGAAGATATGTTGTAGCTTCCCGGACGCTGCCCAGCCGAGTTGGATTCGACGAGTGACCTCTTTCTCGAAATCGGACTTACCTAATCGGACTGTTTGTCCCAGGTATATGTACTCGTCAACGAATTCAAGCGTCGAGCCTCCGACCGTAATAGGAGTGGGTGTAACATGGACATTAGTCATGACTTTAGTCTTGTCCATGTTCAGTTTTAGGCCCACTTGTCGAGAGACTCTACCGAGGTCATCGAGCATTGCACTGAGCTCCTCGACGGTCTCAGCCATGACCACGATATCGTCCGCGAATCGAAGGTGAGTGATGTACTCGCCGTTTATGTTGATGCCAAGTCCATTCCAGGTCAGAAGCTTGAACACGTCCTCCAGTGCAGCGGTGAACAGTTTCGGAGATATAACATCTCCCTGTCGTACTCCTCGCTGCAGCTGGATAGACCTTGAGCTCTGACCATTAATTCGTACTGACATGGTGGCGTTTTCATACAAACACTTCAGCACTTCGATATATCGATAGTCAATATGGCACCGTTGGAGAGACTGCAGCACGGCCCAGGTCTCGATCGAATCAAAGGCTTTCTCATAGTCCACAAACGCTAAGCACAGGGGCCGGTTATACTCTTGAACTTATGTATAACCTGCCGCAGCGTATGTATGTGGTCTATGGTACTAAGACCTTTTCGGAAACCGGCTTGTTCGGGAGGCTGGAAGTCGTCGAACCTGTTTGCGAGACGATTAGTGATGACCCTCGAGAACAGCTTGTAGACGTGACTCAGGAGTGTGATAGGTCTGTAATTCTTCAGAAGGGTTTTATCGCCCTTCTAGAAGAACAGCTCCACCACACCCCTGTGCCATGTCTGTGGCGTTTTGCCCTCGAGGAGGACGGCACTAAAGAGCCTCTGAAGGGCCTTCAGGACAGGATTTCCGCCTGCCTTCAGTAGCTGATTCCATCCTCACCCGGCGTCTTGTTGTTCTTGAGCTGTCTGAGGGCCATACCAATCTCGCACAAACTGACGTCCGGGATGTCTTCGGTGTAATGTCGAGTTAACCTAGCTCTTGGATCTGATGCTAAGGAGCTAACAGGTGCATGTTGTGTCGTGTATAACTGTCCGTAGAACCTCTCGACCTCCTCTAAAACCTCTGGCTTAGACAAGATGAGCCTGCCGTCCCCAGTCTTCAGCTTGACAAGTCGGCTCTGCCCGATAGACCGATCTCGTGCGAACACTTTCAAGCCTTTGTTGCGCTCTATAGCCTCTTTAACACGTTGTGTGTTAAATTGGCGAAGGTCGCGAGTCAAAGACTTGGAGATCCGTCTGTTGAGCCGCCGATAGTCACTAGCTTCCTCTGGGGACCGCAGTACTATCCTGCGCCTTTCGTCCCTAAGTTTGAGGGTCTGGTCGGTGATCTTTCTCTGTCCTTTACTGTGGTGGGCTTTAAAGATGTTCGACCCTACTGAACGGACAGTTTCCACGAACCTGTTGCTGTATTCGTCCACGTCTACGCAATCGCCGAGGCTTTCGAAGCGGTTAAGAAGTTCGAGTTGGAAGCTCTCGGAGCTTTGAATTTGAATCGGTGCAGGTCGGAGTGCAGACTTCATCAGTCGAGACCGGTCCAGCATAGGGTTGATATTTAATGTGCCTCTTACCATCCGGTGATCGCTTCCGGTTTTCACCGCATTGATCACTGAGACATCATTGAATATTTGCCGCCTGGTCGACATGATGAAGTCAATCTCATTTTTTGTGACACCGTCAGGACTAATCCAGGTCCATTTGCGGCTATCGCACTTCTTGAAGAAGGAGTTCATCATAAAAAGGCCCTCCCTCTCCATGAAGTCTCCTCCTTAGTGGGACTTAACAAGAAATTTCAAAAAACCTATTAAATTCAATTTTAGTTGGCAAAGTGTTAATTTTGCGACAATAAGAACACTTACTCCGGCATAGTCAGGCGTGGGCGGGTATGGGGGTATGTAAGGGTATGTTAATATAGCTTCTAAGAAAAACCTGCTACTAACTACTTAGGTTGTATAGATAAACTATATACAAAAAAGACATTTGCCGAAGGAAGTTACCCCAGAAAGGAAATCGTTAACCGGTTAGGTTTCAATAAAGTTGTATGGAAGTAGGCCTATCAGCTCTCGCAACTTGCAACCGCAAGTGCATCCTGTCGATGTAGCTTTTAGTAATAAACATTATGTTCTGATGCATCTTCGTATAGGTACTTACGTAGAGTTAAAAATAAATAAAAATAGGTTCGCAGTTTGGTTTAAAAACTTATTAGATTAGTTTAGTAGGTATGCAATCACGCGTCTTATCAGTACATATAATAAAATTTAGTTAATTTTTTTTAGTTGATTACTTTAATTCGTCTTGATTTTAGCTGTTATTCTTAATAGAATTATGGCCCAATTTATTTTTGGTATGATTTATTTAATTAGACTTGTATAAAATAATATAATAATGTTAATAATATTATTGTTTACATTGCGTAATAAGATCAAGAAAGTTCGTAACAAACCTAAGAAGTAGGTGGGTATAAAAATATATAGTGCCTTGTCGTGCCGTGAAGTACTATTAAGTGTATATTTTGTAGTAATTTTACAAGTAAAATATAAGGGAGAAAGTTAATAATAGGTGCCATTTTTTTATTTAAGTTAAAAAACAACATATTTAAAAATAAATGGAGTGAATGTGATATTTTATTATATATTTTGGGGCTTTGGACCGGTGTAATTACATACCCATTTTGCTAAATTGTTTTAATTCCCATTAAACGCTAATGCTTCCATTCCATACTGTATGTTTATATTACCTACATTCAGATATAGTAGGTGTACAATATGATACCTACCTACTTATTACTGTATAAGGTTACCATATCGCTGGATTTGTATGGTTATACTCGCCATTTTAGCCTTCTGTCTGGACTTCATTACGACTTTCAATATGCTGTACTTTTGACATAGTTAAAATTATTAAAAATAAAATATTCTTCTCTTATTAATTTACAAAACATCTTTTAATTAAATCAGTCATAACTCATAATTAAAAAGTGAACGAACTCATTTAGAAGGTAATGCTAAATTTCTAAGGTATTTTTGTTATAATCATGACGTGTACTAGTGGTATACGGTTCGAATGCAGTAAACAATATTTTCCCACGGACCTAATACAATGGTAGTCTACCTGGTATAATGTGTTAAAATACACAAACGTTCACACCGACGCACGCGACGACACGACACCCAAAACTCTGCTATACCCGTACCGCTATAATTTACAAGTTGTGCACAAAAAACTGGACAACTTAAGTTGGCAAACTTAAACGATGTTAACTAGATGGCGTTATTAGATATCTGTCCGTTTCTGAATCGCGCTATTAAGATTCTCCAAAGCCAGTATAAAAGAGCCAGCAATCTCTACACGTTGCATTAGCCGGCTCGGTCTTTAGCGGTTTACGGACCATATAGGCCGAGGCTTCTAACCTAACCATCTTCTTGGACCTCTTTCGCAGGGTGGCGGGTCGACTCTCGAGTCACGAAAATATTGAAACCCTGCACCAAAGAAACTATGATGTAGTGTAGATGTAGATAAATTAGATGGATATTGATAGGTAAACAAAAATATTTCAATTATTAAGTTAGAATGATGAAATGAAGACGTAGGTTTTAGAGATGAGATATACTATACTTGCAAAATTCAATACCAGGGCTTCTAATTACAAGTACGTAAAAATACGAGGGTCGAAAACCAGGTTTTAAAATACTTGAAAGTATTTGTCGTCCCACCCGCTAAACTAAAGGTCGGGTTCGAGTATGGCAACCCGCTCCACGCTGGACGCGAGCGCCTTACCTAAAATACTCGCATAGAAATTCAACCTGTATTCTTAGTAAGATAAGGAACAAATTCGTATGAATAAAAAAATACTTTGAAGATAAAAGTATTTATTAATCACTAAATACGAGTGTGTTTTTTATCTACATTGAAATATGAATCGTTTTTCTATGCTATGCTATCGCGCGTTCGCCTTGTAGCACATACTTTCATACTTGCAAGTATTGTCTGCTCGTACCCGTACTTCGAAGCGAAACCCTGGTTTTAAGCCCTGGTAGCGTAAATACGTTTCATCTCTAGTAGGTTAGTGTCCTGTCTGTGTCTAGTCTAGTGTGTACTGTGTGGCATTTCTTAACAACAGCCAACGCAGATGTTACGAACTTACGTACGACAAAGGAAACTGGAACTGGCCTGTTGGTCTAGTGGTTTGTGACCCTGACTGCTAAGCCGGAGGTCGTTGGTTCGATTCCCACCCAGGACAAATCTTTGTGTGATGAGCATGATTGTTTGTTCTGTGTCTGGTTGTAATTTATCTATAATGTGAATGTATTTACAGAAAAAATATATATTTAAGTAATATATCAGTTGTTTAGTAGCCATAAGACATGCAAATATAATTGCTTAATTTGGGGCTAGATGGCGCTGTGTGAATGTGGTAAAAAAAAAACAGTAATTCCGAAAATTTGGAAAATTTAAGTTATCCTACTGCAAAGGAGGGTGCGCATACTAATTAGCAACGATTCTTTGACTAAAAATGTGGTTTAATCTTACGCCGCGCTTTGCTGGCGGCGGTTGAGCACTTTTGCACAAATTGATCTTTCAGCATACAATGAATAGGAATGTTTCGACTGTCATAGTTAACTGTACTTTACGCATCAATTCTAAAATATTGATTTTCTAGTCTTGTTTATACTTAAAGACTTGTAATGTATCTAAATATATAAAATTAAAACGAGATACATTACGATTACAATTTTATTAGGGAGCCGATTTTTAGGCGAAATGCTCACTACACACCACAATATGTAGGTAGGTTAGTTTGTGTAACTAGTAACTATACATATAAAGGCTTACATTTTAAGTGTGAAAACGAGCACGTAATAATTCTGCCTGTTGATAAGCAGTCTGTGGGGTCTGGGAGTGATGAACACCATTCCAAAATTCCATCGTAGGCTATTTGTTAGATAAAATGTTCTATAACAAAAATACACACAATTCGCCCAGTATCTCGCCTACGAAAGATGATTATAAATTGGAATGAATGAGAACTACAGAGTTTTAGTTTTTTTTAATAAAATTCTTGTCTTATCGTCGATAAAGGCGGTGAGTAAATACTGTCATTGTCAGAATACTGAGAACAATTAATGTGATTTTGTAGATAGACTAACAAAGAAATTGCAGGTCCCTTTAATGTTTTTCTGTTAGGCAAGACGTCCACATTGTTATCGTCAGGTAACTAAATAGAACGAAATTTCAATGTACTTAAGTTAAAAGTTTTATTTTTATAATTTACTAAGGGCTTTTTCTCGCTTGATATAAAGAGTATTTTTAACTTCCCAAATAAACTGATAAAAAATCAAGGAAATCAACAATATATCAAACTAGCGAAGTCATAAACAAAAGTAGGTAGCAATCGTCTTTTCTTAACATAGCTTTATTTTGCACTTAGGTAGGTACTTCATTTATCATTTATGGTTAGCTGGTGGAGAAAGCTCAAGAAATTCACTATTTGTATGTCTTTTTCAATCGAAATTTGCCTGCATCCCATTTAAATGCATTTAAATTTACGTTTTAATTATATTTAAAATCATTGACATATATATTTTTATTGGATTATGTCTCTACTACACTATGTTGATGTCTTTCGACAAATAATAAATTAGTCTGCATCCCAATATCAATAACCAAAATGCATATTTGGAAGTATTAAAGTAATTAAAACCATTATTTACATAGGTCATCATCATCAACATCATATCAGCTGAAAGACTTACACTGCTGGACATAGGCCGTTGTCGGTCGTGAGCCGCCCTCATCCATCTATTGCCCGCCATCCTTTTATGGTCGTCGGTCCACCTTGTGAGGGATCTGCCCACGCCGCGTCTTCCGGTTTGTGGTCGTAATGTCTAGTCTAGAACCTTTCTGCCCAATGTAAGTCAGTTCTGCGAGCTATATGTCCTGCCCACTCCAGAGACGCAACTCTGATTCTCTCACTTACATAAGTAACTACTCAATAATCATTAAGTATAAAACTTGTAAAATAATCCAAAATCATAAAATACCTTGTGTTGATGTGTCCTCTTTACAATATAAATGGAAACCTTCCCTCCAAGTTTATTTAGAGAGTGGGTGTAATAATTTGTGACAGGCTCGGTCGCGGTTCTTATTGAGTTTCGACGAGGGGCTTTAACTCGTCATTGCAGTATTTAACCAACTTTAAAGGGGCGACGGGAGCATGAAACGGTATTAATATAACAATATTCTATAAAAGCTACAGCGAAAGATTAAATTTTTCCTTGTGTTTTATATTTTATAGTAAGTTGCGTATAAGTAAGTAGATATAACATTTAGAGACGAGTTTTTGTTGTGTATATCTACATATCACCATTGCTAGTTTATATGGTATAATAGCACAATTTCGGCAAGAATCCATTTCATTGTTAATAACTCAGCGTCTAGAGTAAAAGTTTTGTCGTCAAACAACAGTTATTGATTTTAGCACATTCAGTTGTTTCAGACAGGGTCGTTTGAGGGCGCAAGCGGGCCTGCGAGGCGCTCCGGGAGGACGGGGGGCGCGCGGGCGGGAGGCAGAGGCAGTAAAACAGCAACCATACCTCCACACGTGAATATTTGATGGCAGAATCTCGCTGTGGCTACGGATACAAGAGTATTCAGGTTATCAGACGCAGCTAAGACCGAATCGACTTACACATTAATCAACTTCACTAATTAGTGATTACGGACCAAATTTTGATATGAGCGTGCAAGTTAATTCTTAGCCGATTGAAGATAGTTTAAATTCCTATTTATAAATACGGGATAAAGCAACGTAGTGTAATTAATTAGTAACCGACTTGTTTTTTACTTTTATTCATTATTTTTGGATACCGGATATATTATATTTGGTATACCGGTTATTCAAGATTCTAATACGTAAGCTTATGCTAATACGTGCAAGTAAATGTTGAACATGAACATATGCATATTATTTAAGAAATCAAATTTCTTTTGCCTCGCATACCGAGACCGTCGTCAGAGAGTGAATCCTTAAATAATTGATTCTTCACCGTAGCAAAACAAGATGTTCCTTATTTTTCGTCCGCGACAATCTCACCCTAGCTTACAATTTTTTTTACTAAAAGAGTCCGCTCTATTCCTGAATATAGGGTACGGAATTATGCATGATTGTAACTAGTGACTCAGTTTACATAATAAATGTAGCACTACACCTCTGGGATTTAAAGTGACAGAATTTTAAGTGAGGAATACGAATAGCTTGCCGCTTCTTCTATAAAATAGACATGGCATTCTTGTAATGGGTTTATTATCGGGCAAATCTTTCGTATACGTCCGCTATGTGAAGTTATTATTTTCTAGGCATATTTTAACATTAATTTACTGGCACATTCATTTTCATTACGCAGTTGCCGCCTGATGGTGATGCGGTGTCAAAGCTCTTACTGGCGCATGGTGTGACGTCAAGTTTAAAACATGCACCAAGTTCCGTGGGAGACGCATAATGATTGTATATGCTGATAATAATAGTCGTAACTATGTGCTGCTGATGTATATCCGCAATAATACTTAATCCGCAATAATATTAGTTTAGACTGGACCTTCGCCCTCGTTTTGCTTCGGTATCAAAAATTTTATTCGGTCTTACAACAAACGCCTACGGAAAATATCATAGCAATAATGACGTATTGCATCATTCAGATTTACAAAGGCTCTTAAAATATTAAAATTTTGAAAATGAATAATAAAATATGTTAAACATAATAATAATAATAATAATAATATTCTACCACATTCACACAGCGCCATCTAGCCCTAAATTAAGCAATTATATTTGCTTTTGTTATGGGTACTAAACAACTGATAAACTACTTATATACATTTTTTTTTTGTAAATAAATACATATTATAGATAAATTACACCCAGACACAGAACAAACAATCATGCTCATCACACAAAGGTTTGTCCTGGGTGGGAATCGAACCCACAACCTCCGGCTTAGCAGTCAGGGTCACTAACCACTAGACCAACAGGCCAGTCATAATAAAATGTTACCTGTCCTAATTTTAGCTTTCTCAAGGTGAACGATTTTTTTAAAACGTTAATTAGATCTTGAGTTAAATCGGAACAAACGAACAAACAAACAAATATGCAAAAAATCTAATCTTTTCTCTCTATAATATTAGTTTAGATTTTGTTCTTAGTCTGAAATGTAATGTATTTCATCACATTTCATAGAATATGTAGATGATATGATAATAGGTAGGAAATATCAACATCAACCAGAAGATGTTCAATGTTTGACACAGGCCTACCCAGTGATTAGTGACCGCAGTAAGATCATTTATAATAATTTATTATAGTACACAGTTACCTAGGATATCTCTGATCACCCCTCGCTACATTCAGCTTATAAGTTCATGTGTAGACCATTCTTGTCAAAACATTATAGGTACTGATACATTCGTACTATCCATAATCGTAATTCGCTTTGACTGCCGATAGAAAGATAATGTCAACTCAGTTACAAAGCGTTGACGACACAAACTATGAGTAAGAAAAAAGACTGCCGTTTCTTCTTGTTTCGTTAGCAGCCTTTCCGGTCCGGTGACCGAACAGGTAATTGAGCCTCCAGTGCTTACTCGCCGAACGAAACGAAAAAGTGCGGATACTACTAATTTACATATGTCAATATTTTGATAGAAGGTAAATACGTTCCTCGCTCTATCTTAAAGTACTCGTACTATCCAAACAACACAACAAACAAATAATCTTAATCAAATTAGTGACAATAGTTTAACTATATTTTATAAAGTTTTATGTATTGTTATGTTATGTGTATGTTGGTCTTAAAGGAGACTTAAAATTTAATGAACCACGGGGGTGCAGTTATTAGTTGGGCGCGGCATTGCCTGGTGACTTTTTAAATATTTTAAAAGTACTGTTTGACTGTGGATTACTAGCTTTGCGTTTCTAAGTTCAAACAAACTTGGTTTGATTGCTATCGCTTATATTGTGTTTCTGTAAAGCCTTTCAGTTTCTGTATAGTGTTTTAAATCTTTTGATGGTAAGATTTTTGTTTTTGCAAGCTAAGCGGCATGTAAGCATACGGGCCCAGGTACTTAATGTAGTCATTTTGAGATGTGATCATTTTGAGAAGTGGTTATTGTGTGCCAGGGTGTGATTTTCAGTGTATATCGCAACATAAAAATAATGTCACTGTCACTATTACAAACTCACTAAACTTAGCTTTACGATGGTTTTGTATAAGAAAGTGGACAGTAGAAGTTCATGCTAATACTAACAACTATATTATGGATCTAAGTATCTTGAACACACAAGTTGAAGTATGGCCCAGCAAACTGACTATAGGCAAAATAGCTGGCTGATATTTTTAAACTTGAGTCATACAACTTCCCACACCAAGTAGGTAACGTTTTTGCTGACTATTACTGTCTCAGCCAGTACTAAGGTCACACTAATCGAAGACTAATAAATAGAGTGAGTTGTTGTAGCCCTTCGGTAGGGTGTGATGCTTATGTTATGTTTTTCTTTGAAATAAGTAAATCGGCTTTACGTTTCAATTGCGTACGTAGGTATCCAACGCATTATTGAGTAACACTTCACCGCACATATTACCCAATTTTTTTTTCAAACGTTCGCTTAAGTATTACTAATTTATTCGAAACCTTGCGTAACCCATTCGCCCTTCGCCCTACCTTAAGCACTTTAGAATATTAATAACGACGCGGCCCTTGATGTTAATAATCTTATAATATTATTTCAAGATATTTGAATGTGGGGCTATAAACCTATTATTTTTATATTATATTTAATATATTTCCTTATTTGACAATGTCAAATAAGAAAATATATTGAGATAAACGCAGCTGGTCAATATAGTGTGAAGCACCTACAGAAGGTGCCTTTATTTATTCCGTATATAAATATTGTTTTTAAACTGTCTTAACAGGTAAGTAATTAAGTAAATAATTCAACTAATAAATACTAAACCTCAATAGAGCCAGTTGACTGTGCACTTTCGTAGTTAATAATTCACACGAAATGCCTAATTATACTGTACGAAAAAAGTTCAAGGAAAAATCGAAGATCTTTTCCTTCTTTTACAGACATTTCCCTCACAGACGGCAATAGCTTGGTTGTGTTTTCTTTAAGGTATTTCTGCAATGTATATCCGTAGGCAGCGATAACCATTTACCATTATAATAGTCAAAAAAATTAAGTAGGTAGTAGCTTTCATATAACGGGTGCTTACCTAAACATTAGTAATTAGTTAGCATAATCAAACGAAGGGGCATTAATTAGACCATGATCTTTACGTAATTGTCAAGGCCAAACCGAAAGTTATTCTCGATAACGTAAGAACGTTATACAATAATGAAGGATTATTTATTATAGTTGTTAATACTCATACAACACGCGGCAATGCACACCTTTTTTGAAGACAATCGTATGAATGTCTTTAAAAACAGGTTTTACCTGTAAAGGTATGTACGAGTATGAATTGACTGTGGGTAGAGACGGAATAGTACACCCATACACAAAACAAGCAAATAACTACAGTCATTTGTTATTATGACGTTTATCAGTGTCATTAACATTATAAGATCTAAACTAATTTTGACTTTGGTTTCGTACAAACCATCCTACGGAGCGTATTTAATAAATTAAAATGCATAAAAAAAAATGACTGTTTCCAATTAGTTGTACGCAAAGGTGTCAGATGGCGATGTCGTTGAAGCTATTATATTTTATTATCCTCTTCCTGCAACTGCGTATTTTTATTGTTAAATGCAAACAAAAATAAAGGTGAAAGTGTGCGGGCAACCGATGAATGACGGTGGTTTACGTTCGGTTAAAGTGGCAATACTAAGGGGAGGCCTATGACCAACATTGAACTTCTTTCGGTTTGAAATGATAATGATGATGATAGGTAAACTCAACATGGAAAGTGCTGCAGCTATTAGCCAAACTATTATCAAAACTCTTGTAAGCCTACATGCAGCGGCATTGTACCTATGAAGTATAAGTAGAATCAAAAGTGGTTAACACATTTACAACTACAATTGTATCCCTATTTTTTTAATTTATTTTTTAATTACCTACTACTGAAGCGATATAAGACTTTTTCACTACAAGCGTTCTGAAAGACTGCAAACATACATTTACTCATAAATAACGTAGGTACGAAAAGCACATCCAGACCAAATTATTCATGGTTTGCTGGATCGATGAACTTATCAAGATGCGAGAAGTCGTGAGAAGTAGATCTCTCAGGATTGGTTTTGTGGAAGGTCTTGTAGTGGAACCGAAGCTTAGAAATTTACGTTTTTAAGCTGATATGCTGATGCTCTTGAACAAGGAACTGTTTGTAGTTTTATTTACCAATTGCATTCAATAATTTTATCGCAACATTAAATAAATTTTGGTTCTTTGTTCAGCTTTTATAGATGTAATATCTAAAGCTGTTCTGTAGTAATTACAGTACCTCTATAGCATGTATGCATGTATTGTCATACATGTAGGAGTAAACATTGTTATTGCACTGATTGTGTTAGCTTTGCGGTTAAATATACTGAACATAGGATTTCCTTAATGCAATATCTCTTTACATAATGCTTAATGCTACTTGGATTAAATTACATTCACCCTAGCTAGAATATGACTAACCAGGTACTGTCGTTATGGTTGCAATATTATGTCATTATGGCAATATTTCTATAATAGTCTGGCTGTTCTCACTTAAGTAAGAAATCTCTTACAAGAAAGATCGCTGTGTTTATCTATATTTTTATAATTTAACATCACGCCTTATATTTCATATAACAAAGAGCGAGTGCTAACCGAGCACAATTCCAGACTTTGATCTAATACTGAAAATTTCTCGATAGAAACCTCTGTATCACTTTACCCGAGCCACCAAACCGTACACAGTACCTACCGCTGAACCGCCGATGCATTTGCCTTAAATGAAGTAATAACATGCTTTATGGAATGAGGAAGAGAAAACTAGCATTGCAATGTGTAACGATTGAATCACAGCTCGTTTTCATCTGTAATCTAGATCTGATCTGAGATCTTCATCGAAAGAGGAAATGCGAGAGGCGGCGACGCCGGAATCCCAAGATACCTAATTACTTACCGATAATAATTGGATTCCCGGCACCACACCGATAGTTTATTACCAATAGATTCAAATCTTATGTATTTAAATAGATGTTTAATTCATGTTAACGTTTCAAATGTTGGGCGAAAGTTCTAAAAGGTCTTATTCTATCAACTTCTTAGATGACTTTCTTATCTTTTAGTTGTCAGTGAATGCATGATATCGATATCATCTCCTTGGTTGGTTTAGAGAACTCAGACAAATCAAGAGCAAAGACATATCTACCTTTTGAGTTCTCTTACAGTTTTGCTAAGATAACTCAGAATGCCTTGCTTTAGAAACAAAAATAATTAAATTTATCACTTGTCTAATTTGATTTTACACATTTCTCTTTTCTTTTGGTAAAGACGTAAAATCAAATCACAAGGTGCTAGGTTCTAGGTAATGATGACTAGACAGCATAGAAAAATTCTAGCAAAAGTGAGCCATGTACCAGCGTTTTGTCAAAAAAGAAAAATCAAGTTTCGTAAATCAAAGCTTGTTTTTTCTCTATTAAATCCAGCGAATTAATTGAAAACTAGCTAACTGTAGAACACGTCAGTTAAATTTCATAGTTCTTTATTTACAGTTAGGGCTTATACATTTTAGTCGGTATGTCGTTGTCACCAATAAAGTAAAGGGCAGTAACTGTCAGACCTTCAAATTCCAACGAGTCACATAAGGGCCAACCATGAATATATTTAATTCATTCAAATTTATTTACAATATGTACGTATTTATACATACCTATCATAGATACATCTAATTAGGCAAATATAATTTTAACAAAGTAGTTTTAACTACCTTTCGGCCGTGCTTTACACTATCGTAGTTTAAAAGTCAATGCACCTTATTTATCGATATACAAAATTATGCTGCCATGGCTAAAACCGAAAGCAACAAGACCACTATTACTACACGAAGACGTTGGCACATATTTTTTCCTCACCGTTCGAAAATCCAGAGTCAGACCTAACTTAAGATGAGTACTGCTAAAGGATAATATATGAGAAAATGTAAAACTTATCGAAAACGAAGAAGAGAATAAATTTAATTGATCCTATCACAACAAGTATTTCTCATCTCTCTCTCATCTTCGCTACAAGATGTAGCGAAGATGAGAGAGAGAGAGAAAGTGAGAAGAGAAATACGAAATTCGGCCAGAAATTATATTAGTGTAACAATAGGTATGTATTCTGTGTATAGGCATTATTACTATAGATGTAATTAATTGTCTTCACTAAAATCTGAGGATCTATTTCATGTAATTGATAGTTTAAGATATCATCATTAATGATAAAACCTCAGTGACGCAGTGGGTATTAATGCCAAAGAGTTTCGAGTTCGTTTCCTCGATTGTTTTTTTTTTTGTAAAGCCGTACTTTATGAGCCCGGAATTCTGCTCGGTATTTAAACTTGGTCGCTCCCTAAAGACAATAAGTACCATAGCAGGAAAAGCATAAAAACCAGCAGTAATTATAAGATACACGGAATATATCTATTATTATTTAAATTAAGTAATTTTATGGGATTTATCAGAGCTGGAACGAATGATTTGTATTTGTGTAACATCTCTTACTTTAAACAAAGACTCGTGTAGCGGAATACTTTATAAACATGCAATTAACTGTCACAAGGTACATAATACATAGGTTTCGAAATAAATACTTGCGGCTCATAAGTATTTTGTATACAACTTAGTTGCTAAGCAAGCATACGAGCCATCGGTGGTATGGATGCCCGTAGGCTACGGTACGGCTACGGTTGTGTTCTGTAATCATTGTAGTAACAATATGATAAGATAACAACCAAACTGCTGCCAACTGTAAGGGAACGTAAGAAGGGAACCGAAGGCGTAATATAGAGAGATAATTTTCAGGGATGAATGTATTACCGGTATTAGATGTAATCTCTTCTTTTCGCTTTATGTAAAGTCTGCCTCTTTACGAAAAAAGGCGCGAGTTATAATTTCAAATATTTGCCAACGTCTATAACAATAAACTCACACAATAACCGTAATTACTTTGGTATATCCCGACGTTTCAGAGCCTCACAGTCACCGCAGAAATAAAATTGACGCTCGTAATAGGATCATCCCCTTAATTAATGTGAAGTGTGGCTAATCTTTTTTTTTGAGTGAAGCACCCTACTGAGTGGGGTTCTATTGGCACTTTCCGCTACAAATTCAAAAGTCAAACGCATTAAAACGGTTTTAAATCTGCACTGAAATAAGAGGATAATATCTCATTCGGACATTTTAAAATCGGGGACTAAGAATAACTGTGTTTATGGAGTGACTACTGAATTAATATGGGTACTTGATTTTACATATAATATAACTCTAGCGACCCTTCTAACTTATGACTCCCTAATTCAGCCTTGTTGCAAAATCCGTTCTTTGATGACGTTCTCCGTCCTATATAAACCTACGTGCCAAATTTCAATTTTATAGGTCAATAGTTCTTAAGATCCTCATGTATATAGACATCGCGTTATATTTTTTGTACTGTTAAATGTTAATGCTATTTATCTCAAATGTACAGAATGTTACTGATGTCTAAACAAACTGCAGCTTTTGAAAAAATATATACAGAAAGAAAGAGGCAATTGTAACAAGTCCTCCATCCGTGAATATTCATGCAGACTATTTTTTAAAGCATTTAAGAACAGATCCATGCTTCAGAGAGTAGGTATTTCTGCTTAGAAGCGACTATTTTAGGGTGCTAAATTAGCTATGATTAAAAAAACTAAACGATTAAAAGAATATTATACGTAATTAATTAATTACTGCCACCCTTAATATATGGGTTGATTACGTGCTAATGCTATTAATAGTAGCATTGCTTAAAACGAACTCGAGACTCTGATGTTTACACATAATTTCCCACCGTTTCAGAACAACTTCGACCCATTTACCGCTGTAGCTACTCTTAAGTAGTTTACCTGTTATTACCTACAACGAGTATCGCATTAACCTATATTTCTCTTTAAAAGTTTTCGATAACAGTGGTGCATTTCTTTCACATAATTTCACAACCCATGTTATGGCCTTACGAACAGTGGCCATTCTCATGGGCGTTAGAAATGCCAAGAGCATAAGTTATTCTCTTATTAAATAAAAGAAAAAGTCACAATCACACATAATTATGTGATTTTGCACTCTTTTTCTATATTAAATCGTATCGGACTGTACATTGTCGAGTAAAAAATATTACTTCTTTACTTCGTCGTCTCAAGCAATCGTGTTTATTTGTTCTAATAACATACTGCAGTAAAAGGAAAAAAAGTTTAAAACTTAGTAATATATAGTTAGACTAATAAAATATACAGAAATATATAGTTACACTGTCTGTGTCTTCTACTGGTAAAGATGGCTTTGTTGCTACTGTTAAGTAGGATGTCGCTCGATTCTCGACCGAAAAAAATATTCTTGTGAATCATGATCATTAAAATCTAGAATACTTCAAGCACGATTGTGCTTATTTTGTTAATTGCAAATATATTAAAGAAAACTATTTGCTTGAAACAGTCAATCAAACCATTTTTCCACGTTGGTGATCGAAAACAGAGTCAATATTAATTCCGTTATTAAAATATTCGATTTAGTCATGTTTTCTGAGTTTTTCATAGATATATTGTATAATAAGTACAGTATATTACTGTATATTATATTAGATAATTTAGTATATTAGAAGAATGATTAATGTATGGGTTCTTATTAAATCACTGCTAAGCCATTGCCATTTTTTACCACCACACGTCCCTTTTTTGTTTGGGTTATATAAAGAAATAAAACTCGTGTAAGCTTAATGCATCAGATTAACAAGTACAGTGTGGTTTTAGTTTTTAATCTCTCTTACTCCACTCCTATTTACCTGTATTCTTTCAAAGAAATCATTAGAAGAATAGACCATTATACTTTCTGTGATAGGTACTACTCTCAGCTTTCTTTCTAAATGCTTTTCGTAGTCCCGTTTGCTAGTAAAGATTCATCAAATCGTGGTGGCCAATATTGGTATGGTCCAATGTGTAAAAGAGTGATTAGGAATTTGATTTGATTTCCTTTTGTCTTTATATAAGTTTACGAATGTCTATAAATAGACAGTGTCACTGTATCTTGCGTCATCTTAACCTTGACCCAAATTGTTTTTTACTTAACATTATGTAAATATAAGCCGCCAACGCGGTTAATGTAGAATCAATCTGTGTGACGACAACCGCGTGCCTACATACAGTTAAGTCGGTTCTCCATATAAGAATAACGATAATCTGCTGCTATGAATAATATCAATTAACAGTGTTGCCAGTTTAAGAGGTTTACCCATAAGTATAAAGAGAATATACCTAGTAGTAGTAGAACTTAATAAATTGGCACAGAAAAATAATCATCGACTTCTATAGTAATTTAAAAAATGTTATTCGAATTGGTACCTACTTACACAAAAAATATCTACAAAACAATTATATACACTAGCGTAGAATCAACATTTTTCAATACACATATTCAAATATATGTATCTATGTTTTCACCCTGTTACAGCCGTTTTAGTGCATTTCAGATTGATTTAGGAGATTTTTAAAATCATTGTTACGGGAAAAATTAAATATTGGCAACACAGTATTAGTATAGTTTTATTTACATATGTAAATTAATGTGCGTGGATGCAAGTATATCAATACGAGTATAAGTTAACGTCGTGTTTGTTTCATTAATTAGTTGTTTTATTATATCTGTATATGGTCAACGGATGCAGACCAAGGCCATAAAGTTATGTAAAACAGAACAAATAAGTTCATCTTTGTTAGGTGGCTTTTCAAGTTCAAATTTCTTCATTCTGAGTGGCAGTGACTGTTTGGAGTGTTTGAGCTATACTGATATGACGTAATAATATTATTGTAGATACATATAATACATTTTATTTTGTAATACTTATATATTTCTAATTTCCACATTTTACTTTTGATGAAAGTCATTGTGAGCTCTAAGACAGTAAATAAGTTTAGCAGTCCATGGGTCTCGCGAGTGTCATAGCTCGGTGTTCACAAGGGTTCTTCATTGTTAATCCTGATTCACAGGAGACGCCGTGATGGACACGTTACGATTATACTAAAAAATCTACATTTTATTGCACTTTCCACAATATTGTGTGTGTGTGTGTATTGTGCGTTTTTCTCATCGGTGAGTTCGGTGACAAATTAAAATATTTGTTTGTAAAAGCGTCCCTGGTATTTACTCTGTGAACTAAATTAGTATTCTCGTAGAACGTAATTAACTCCTCGTAGAGCGTAGGGTTTTCTGTAATCTGTGGTAGATAGAGCTTTTGTTTATTAGGTTTTGTATTGTTATGGTATTTTTATACCTACTATATTTTATTATTAATATTATAAAATGTATAAAATAGGCTAATATAACTTTAAATAACACTATTATACTAAAAATTGCGTAAAATATAAAAAGTTTAAAACCTGATTATAAATGATTAGTTGTCGCTTTAACTTCTTCACTTTAATATTTCAGCATATTTACCTCGATTCTGTAACAAAAGAAAAATATATTAGATACGAGATACAATACGAAAGTGTGCAAAATAGTGTCTTTTATAAACACCGATTACAGTTTCCACTTATATGAAAAGTACCTACACGCTTTAATCGGCTATGAAACACTCATAAAGTCATAACAAAATACTAAAAAAAGACTACCGCCATTTATATTCGTAAATATAAGACCGCTATTTAATACATTAATGATTTATGAACGACTTTATAAAAGCAGCAATTGTGTTTTAACCACATTTAGTTCATAGGCGTTGATTTATAGTAACATTAGGTATATACATCAAACCGTTGACTTACACGATATACCTAGAACGCAAGCAAAAACCTCAAATAAATATTAAACCAATTGTTAAGGCCTTTGACCGTATTTATAACAAAGATAACTATCGCAGAAAAAAAGGTGAGTTCTTGCGAAGGGTTAGTGTGGGTTAGTTCGTGAAGTACCGTCCTTGGCACAGCTAATTATAATTCCTGCATGTAGTGGGTCACCAGAGTCATGTATTTATAACGGTATTCGTACTTTGTAGTCTACAGGTTCTATTTAAATATGCAGAATTTAGTTTTTAAGTATTCTGTCTGTCTGTTTGTCTGTTACGCTTTTATGCCTTAACCACTGAACTGATTTTAATGAAATTTGGTATAGATATTAAAGATCTCGACTGAAAAATTGTCAATGTATAAACAGAAATCCGACATTCATGCGGGCGGAGCTACGGGTAACAACTAGTTATCTATATTTTTACCGATATATTTTTAGGTAGTAGATAGAGTATTTGTCCATATTATTCATTCTTGTTTCCACCGGTAGGTTAGAGCGCCAGCAGTTTTATTACCCCTTCTTGCTTCCTTTTCCTGTCTTGTTACGTTTCACCTACTCATGGTCGGTTTTTTTTTTGCTTTGTCTTAACATTTTCCTGGCTTACAGTAACAATGGGATAGGCCGTAAGCTTATTATGTCCAGTTCATTATTGATTTTATGTTCTTCTATTCTATTTAATGTTTAATCTATTTCAACTCGATGTTGTAGTCTAGTTAATCTGCATACGTGGAGCTATATAGTTCATTAGGCTCATTCTATTATATATTTTTGCTATTATAACAACTCGCATACTGAAGAACTAATAAAACGAGAGTTTTAAAACTTTTAAAATTTTAAAACACAAACACGGGCACAAAGTGGATTTTTACAAACTAGCTACTAGGAGATCGGTCATAGTCTCAAACAAATACGATGATTGCAGATAAGTTTCTTTTTACAAATTCCATTCATAGTCTACCGTATTGTTAGTTTACTTTTATCATTAGACATTAGACTGCGGCGGCCTGTGGTGGACACAAATCACCTATAATAAATGAAAAGGCATATGCAAAATTGTTGATCTTATTATTAACATCATAAGGTGAATATTTCCGTAATAATTTTCCTCTGAAATACAAAATTACTTAATATCATGGAGGTGTTAAAACTTTAACAAAATATCTACAATATTAAGATCTCCGAAAGTTTGCTCCAAAACAATTTACATTAATATCAATGAATGAACAATTTGATATCTCATTGTGTTTTGTTCATAAAGAATGTAATCCATTACCCTTTGAATGAATGACTGAACTAACGGGGCACCGCGGCTCACTAGACGGTGACGCTGTGAATCGTAAGTTACTTGCGTCTCATAGCTTAAAAGCACTTTATTTACACGGGGACACAATACCAAACAAGATAGTAGAATATGTAGCATTGTGTGATGTGCAGTGTGTTTATTACCGCTAATAGGGTTGCAATTGAAAAGTAAGATAGCGTTTTGCTTAGCAAAATAAATATTATATTAGAGTATTAATAGTGAAAGCCGAACAATGAAACTTAATTATGAAAAGTTGCAATCTTTATGAAAGTGTCTATAATTGCCGGCATCTTATAATTTTTAATCCAGAGTCTATAATTTTTAGCACTGGGGCGTCGGCGTCGGCGCAGTATCATGTTGTTTAATTCCGTAGTTTTCTGTAAAATGCCACATTATTCGGGCTAATCCATACCACCAAAACCTTCCATATCTTAATTTTTCTAAGGCTAGCTGCAGGTACTACGTGAATATCAAAGTATTTGCAATAAAATAAAAATTACGAAAGAGAAAAAAGAGATAATCAGCATTGTTGTTAATAAGAATAAGCTCACAACAAACCATGTTTTAAATTAAATACGACTCTACAATTTCAAAAAGCAGGACATGTCTTTGAAAAACAAGATATTTGGCAGCTCTAGTGTAGTAGTGTAGGTTGAGCATCTAACAGCTGTGTCAAGCGCCATGGATACAAGTACATATAGGGAGGGCGCCTACGCATCCATCCACGACCGACTGGCTACACGATAGATAACTTACTTACGTTCCCACATGCACTTTTCCATTGTTTACACGCTCGGTATGTCCTTAAAACATTGCCTACATGTATGTCTATTACGTAACAAGCTGATAAAATTACCTGATAATATTATATTTGCAGCGGTTACTCACTCTTTAGATTATAGAGTTTCTATATTAGCTTAATTCATGTTTATTACGGTACAATGTTAAATTAATGGGTAACACCTATGTATTACCATTTAATTTTCATTACAAAAACACTGTTTTACTCATTTTTCTGTAAAAAGAAGTAATAATATTGAAGTCGTTTAATTATAAATCTTGAAGTTTAATTATGAAACTATAGGTTATGACATTATCGTTTCTTTAAATAAAGCATGTTCGAAAACTAGCTACACGCGGAACCTGCTCTGCTTCCGTGGTCAGTAGCATGATGTTATGTAGTCTCATCCTGTCTTAGTACTTAAGCTGTCCTTCAAGAATTGGGCTATCAAATATAAAAATATTTTTTCATATCTGGTAGTTCCAGAAATTGGCGCGTTTAAACAAACTCACATTGCATTTTCTCATGTCACTTATACTGTTGCATTACATAGTAGGTATTATCTTATCTGTGATATAAGTAGAACTAATTACTCAAATCCTCGAACACATTAGTTCGTTAAATCAAAAATAGCAAGAATCTGTTTAGATTTCTAAAAAATAATAATTGTGAAGCACGAACATTTATAGGAATAGAAAAAAAGTACAATTTCTTCATGTCACGAGCGTTGTGTAACCTATAAATATTTTAATGTAATAAGTAATAATACAATAATAGCATTTGCAAGGGGTTTCGCTAGCGTGATTTATGTTAATAAAAATAAGGTTATATTACAGCAAAAACCTTCATACAATGAAAGCATATTTGAAATCGAATTTTTAGTTTATGGGATTAAATAATACTCTCACTCCACCTCTATAATACTACTCTATAGCATTATATAAAGCGGACGATGGTTTGTTTGTTTGTTTGTTTAAACGCGCTAATCTCTGGAACTACCAGTCGGATTTGAAAAAATATTTTTGCGTATGATCACATCACGCTAATGGCGACGGGAGCTGAGCAGTAAGCATAGACGCTGATGAAACCGCACCGCAGAAAGCTGGTATATGCTAGTATAGACTTTATAAATATCATAGGTTGCTCTAGTAAACTCTAGTAAACTAAACGACATAAGGCTGTAGTGTAGCTTTGCGTAGTAAACAAGATGCGAATACAAACAGGCGTAAGTGCGTCTAGGAACTTTCCGATTCGGTTTCATAGTGAGCACTTGAACTGTAGTCGTTAACGTGAGCGGGCGTAGGTATAATAAAACAGCAAACAGTATTGAACGAGCTTATCAGTCGCTTGTGTCGGACACTGTGGCAAAGGCTGTGATCATGCGTCCGGACCGGTCCGTGGTCACTGACCCCGCTAGAGCTTACGCGCTTCTCCGCTAGGCTGCAATGTGTGCGACTAGCTTTTTCAGATGATAACCTTATTTAGTAGCATCTTGCCGCCTTTTAAAAGTAATGACAAGGACAAAAAGTTGTACACACCATTCTAATCAGCGATGTGCACCCACATTCTAACTGCTTTCTGTATGCGTACTTTTTTGCTCACTTACTTACGCATTACTTGTACAATATTTCTTCTCGTAATTGTTTTCGCGTGTGGTTTAATCGGATTGACTTTTGATTTGATACAATTAAAAAAAAAGCAGTACCGAATAAAATTGTTCACACTTTTTTATTTAGGATATTATTTCTTATTTTAAACTGAGTTACGGGCGATAGCGTTTAGTGTTTAAATTCTATAGTTATCTAGTTACGCTCTATTTTTTTGATAATTAGATAGTAAAATCTGATTACCCAGGATGCTGTCCTTATTAAATTCACCTCGATGATGGAGATAGCACGAGCTATTATGATGTTATGAACTATGGCATGCATCTCAAGCATGAATTACCGTACCTATCATATATGTGTGTGCGCTGGCAATGACCGATGAAAGTCAGTACTCATAACCTAGATGAGGCTTCAATATAACACTAAACAAAACCTATTTTCACATACAACGGACCCACACATTCGGAGAGAATTTCTAAGGTAAGATATCACATTACGATGTACTTGTAATTCCATGACCCGACGAGTGGTCATGCTATAGAAAAAGTCATGTGTTTTTGTTCTAAGTAACAAACCTGCAAACCAATATCCTGTTTATTTATCGTCGTGTTTTCGTCGAAAACTAACAATAGCTCGAACAGAAAGCGTGCAGCTGTATCAATCAAAGATGTTTATATATTTATCCAAATATTTCACGACAACACGCGATCAATATGCGGAAAATAATACAGCAATTGACTTTCTCTGCAGTATATTGTATTTTGTATGGTTTGTAACTTAGTGTGACAGTAGTCTGTTGTGTCCATTGAAAGCGTAAAATTATACGTTATCACACGTGTAAATAATTGTTTGATGTTCAATTGAATTTTTATTGTGTTACGAGCTGCGTCCTCTTTTATTTTAGCTAAATTTGATTTTAAAACTAGCTATGAAAAGCGTGACCAGCAATTCTTGACAGTTCTTATAACCATATTATTGTTCTGTTAGCCATATAGCGTTCCTAGCTATGTCACATGTCAAAACTACCTTAAGAAGTTCTATTTACTTCATCCTACCTAACTGGTAGGATCACCAACCGTCTTGTGGTCTACTGTGACGCCGCGCCGTGCTAACTCGCTAAAGTCGAGCGCCACGAATCCGTAATTTTTGGCCCATGGCTTTTATATTAGTGTGCCTATGACCAACATCGTTGGCTATAATAGACGTGCAGCTTTATTATATTAGAGACTAGCTGCGCCCCAGGACTTCGCCCGCGCCTAAAATGTTTTTTTTTGTTTTCCTCGGTAACCAGACCCGATTTTCGGGATAAAAAGTAGCCTATGTCCGTCTCCAGCACTGAATCTATCTATATAACAATTTTCGGTTCAGGCGCTTAGGCGCTGAGTGGTAACAAACACTCACACATACACAAATTTTCGAATTTGTAATATTAGTAGGATGGTATCGACAGTAGAAAATATCCTGTACATTGTTTTTTTTACAAAGTTTTAGACGCAGAAGGCGTCATCGATTATAGGTAATGGACTCCTCTTTTGTTTTGGTGGTACCTAATCGTATGAAGCAATTCCTACAACGTTATTGTTACGATTTCTATGAGTGTGTTTGGTCTACATGTCTATGGTATACGGTTCACTCTAGCAGAAACATTTTATTATTCAACCTTGCGAGGTGTCGTTCTATACAAGAAACCTGTCACAGAAATCTCGCATGTCGTTGATGTTTTCAAAGATTACTAAACGGTTTTTTTTTAAATACTTACATTTAAATAATAGTTTAAATTCTTTAGAAGTTTTGTTTATAACTGTACTAGTTGCACCTAATGCTAAATGCGATTAATTATTCATTTAGTTGTAGGTATAAAATAAGAATACTTTATAAACTTTTTAACTGAAATCAGAATTAAGGTTACCTTTAGTTTGTGAATTATTGTCAACTTGAAGTTGACAATAAATCAGAACCCACATCAATATCAATTAATTAACAAAGAAGAAGTTGCCGCTCATAGAAATCCTAATTTGGTTAACTAATTAATAGACATACCTAAATCTATACAAACATTGAGCTGGCTGATGGCCTTGCATTGCACTTCTCTGATTGTTACACAACCTGTGTAATATTATGTAAAAACATAATTTTCCGGTACCTATTAAAGTGCTTGCAGAACTAATTAGTTCTTGCACAAAAGTTCTGGAGTGCTGTCTACGAACCGAAAAACGCCAGGAGCTGACTATGTGGCCATAGTCAGTTTCACCTAGCAGGAGGCCGAAGGCCCGGCTTCGTAGAATGCATTAAAATATGCAAAACATAACCAAAACCATTAGATTTAAAGATATCATTGTGGGTAAAGCTGAATTTAAACAAAATAAAATTATAGCCTAAAATAATATAAAATGCTTTATTAGTAACAAAGCGTCCATTACATCTAGGATAAGTTGTATAACAAATAACAATAGTTTGAGATTAAAAAGAAAGTATGCGACAAAATTGCTCTGTTAAGTGTGGAGCGCAAAAATGATTTGATATGTGGTTGTATATACATAGCGGGTAGGGGCAGCTGCAGTGAGCGCCAATGCGGACCCATATATCAGCCACCACCTGTTTTATCTGAGCATGTTTTTACTGCAAGCGCCAAGTGCCTACCGTAGTGCTGTCCCACTACTGACTGCACACTTATTTTAAAAAACGCTTAATTTTATGCACCTCGTCTAATATGCTGCTGGGAATACTTTTTTATGAGCAATTTATGTTTATTGTCTCGTTAGCATTATGTGCTATACTGAACAAAGTCATTAAGGTTCGTTCTCGTAGAATATAACAGAATAAAATATGTAATTATATTCAAACAACATTCGTCTAAGGAAATCACTTAAATCGCACAGAGCTATTAAATTATGCGACCATTTAATTGTAAACCTAGACGTATTGCACATAAGAACGCCATTTGACCTTACAAATTACGACGTCTTTGTATTATCAATATCATACAAACCACGAACAAAATAGAGCGTTCTGACAGTTTATTCATGATTAACTCTGTGATATTGCCATTATCCCAATTTGTATTTTTTTTTAAATCGCGCTATTGTATTTCAAAACCAGCCATTATAAGAAACAAAACTAACTTTGTAACTGACTATATATATTTCAATAATCATTAATTAGCCATAAAGGCATCCTTCTTCCCTTTTCCTTGAAGGACCACGAGGTTTAGTTACACGGTGTTTCATACATATTATATGTATGTGTCCTTTGCGATTGTTTCCCACGGGAATTATGACTTCGAAATGCTTTCACTGCGTTCAAAAACTTGTTCTTTATTTTTTACTGCATAATAATGGTAGGTGGTCGTGATTCAGACTGTTTGTTTCAATAATTGGACCACTAATTAGTTCACCGATCAAGAAATATAAATATCTTAAAGTTGATGTTTTAGACTCATGTTTGGTATTGTTTGATTATATTTTGATGGTAGCTACCACTCGCATACATCAGTTCACTTATAATCTTTTATGGTTTTTATTATCTTATACTAACCATTGTTACCTGCTTGTACCTTCTACCGTATTTTAAAAAAGAACCTATCTAGACATCTGTATTTAATGTTTATTTTCAGTGATCGTATCGATAATGTTTCTAAGACTTTTATAAGCACATTGTGCGCAAGTATAAGCAGACATAATAGAAAATCAATTGGTGTGCGGTGACCCAAGTGGCATTCAAAGGCTTAAAAGGAAAATTTTTCAAGACGTACATTTTTTTATGCTTATGAGCATAAAGAAATATTTCCAAGACGATCATTTCTTTTTGCTTATGAGCATAAAGAAATATTCGTCTTGGAAAATTCAGTACTTATTTGCGTACCAGTAACAAACCATTCCTATTTTTATTTAAAATTTATTTTTCTGTAACTATTATAATGTTTGATAATGAAGTGACAACAGACAATATCTGGTAACAGATTTGAATGTAATAACTTCAAGTAATCTGTGAAAAATGTGGTGGGTAGTATATCTGTTAAGCCTATTGTCAAGATTGTTTTTTTATTCAGAATATACTATTGTTTGTTTTCTTAAATTCATAAATAAATAAACCACAATATTTTTGGAATCAATCAGAACACAGTGTAGAATAAATTTAAGCACAACTTACTTCGACACTCTATTAGTATTCGTTCATATCGATTGAACTTTTTTTCATTTCGTGCCGTCGGTTTTATGCGTAGGTAACTCGTTTGGTAGAAATCCCGACAAGACACCGAAGGACGGAGGGAGACGACACCAAATTGCTGACATAACGTCAACGATAAAGCACTCCGCCGAGGAACCAATCTCTTTTACGGTTTAATCAGAACTTGCTCTACCTACCTGATATAACACGTTTCATTTTATACGATACCAATTTTACGCAATTCTTGAGCAAGCCACACGTCACAGGTGGTTTTCGTTTATCAATTAACGTAGTCTCATGTTTAGAAGAAAAAGGGCTAAGCTTCGATTTTTTAATCTTCAGCTAATTAGAGTAAGGTTAAAAGTTGATTAATTGCATTTTTCGTCTTACGCTTTTCTTTAATGATGCGTAAATTTCAATTAATCACGATGGAACTCTGTAATCGTTCAATTGAAAAGGAGACAGCTAATTCGTTCGTTTTTCTTCTATCGCCAAATCGTTCAAATGAGCGTACCGTTCCGTAAAGTTACGTAATTGCACTTTTATCTGTTGCGATGTCGATCTTGTTTTATTTATTCGTTTGTCAACGACCGCGACAGTTATTTGAAGAATTGAAATTGAGTTATAAGATTATTTTATATATCTTCTTTGGTAAATAATTATTATGTATTATCTAATCAAAGAGTTTTGGTCAACTCTTTTATCTAGATCTATCTATCTACATGAATACTCAAATGTAGAGATACTTGTATACTAGTTCTTAAATTTAAAATAAATTCAATTGGATATGTAATAAAATGCTGTATTTGTTTATATTATGACACAGTAGGTGTAGGTATATGTGACATTATTTATTTAGTGAGTTAAATGTAAGCAATTACAAAAAATAATTGAAAAAATACTGTAATGTATTGTACCTACCTACTTATACTACTGACTACTTATATTACTGATAAAAATGTAACAATTTGCATGCTATTAATTTATAGTTAAATAGGCCTGAACTAAAATTATTGTACCGCCTATGTAAAAAACCCTATCTACTGCAAATAAAGTTTATCTTATCTTATCTTATCTTATCTTACTTGATGTCAAGATTTGTCCTGTCAAATGCGATAAGTATAGAACCGCGTCTCAAACGGTACCTAATAAGCAATGTCAGGTGTAAATAAAATCACACAAAGTATACACGTAAATATTAATAAAAAATAATAATTTAAAATATCGCTAGTTAATAATAATTTAAACTAGAAATTCTTCAAAAATAATTTCCTTATTCTTATTGGCATTATTACGAAGTTCGAATTGATAGATAATTTATTCACTAATATAACAGTAACTTGAGACGTGTTTCTGAACAGTCAATATCCTTTTAACAACACGCTTTAGATAAAAACAACAAACGTACGACGGTTTGTTACGGTATTTGACATTTAATATCTTATAAAACATCTATTTTGTTCTAATACCATAAAACTAATACCAATGATATTAGTTTATTGCCCAAACACATTTTCTATTTCCAAATATTAATAATATTAAACATTTGAATAAAGTACTTAATCTATTTTCAACGAATACCTACTAAAACATAAGTTTAGGTACAGTCACAGAAACAATTTAGGTATAAAATTTTCGAATAATTTAAGATTATGATCGTTACACAATAATAAACTATTCAAAAATTTAATTAAATAAATACTACCACTTATAACTCCATTTGAAAGCTTTTTTATTACTGACTGTACCTCACAGCATTTACCTTGTTTTGGTATTCGTTTAGGACTAGGAGTGGTATTCGTTATTAATAAAATAATTATTAGGGCAATAGACAAATACCATTGGTATTAGTTTGGTGGTATTAGAACGAAATATATCGTATAAGATCTGTATATAACACCCTAATAATATTATATTAAAAATGTGTTTATAAAAATGTTTATTTGAATTATATGCGCTTCCTTAACATTCAACCGATCGTGATAAAACTCTGTCAATCTATTGTTTTCACTTGCGCAAAAGTTATAGGCACAGTATAACTAAATGTGTTTCATGTGAGTAATAAAATAAATATTATTATTGCTATCTTCTAATGAAAAAGGATAGATGTAGAGTATCTACTTAATATAAAAGAAAATATTAAAATGTAAAAAGGCCCGAGTAGTTCCTTAGATTTTAACTCAATAGGTTGCACTTACATAATTATAAAATCATATAAATAATTTTGGCAAACAGACAAAAATATACGAGTTTCAAATGTTTGGTTATTAAAATTATTAATGGTACTATAGTAAGGTAAACCAATCTGGTAATCGTTGGCATCGAGCCATGTGAGGTGTTGGGGATTTTCTTGTCTCTACATAAACCATTGGAATAAAAGGTTAAAGAGGGATTTTGAATGCGCCTGTAGTATGCGCAGATTATGAAAATGAAGGCAAAGAATATACATGTACACTTGTATGCATAGAACGTGCTTTTGCAGTGAAGAAAGATCTGTTTGGCCACTTAGGTAGGAACAGAAAAAAACAAGTATAAGCGCATATTCGTTGTTGACTGGGAACTTTGTCTCTTATCCAGGCACACTGCCAGAAGGCCACAATCGATAGCAATCGAGGCTCCAGGCGCATAGTTAGTATTAGCGCATAGAAAGACGCTGAATTATTTTTAAAACATACTTAAACATAGTATACTGCCATTAATACAGTGTTTTTCTTAAGAGTAATGTTAGTGTCGTTAATAAACTCAAAAATAATTACGAATGCCAATGATCTAACACTATCGAACTAGGTATATACGGTACAATCGATGGTAGATGAAAATGTTACAAAGCAATAGTTCAGAACGACGTTACGACATAACTGTACAATATACTTGGGCTGTAATGAGTGGTTCCATGCCTCGTGTTGTAATGTTGCATGCAACATAATCGCCGAGATACGAAAAATGTACAAGCTTTCTAACCTCGTTCCCTTTCCTATTTATAATGACGGTCCATTTGTCATAGGACCTTTTGATATAATGCTAATTAAAGTGTGGAAAATAATGATGAAAATTAATTTAATATTTGCTACTTATGTTTAGGATAACAAGCAGGGTTGTTATAGATTTGTCAAATTTTCGATTCACATTTCACAAAAGGTTAATGGCAAATGTGGCGAATCTGCAATAACCCAACAAGGGGTTAGCACTATTTAGACTTATTCTTAATAGTCATAGTAGAAAAGTATTAACTAAGTTTTTTAAAGCACGTATAACGTATTCGACTATTACAGCTACACACACAAGAATATCATTTAATTATATTTTTGAAAAACTAACGCAGTATCTACTTACGCATAAGCTCTGTGTTGCGGGTGATTTTCTAAACACACAATTATCAAAATACACCTAGTCTCTCTAGACAATATTAATTCAGGGTTTCTTGAGCGAAAATAGAATCTACGACACTGTATACATAACGATAAATATGAGTTAACCAGCTTAATTACTTGATCACAATATGTGTAGTAAGTCACAATCATTTCTGCAGATATTCTCTCTGGTTGAATATGTTAATTTGTTTCATTATAATTGTTTGCTATTTTTGTATATTTGCTTGTTATGCACATGCTAATTTCAGTATGTTTATACTTGCGCTTCATATCTCTTATACCTAAATACTACTATGATGAGCTGTTGGAAAATCCACCTTATCCTTTATTTATAAAGTTGCTTTTATATAAATACAAATTGTTATGGCTCGTATACCCATATGTAGTAAACATCAAACTTTAGCCGCAGGTCAGAGGTAATGTAATCGTGCAAGTCCAAATTGAAAAGGGAAATCGCAATCGTTATCTGTAAGAACATTAAGAACCCGAAGAGGTTATACATATTGAGCACAAGTATTAAAAAAGAACATAAATCGGGAAAAATAAATCAATATTACTTTACCCGATCCGGGGATCAAACCCGAGACTTCGGCGCGGCGTAGCAGTTCTTGCACTAGTCCATACCAGTACCTAATTATTACCATTGAACTACCGACGTAGTTTAATAAACTATCCGACGGTCTATCTACTATCTAGTCTGATAAAAAAACTAAACTTTTTGTCCACTTACATCAAAGTCGCGCAAAAAATTGTGTTCGAAGTATTGATAAGTAGAATATAAAAAGGAGAATTATGCAAATTCTCAATTTACAATGAAGCCGCATGAATAAAAATTGCATCCGTATTAAGTAAGCTATAAAATCTTCCTCAATCTCTGTCTTGAATTTTCACGTCTTGTCCCCATGAAAGTTTAATCGACTTTTGGATATCCTTATTTTTTACGAGAGTTACTTTTCGCTCTCTAATTTCTTAAGCAGCTGCATTTCAATACTATGAGGTAGGTATTAGTGGAAGTGTTGCGTCAGACTCGGAGACAACTTCCGTTCACCTCGTTTATTCAATAAAAGCCCCACTCAAAAGGAGTAGCCATATTTTTCTTTGATTAAGCTTCCTTTACGGCGCTTTTTTCGGCAGCTATTAACCTATTTGCGTGACCTGAGTCCGCACCCGGTCTGCGAGGTGCTTACTAAGCAATGAACGTGTACAAAAAATAACTTTGTATTTTCGCGCTAACTTAAAATGTTATACTCAAAATTTATGTAGATGTTGAAATTGACAGCGTCGTATAATAATGGTCGTGCTCAAATAAACCAAAATTGGTAGTCTCGTATTCATTTATTGATACGGTTGAGTTGAATGTATACTCATTAAACTTTAACGAACTCAACACAAATATGTTGCTTGTTATTTGCTAAGTCCATGACATTGATCAAGTCCTGAGCGGCGGTTATAATTTACCGTGAGGTAAATAAAATATTGACAGGCTTCTTTCTAGTCTCCACTCTAAAATATGGAAATAGCATAAGTAAAGTGATATTAAATTTTATTGCCACAGAAACCTTATGCGACTGTCAATACCTACACGCAGCTTTTCTAACCAATGTCAAAAATAATCCCAACACGTGTACAAATCATCTTTAAAAAATATAGAGATACTTGCAATTGAAACTACAAATGATTATCATTACGGTACGGCCCCGGCTTCAATAGCACCAGAGGTTTATTTTGCATCAAAAGGCAGTTACACACCTTTAATAGCGGAGGCGACCCTTCTATCGATTACTATTATTGTGGCTCTACGAAAGTAGGTTCACGTTCACGTAAAACCATTATGTATTTATTTTCTTGCTTGTTGATTTATTTATAGATAACATATTTTTCGTGTTTTCAGGATGTTGTAAACTTTGTACTTTGAACAACTTAATATGTATTCTTACCTACATTTGTTATATTTCATGTGAAAGCCCAAAACTTTAAGAAAATTATAAACTTTTATAAACAGCCTTAAATTTTAACGTGTTTACGAACTTCATAACTTTTTAAAATCCCAGTGATGACAGACGAATGAGGGGCTTACAAAATATATATTTAACGAAGATTTATTTAACAAAAATATAAAATAAGACAAAACAGAATTTGACAATTTGATTGCCCTTAACCTCACAGATCTATCCGCTACCTACTTAGCTCTAAGCTTTTCAATTACGTAATTCAATAGGTATTGTTCACTTAATTATTCCATTCAAAGCAACATCACCATGTTCCCAATACAAGAGTTTATTGGTTCTTGTACGTGTAATACAGGTGTAATGGCGGTTGTAAACAAGTTGGTTACTATCGCGCGCTCATATCAGAAGCGAGTGAAACAAACATAACTCCGCATTCATTACTGCACCACTAAAGTAACTGTGACAAACTTTACCCATAGATTCAGGCGAGATTGTTCGCCCACAGAACCCATCGCCCCTCGCCCCTACCTGAGCTCATCAACCTTATCTAATTTTATCCCACGCTTGTTTATTCCGATGGAACTTATATTTAGACTAACAAACATACGAATTCCCTTTTTTACATAACTAACTCGTTTATATTGAGCTGTTTTCGCAAGTTCTACACCAAAAATCTATGTGATTGCGTACTAATATAAAATATTATTCTATTTCTGTGCACGGATATATACCTACCTAGATATAATAAAAGGAGGAGACGCGTAATACTTAGTTGATCAGTAGTAACATTGAGGGAACCGAGATGAGTTAATTAACCTGAAGTTGAGCCAGGACGTCGGAATAAGTTGGTATAAAATGAGCGGAAGACGCGATATGAGAAAACTCTGCGAACGGCTAAACAATGATACCGCACCGTCAACTTATCGCCGCCATATTGTTATTGTAATAAAAAACTTTTACTCTATCCTAGTTTATTCTTGTTTATCCAGTTAGATGCGTTCACTAAACATGTTACATACAAGGTATATAATAAACTTTGTGATTTGATGTGATGGCTACGTAATTTATTAAAGGTTTTTATGTTGTGATGAATGAATAGAAATGGTAGAACGTAAGTATCCATGTTTTGCATGAGGCTGACGATTCAAAACCTGTCAAGTACTAATGTGATTTTTTTAGAGACAGAAATTAGTTATACATTTTTATATCTAGAAAATGTATAATTAATTTGCCATTACTTGCGGGTATCTTTTTGGCTGATCTTGGCGTTTAGAAACGTCAAGTTTATTCTGTACAACACACGACACCATAAATAGTAACTTTTTACAGTAGTATGATCGCCTGAAGAACACTACATTATTTAACCAAGAAACTGATGTTTGTAACAGTTTTATAGATTACTAGCTTCATACGCAAAAAGAATTTTTCAAATCTGATCGGTAGTTCCAGAGATTAGCGCGTTCAAACAAGCAATTCTTTCGCTTTATATTATAGTACCAGCTTTCCGCAGCGCGGTTTCACCCGCATCTTTGCTTACTGCTCTGTTCCCGTCGCCAGTAGCGTGATGTTACGTAGCCGATAACCTTCCTCGAGAACTCGGCTATCGTACACAAAAAGAATTTTCAAATCCGACTGATAGCTCGAAAGATCAAACAAACAAACAAACTCTTCCGCTTAATATAATAGTATAGTTAATCTATAAAACTGTTACAAACATCTTAGTTTCTTGGTTAAATAATAATTATTGGCAGCAACGCCGTGCTGCTTAGTTGATACTACTAAGGGGCGTCATCTCTATCAATGTCTTTTATTTTTGGTATAGTGATTCTGATTAAATCCGTTACGAAATCCAAAACAGGTGACCAAAGATCTCAAAAAGTGAAGTCCTAGATAAATAAAATAAAAGATTTGAGTAATAAATTCTACATCGAATAAACTATATGATTGCGTACTAACATAGAGTATTCTATTTGTGTCTGTGGACATATTATATGACGTTGGTCACGCGTAATTGAGATACTACAGTATTGAAGTTAATTCGCATAAGACTACGAAATATTGTTGTCTATTATAGTACAAACATGTAGTACATAACAAAATATCGGTGCGATTATTTACTCAAACACTTGAATTCCATTCACACGTTGTACTCGTATAGATATCTGAAGTTCTGTGTCATGTTTACAGTTGTCTGATTATATAAACTATGAATGTACCTCTTAATTTAATATATACATGCATTGTATACACCTTTATTGTCAATAAAGATGTTAAAAAATAGCAAAGTTTTCACACCAGGAACTTTTTTTGGCAGCAAGAGAATCTTGGTAAATTTTAGTGGCTTATGCACAAGAGCAATATGTCAATCAAATCGATGTCTCCCATTTTTCTATAAAGTTTATTTTGAATATAATTGATTAAAACTCAATCATTTAGAGAAAGAAAAGAAAAAGAGAATGTTATTTATTTACACGTAGGTGCAGTGAAGGAAAACCCTGTGAGGCAACCTGGTGTGGAGCAAACGTAGTGATCTATGCTTCATAGATCAGTCTATATATGTAGTACCTTAACTACATATTACGAGTATATACATACACGCTGTAATCCATCAACAACATATTATTAATCAACTGTAAATATGTCATTAATGTATGAACACAAATGCAATAAGTATGAGAAATATGTACCTATATTCAATTAATTTGCTATCGCCGACATAATTTCTCAAATGACAAGAAATCATATTACGATACTGTTATTCATACTGTTTTGTACAAGAAGCTAGGTAACTTCTACAGTCTCGGGTTAATCAAAGGCTTAACTTATTATAAGGTGTTTCATTATTTGTAAGTAATATTAGAAGTTATTTAAGTTATTGCATTTTGTCTATAGTTTATTATAATGATACATTGTTTTATTTTGTGCTGACGTATAAAGATTTTGAGTTTGAATTTTATAGACACGCCTGCGAAGCGTGGTGACTACACCAAACTCTTTGCATTGGGATAGAACTATGCCCTGCAGGCTCACGGTGAGATCAGAAAAAAAAGTTAATAAACAGTAGGTGTCTATACGACATACGAGCGTTTTGACGCCAGCGACAACAACATACCTATTGTATATCAAAATATGTACAGCGCCACTAGTATTTACCCTAAGAACTATATTTTCATTAAAATATATCTGTCACTGAAACAAACGCAACTGATCCTGATTAAAATTGTAATCTGCCGTGTAACCAAGTAAACCACACGGTATTTACTTTTAACAAAACAGGTCTTATTGGATTACTTTAAGTTACATTACAATGTAAAAGCTAAAAGGCTTTAGATAAAGAATAGGTCGGTCGAAGACTGTTTACTGTGGCTTATTGAGAGCAAACAGCGACCCGAGATGAAGGCGGGCGCTCGCAAATAGACCCCCAACTTCACGACTTTGCTCAGCGAAATTATTAAATAACTGTGGATCTGTTGGCACTACTTTGTAAAGAAAGTAACAAGCCAAACGGAAGACATGAGAGTGACTGGCAGATGATGTATTGCCGTCTTAGTTTAAGGTTGAGGCACTTTTGTTTAATTTTAACTTATGTAATCTTAATAAATCAATCGTTATAATATGGTTTCATTACCATAAGATTTGGTTAATACAGATGTCGGAGGCACAGTGGAAAGACGTGCGAGTCCTGTTCAAGAGTTGTGAGCATAATGCCAGCAGTTGTGTGGTGTTAGAATAACGAATTTATAAAAATATCAGACTCGGGCCCCAGGCAAACAATTAAGTGAGCCACATTGTTAAAAAAAAAGTGTGTCACAAAATTGGGTTTTAAAAAAGCAAACGTTATTTGTAAGGTAACCAACCTATTCAAATTCATTTTCAGAAGTCGGTATACATTTTTATAGCAAATAGCTGAAGCTCTGTCTACTCTTACATAAAACCACAAGATACTATTCAATACGTTGTAATACGAAATATTATAGTTATTATACAATCAGTAAATATTTCATAAAACTAGTGGGTTCCAGGATATGCTTATCAGCGCAGCAAGATATCGAGGATTTGCTAATCAACAGGATATCCCAATGTGTGCACATTACGAATACTTACTACAGTGCAACCTCGATTTAACAAATCGGAAGGGAACAAGTAAATATTCGTTATATCAAGTAATTTGTTAAACTGAGCTTGGTTATATTGAGGTTAGGTTGGTCTAAATTTGTTATAAGGAGGTAAAATATGAGTCACATACTATGGGATTAAGGGTCAATTGATGGGAACGTTATAAAATGGTTTTGGGTTGAAAAATTCGTTACTTAGAGGTATTTGCACTTTTTTTGATAGTTGAAAATTGGATATATAGAGGTTCTTCGCAAAAAAGTGTTTGCAATGTAAAAGTGTATTTTACATCGACTCTTAGAGAGACAATTCAAGGGCATTACGAAAAATGTGTTAAATCGAGGTAGTTGTTATATTGAGGTGCGTTATATTACGGTTGCACTGTAGTGATATTTTAACTTTATTGTCATTTGAATAAAATCATTGTATAACAATAGACTTCAAATGCATTTCTAACGAACTAATAATAAAACGTGCAATACAAAGTCAAGATTCTCTGAAACAAATAAGTTATTTTTTAAATACACTTACAAGCGCTTACGAACCCTGTTTTTAAACACCAAGGTCATGATAGCATGGTCATGGGAAATAAGAAATAATAAAATGACACGAACAGTGCGACAATATACTCGGCCGGACATCGAACCTCGTCCAGCAAGTTCTACCCGTCCAGACCACATCCGACCACTTCATCCGTCTGTTCGTGAACTGCAATTATGTAACGGACACTTGCCACTTCAACCTTCTAACTTACTCAATTAGACGTACCTCGTTAGGAGTAACCGACTGGCTTACAACCGTGCACGCGTATACGCGTTCACCAGGAGTAAAGGAAGTTAAAACAAAATACATTTGTTTGGCAATTTTCATCTTGTCCTAATTAACTGAAAGTTTTATATTGCTTAAAAATATTTCTTGTCTTCAGCTCTTATCATCATCATCATCATATCAGCCAAAAGACGTCGTCCACTGCTGGACATAGGCCTCCCCCAATTTTCGCCATCGTAGCCGGTCGTTCGCCGCCCTCATCCAGCTCTTATGAACATGTGTTATCTACCTACTTTTATAACAAACTACATGACCTAGTTTCGATGATGAAGTATAAAAATAAACCTTCATTACTCACAAATAGTGTAGGTTTCAATTAGATGAATAATATTGAAATTTACGTATTGAAATGAATTAATCAAATCAAATTTTTTTTAAATTTTTTTTACAAACATACAAATTTACATATAATTTCATTTAAATCGTGCTTATAAGTGGCCTATCCTGTGATATGTTAATATAATTGAAGCTACGTGACCATACCCATCTAATCATACGCAAAAGTCTAGTCAAAACAGCTTTAGATCTATAGGTTATGGGCCCAGTTAAACATACAAAAAATCTATAAAGCAATTATTAAATACACAAGTTATAATTGCGGTATCAATAGACTGTCCTAAAAAACTCATAGCTTATTTTACAAAGCTGTACAAATGGTATGTGAGCAAAACTTTCGAAACATCCGTCGTATCTTAAGACGGCACCAAATTAACATTGTACTTATCTACATGAGGTTGCTGTATTTGTCCATACAAATTAGTTGGAAGGAGGTCAGAGATAGTACTTTAAACATGTGCGGCGTAACAAGATGGCAACTGACAGAGCCAGTAGGTAGTAACGGTTACACACGTATACAAATGCGCAGACCGTCCCTGCGGCTTCTGAGGTTTACATCCCACTCGAGCACTTTCCCCGATTCCCTGCTCATTAGCGATGCCACACCGACTCTTCAAGCAAACACTTGGCGCCTACAAATGCCCTGTCTTGTTTCACCCTCCACGTAATGTTCTACCTATACGAGTTTGCAAGCAATATTTTCAACAGATCGACCCACAGTAGCGAGTGTTTTGAGAGCTTTCTAACGATCATGCTTTTTATACATACATGTTTTTTTTAAATCGCACTATAAAATGACTAGCGCTCCTAGTCGCCTCGGCCAAGCTTCGCACATGGGTGCTAATTTTACTATATATTTACAAATCTTTGAATTTTCTTTGATTTTTTTTACTATAATAGGTAAACAAAACAAATAATAAAACTTCCGGAAGAATGATAGTGAAAACCTTATCATAATCCGTTGCGAAATTCTAGAAGTAGTTTCCGAAGGAACGAACAGAAGAAAACATATTAAACGACTTTGCTTCTTAGGTAGAGATAGGTATACAAAGTTTGCTTGTTCGACATATTCCTATAGTAACCGCGATATGCGTGGGCTTACAGTACACCTTTCACTTCAATCACTAAACAATAAATAAGACAATAATGTAACTAATTATTTGATAGAAACCATTCTTCAAGCTCGATACTTGACGCGATGTAATATTCTTACTTTGCCTCAAAACTTGAGTAATATTAATCTTAACTTTAATATTATAATACTAGCTCGATAAGTAACGTTCTTGAGACCGTGAACTGGTAAGTATCTGTAACTTTACAAGGACACGAAAATCGCTATGGTAGCTTGGTTTTTGTTGTTTGTGATTTCTTATGTGTTGCACAATTTTTTTTTTCTTTTTAAATAAATGTTTATGAAATCAAACCCAACTTGTAAAAAAAAACAAGTCTTGCAAATTAGTTCTTCTACCTTCTACCCTTGTGAGATCCATGTAAAACCAAGTCGATTTATTTATTAAGTCCCTACATATGGGACCTTCGTCTTTTGAGTAAATAGATTGACTTTGCCATCGCAATAAACAATCTAATTTAATTTAATATGTGTTACTTGTGAGATACCTTACATTATGTTTTTATGCGATGATAGATAGTAAAATTTTAGCTGTTGTGGTAACGGTCATCTGTCGGTCGGTGTCCCACTATTTAATATAGGTACTATTTGAAGCTAAAATTAGTTTATCTGTTATCGATTATCATGCATCGAGATAAAAAATGCAAAGAATTGATTCCCGGATCAGTAATATAGAGATAACACTTTACAAACATACATACGTCATTAGTATAGAACAGAACAAAGAGAAGAGATAATGCAAAATACGTGTAGCAAAACATAATGGTATAATACCCTATGCATTTGACAGAAGTCAGGGCGTGGCTTGCCGCTTCCACATGCGAAATACATTGTGTGGTCGTCATTGTAGAGTCCTTCAAACGGCTGTGCGCTGGTCGTGTTAAATAATGATATACGTTCGTACTTCAATGTATATTATGTATACATGTATTTGAACGAAATGACATTAGTGTCCTTTTTAGGGTTCCGTGCCTAAAGGGTAAAACGGAACCCTAAGATTCCGCTGTCCGTCTGTCACCAGGCTGTATCTCATGAACCATGACAGTTAGACAGTTAAAATTTTCACAGATGATATATTTTTATTGCCGCTATAACAACAATACAAAAAAAAACTTAAAATAAATATTTAAGGGGGCTCCCATACAACAAACGTGATTTCTTTGCTCGTTTTTATAGTTATTGGTACGGCACCCTTCGTGCGCGAGTTCGAATCGCACTTGGCTGGTTTTTAATTTGGCAACTGATCCGACCGTTGCTCTCGGCCGGCTAATTCTGCCAACGATTTATTGTTATGACAAGTAGGTTGAAATTTAGTAACAGGATGAATGTGTTCCGTTACTAAATTTAGAACGGCGCTTACAAATAAAAAAAACCCAATAATAGTTCGTAATACTAATGGAAATTTAGCATCACGAATTTATTACCCAAAGAGGTAGGCGGATATTGGAGCCTGAAACCAATAGCGAACTTCACTTACTACTTTCCATGAGGTAGAAAACTTGTAGGCAATGTAATAAGTATAAAAAATAAAAGACATTAGTGTCATTAAGTCATGGGTTCAAGGCTCACTGACAAACCTAATTACCAAGGCAATGCAAATGATATAGCTATTCACAAACTGATCTATTATGTAATAGTCAGTCAAAATGTCATTTACCTACATATTTTCTTCCGTTGAATACCTAGTTATATGCGAACAAACTTGTGAAATATTTTCAGCAACAGACAATTGGTAATTGCTGCGCCAGTAGTACCTACATACAAGTATCTCTCATAGATTAGTTATGGACCGAATATAATCTATATGTATACTTATACAGAGTGTATAAGACGGTTTGATATTAAATGAAAAGGCAGCTGTTACTAGTCCGTATAATGATTTAAAATTAATCACAAAAATTATTTGACGAAAAACAAAAATTTAAAATTTTCTAACAAAATAAATAATATTTTAGTAGTAACAAAGTAATACACCATTTATTATGACAAGTTCACTGACCTGTAACAAGCGGCAACGTTTATCCTTCGAAGTGGATTATGACTTAAGTCAGTGACCGTTTGACGTACTTACAGAGTGTTTAGAATTAAATAAATTAAAAAGTAGTCCTGTGTCTAAACTATTGAAGATATTTAGTTGTTTTTTTTTCGTCTCGCTTTATAATGTCACAAACTATACGTAATTGCATTTAATATCATACCGTCGTATACACTCTGTATAAAGTACTTTTATATACACATTATAAAGATATTGAAATTAAGTATTTTTTTAAACAATTCTTACAAAGGTTTGTATGGCAAGTCTTTAATTTTTAAAGCTATCGACTCTAAACGTACCTACATAATTACCTACTAAAATTAGTTAGGCACCAATTTTTTAAAGTTAGAGACTACTAGGCTTACGGTAGTAGATCCACGCTGATTTCAGCATGAATGGGCCGAATCGTCCGGGGAAGTACTACCCTCTCATAGAAGATCGACTTAAGAGTAGTAGTATCCGTACTACTGCGTTTCGTTCGGTGAGTGAGAGCGCCGGAGGCCCAATTTCCCCCTTCCTCTTTCCTCACCTCCCTCATTCCGTTCCCCTATCCCCATTCCCAGCCGCGATAGTGGAGGCCACCATACCGGCAGTTAAGACGATGGCTTTTGGTACAGTGGCCGCCACTTCTGGATTCCACTGACTGCTTACCATCAGGCGGAGTGAAGTCACTTTGGTAGGCTATAATGTTAAAAAAAAAAAAAAAAAAAACTATCCTTATTACCTGGTGGGAAAATAGGAGTCGCAAGTTTGTGTGAAATTTCTTCAGTTGTAGTGGTAGCGGGTGAATAGCTATAAATGGGGTTCACCATAGAGACAGATCATACTGATTATTACTGATACATTGTAAGATTGCTGTAAGATCAGGCAGGCAATATTCTCATACAGGCACACATCTGATTTTTCACGCAAATTAAGTCGCGGGTAACAACTAGTTACAGATTAAACCGAAACAAAGGTTTAGTAGGTATGTTGATCTAAGTATTATAGTTAGAAAGGTGGTTGTCTCATAACAACCATTTCGCCCATTGTCGTGAATTCGAATATAACCTGAGACAACTGCATTCAATAAATTTTTATTGAAACTTTACTTTGTGTCTGTTAACTGTATGTTTCACTGAACTTGTTCCTGTATATTTCTACATAAACATGCAATAAGAGTATCCAAAACATAGTAAAAGCAGCAGATATTTAACTAAATGTGTGATCCGGCACGACGACGACGTAACGTGTAGTATAACAAACAAGCATTTTTGCGTCGTATCAGTGGGGCAAAAAAATAAGAAGACAAAGACTATTGGCGACTGGTGTAACTAGGCTTATATTGTTGATTTTAGTTAAACTTTTGTGCACGAATCATAGTTTAAACACATGCCCATGAAAAGCGTACAGAGTTTACCAGCGCATGTGGAATTTGGTAATTCTATTTTTCGATATTTTACCTAAAGATGCTAGATTTTACGTAAGTATGGGCTCTCCTACAAGTCTACAAACAAGCAATACATCAATCAGTGCGAATCTAATGACACCTCATAAGTTAAAATTCATCAAGCCATTTACGCTATAGAACGTGCCAAAGAAATAGACATACATACTCATATACATACATACATACATATATACATACATACATACCTACATACGTTCGAAAAACATTACCCTCCTTGACTGCGTCAATCAGGCAAATATTGAAATTACATAGTCACGCTGGAATCATAAAATACTTAGTTTTACATTTCAATAAAAATATATTGAAAGCGTACCGTAGACCAAGTTTTAAACTTCCGCCTCTTTTGAAATTCTTTTAGCTATTGCAATATCCAAACATTTGTAGCGTGCGATCGATTTACATGACATAAATAGGTGAATCCACTGAAAGCACATATTCTGCTCCTCTAGTTTTACTCGAAGACGAAACCGAAACCCAATTTTAATTGTATGACAAAAAAAATTGCTTGTCAATATAACATAATAATTTATATTTAAAACGCACAATCCTATACTACTACTAACATACTTAATAGGTATTAAGTATAAGTATTTTTCTTGATTTTAGAAATAAAATGTAGGTACTAGTAGTAATTTACCTACTTCTAAAAACAAAATAAAATTCAGTTTCAACTTTGAAACTAGAACAGGAACCGCTAATCAGTTTAGGTACTGAAAATCGAGTTCGAGCCGAACATTAAATATTTGTAAGTTCGTATCCGTTATTTAAGTAGAGACGTAGCAGTATTACTATTGAGTTTCAAAGGTGTGGAAGTTCTCTGAGCAAACTTCGTCCTTGACCAACAAACGGCTGTTTCAGGAATCGTTAAATCGATAGAAAGTCCGTGTAGGTAAGTACAGTTGGTTGTATTCGATTATTGCTTATTACCTGCTTTGTTTTCGTGTTTGCCTGTTTTTTTTTGCATATGCTGATATTTAATTTGATTATATTGCAAGTCAATGATATTTAAGTTGTATCTTATGATTTAGGTTTCTACAGTGCTTAACAATGCCGAAAATGGGAATTGTCAACCTGAACTCGCCCACTTACGCAGTGTTATTCAATTTAGTTTTCGTGTATAATTCACTAGCGCAATAAGTAAAAGTCAAATAATGGCAGTGACACAAGAAGCCAGCAGAAAAGTTCTGCAATAAAATAATTTTAAACAAAAAAATACAATAACTAGTCATCTATAGGTATCCTAATTTGCTATTATAGTAAGGTTCTTATAGTATTTGCTTGGCACCAACTTCAAAATTATAAAATATTTTCGAAAGTTCCCCTTGATTTCCCTGGGATGCCATCATCAGATCCTTGTTTCCTTATCATGGTACTACACTTGGGATATCTACTTTTCAACAAAAAAAGAATCATCGAAATCGGTTCATTAACGACGAAGTTATCCGCGTACACACATAAAAAAAAGAAATAAATAAATAAACGGTCGAATTGAGAAACATCCTCCTTCTTTTGAAGTCGGTTAAAAAAGACTGCGATCTCAAATAGGCCAACTAAACACGGCGATGATGGCAAAACCTCTTTACGTATTGCCTGTGGAAGCCCTGTTTCTAGCAGTGGATAACTTTCAGCTGAAATGATGGATTGTTCTTAATTCTAACATATCGACCCTTGAGATCTTTCGTGCTATATTTGTTATACCTAATCCAGGTTTCCCTTCACCGTCATTGCAAATGTTTACAATATAACTCTCGTTCGCTGATATATTTGAAACCCTTAGGGATATGAGACGAAACAAAGTTGAAATATGCGTAAAAATATGGCGTTATTTCTCTTTGAGCGATAAGTTTTGGAAGAGCTATGGCAAGAAAAGCACACATGATTTATTATTTATGAGAAATATGTTGAGGAGAGGTAAGGAACGGCGAGATTTCTCTTAGGACACCCGTTTAAATTGGAGCAGCCTGCTTGAGGAAGTACTTCATCTTACTTGACGGCCAAAATGTTAGCAACACTTCCTAACTCGTTCTATGTTTTTGAGAATAGAGCTGTACAGTTAGTACTGTAAAGCTCTCTTTAGAAATCTTACTAAATTGACAGAATATTGTAATTAATTGATGCGTCTGGGCTTGCTTGTCACCATTAAAACTTCAAAAAAGTATCAATTCTACCAAAATTGCTAGTCCACTTTGAGCAAGCCTGGTGGTCAATGAGGCCAATGCTCATTCATGACTTTTTCTTATGGGAAAGGGTAAAGGACCGAACAAGCTGGTATTATTGTTAATAACATTACCTCGGCAATGTGATCTTCTAAATAATACTTTCACAGCCGGGCTGGCATTTGAGTCAGTATGAGAATTTTACCTAAGTGGGCGTAACCTAAATTTTGTCCGGAATACGTGCAGCAATTTGAACTTACCTAGATTTTGATGTTCAAAATGTATTAATTAGTATGCAACGGCCAATCCACGTTGTCACATCAGACAATACAAATATACCTATCAGTGTTACCGGGCTAATATCAACATATTGTAATGGTTACTACGAGAGTTAAATTATAATAGGCGCAGGCGTATAATTGTCGAGCTATTTACTATTCCCGTCTATGAAGTCACGTGGCATGAATTATATTTGATTTTTTAAATAAAAAAATAAAATCATCCGCAAGCATTGCGTAATATGTCATGATTTTTTTTCAGAATGTGTTTGTGCAAGATTCTGGAGGTAGCCTTTGTACAACGGTAGACAAAAAAAAACTAACATTTCTGAATATTATCTAGAGGTAAGTATCATTAATTTTATTATTTTAAGGATCGTTTCTATTCTGTATATATCGTTCTGCAATGATATTTCAAAAAATAGCCATAAAGCCATTTATTATGTTATACATTACACGAATACTCCTTCAAGTAAGTATAACGGTTCATAGACACGGTAGATGATTTCGAAGACCAACAAAAACTACGTAATAGCAATAAACTTCAGGACAATGCATATAAAAACTGTCTGCGCACAGTGTAGGTATTGCACGTTTTATAGTTTAGAGTAATGTAATCATTAGAATACGTAATGCCTAGGTGCAATTTAAGAGGTAAATTGCTAAATAGTATCAATACACCATCGAGGCCAGTGAACTTTTAGTGCCGTATGTAGAATTACTAGGTACAGCAAATTTTCATTTTCGAGAGTTTCCCTTACACATGTTATGTTCTCAAAGATCACAAAATAAACATATTTATCAGAGTATTACTGCTAATATTGATCCCGAGTCTATTAAGCGGGGCGTAAAAGACCATATCAACATACCTACTACAAATATCGTTTTTGTTTCATATACCCCCATTCTTTAGAAATTTACTAACTGTTTACTGTTTACCATGTCGTACGGGTTTATTTTAGAAAAACAATATAAACGAAACTAGGTAAGTATTGGTAGTTCTGTAATCTGTAGTCTTATACTACAGGTTACAGAACTACCAATACTTACCTAGTACGAATTTATATTCAGGCCTGAACAAAATATGCCACTAAATAACTGCTCGTGTCCACAGTAATGCCCAGTAACAGTACAAAACACCTCACCTCACATCTTATGACTACCTATACCTAGGTCTAGGAAAACTTGACAATCTTTATTGTCACTCATCTTATGTGATTTAAATGAATATTAATAATACAATATTATAGCAATTATATACAACGCCCGCCATCTAGACCCAAAGTAAGCTTAAATTTATAGCTTGTGTTGGTTCTGGAATGCGGATAAACATCCTTTTTTTTGTAAATACATAGTAGGTACATAATTATTATACATAGAATTCAAAATAAGTTTGAAATAATAAGATTCCGTCCCATCTTTAGATAATAATGTTTACAAGAAAGTTTTGTCAAGTGACTTAGAATTAGGAAGTTATTTAGAAAATCTACAAATTTAGTTGTATTCGTATCACTGCGTATTGTTACTAGTTCTAAACATATAAAATTAATTAGCAACGGGCTAACGCCTTCGCACATGTATAAATTTATGTTATGTACCTACTTACCATTTACTTACCATTATCATTAAACGATAGCGAAGTGTATCAAAATCCGTTGCATAGCTTAGAAGAATTTAGCGGAGAAACAGACGGAAGAGGTAGGTATAGCATAGGCACCTACTACTTAAAGATTTTCATACAAAACGTTTCGTATTCTTAAATCAGTTTCGGCCTTTTGAAAACATTTAATTGTTCTCTTCTATTTTATAAATCTAGTATAATTAGCATTAGATAACCAATATCCAGCTGTAATATGAATAAATCTATGGTCACATAAAATTTCTACACGCATTCACGCTTCGCCCGACGCCATTCAAACAAATGGTTCATAGAGCCGACACGCGTCATGATTGCACCACGGTACGTTAAAAGCGACGATAAGTGCTAGCGAGCTTAGAAGACATTTCTCCGTGATATTGATATCCACATTCACATGCACAAATTTTGCCGAAATAGCCTAATAAAAAAAAAACGGCATTAAAAAGAAGACGTAAATTAAAAAGTGGACTTTCATTGTCATAAATTTAATAAATGTTTCATAAAAATATGTTATATCAATTTTTAGTTTGATTATCGTTTTTTTTTTGTACATATTAGATATAACTTTATAAATTAAGCACCTACGAATACTTTGTAAACCCCCAAGTGCTGCAACAGTCATCAGCAACAGATGCTGTAGCGGTGTGGCCTATAATGATGATGATACCTACTTTGTAATACAAACATTCCAAAATCATTACAAACTATAGTATTGAGGTAAATCACTATTTTTACATAATTCAGCTATTTGCGCTACTCATTTAGACTCAATTTTTATTTGAAAATCATCAAAGCCGGAATAAGTTCGTTTTATCACTATTCGGTAACAAGTTAGTCTTTTGTTTCTGCAGCCTTTATGTGCCGCGCGCATTTCGTAATATTATCATAACGAAGTATTAATAAAAAAATTGTTTTGCGTATACTTAGTTATTTATATATATAATCTCGAAACAAATATTTATCGAACATACGAATGTTTCGTGTGAGAATCGAAACCTCATTTTCAGTAGTAAGTTACTTGAACTCGTGCTACCGAGGCTGTCAATTAAGCTTATTATCATTAATATTTTATAATGAGTGAAAGGCAAATATTCATGTAAATTGAATATTCATAAATTTATTGATTACTGATATGTTATGTATTTCTTTTCAAATAAAATGTGATACTTACTTATTGCTTGGTTTACTAGAACTTGGAAGGCAAATCTATTCTGTGTACGAGGTCCGATACCACACTTTGATCACACAGTAGTTTTTAAAAGATGGAACTATTTATTTTAGTTTATAATAGTGTAGATAATCATAGCTAAGTACTAGCGCAGCTCTACCATAGAATCCGTAAGTTATAGTTTCCTTTGCCTTCTTGTAACATGGAGCTCTCCTAAGCATCTCCAAAGCCTTTATAGGCTTAGAACTAATCAAATTGGTTTATGTCTGAATCCCTAAAATTAAATCATATACATTTATTTTAAGTACCAATATCTACATATTTAAATATCACATTTGTCATAAACATAAAATTCATAAGCTTTCCTAACATTCAAGGCACACTTGTTCTTAACTACTTAACACATAGGAATACTTGCCAAGTAAAAAAATCCAAGCAGGTTTTATTTTGTAATGTAACTGAAAGATTTGGCACCCATGCACAGTACTTTTAGTGATTTTAAGAATTGGGAAGCGAAATAAGGCAACTAAAATACATTTTAAAAAGATTTTAAATTAAAGTTTTCTGATCCAATTTACAGTAGCTCATCTGGAGATTCAATGTATAAAAGACAGTCATAGACATGAGGAGACGCTAGGAGTGCCAACCAACTTTTCATTTACCTTCAAGAGACTCATTAACTAGTCTACACTTATCAATAAAAAAAAACTAAGAATTTTTTACTTATTTGTTACCTATTATAATGTTTATTCCGTGTAAGAAGAACTGATGTTTCATACCGAAAGATAGTAAAATATAATAAAACGTAGAAAGAATCACGTGTTCGACTACTTTGACCGAGTAGTCAAGTTAGAACAACGGGGCTCACTTGCAACTTTTTGTTGGTAGAATAGCTAGGATAGATAAAATCATATTTGAACACGAAATCAATGCTCATTAATTTATATTGCCTTATATCGGTTAAAGCTACACTCTAACCTCTATAATAAGCCAAGGATTATAATTTCACCATCTTTCAAGACCTTGAATTCGACTGTTATATCAACATAAACAAGTAAGAGATCTTCCTCAATTCTAGTTCTTAAACTTATGTTTAAAACCACCTGTTTTCAAAAGACATTAGTAAACAGAATAGAAGTCTTTGTGTTCCCCTCATTCCCACGTCAGATTGTGTCGATTCTCACACAAAATTCAATGACCACACGGCCATTTTGCAACTATTTTGACTTTGACAAGTGATAAAAGTAGGTACCATTGTCTTTTTATGATTCTTATGCAATACAATACAAATTACAAATGAACCACATTTTTTGTTTCCTCTTAGTGCATAAAGTTATGTTTTTATTCTATACCTTCCTGCATTTGGCCTTTATGAAGATTGCGGTTCAGTAATAGTAGCGTGAGTTAAATGATCAGCGAGGTTAAGCATCCTTGTCGCGGTCAGTCCGTGGATTGCTAAACGCACCTTATCACATTCTAGCAATTCTGAGATTTATGAGTGTATATCACTTAGAAGAAGAACATATTGAATGGACCGCAGACTTGTCAGCCACTATTCATAAAAATAGGGTAATAAAAATACTCTACGTACGTATACTTAGAGAGCTTTATTACTTAATATAGAATTTAAAAACAACACAAATGTTAAAAGTGAACAAAAATGCCACTCGATGAAAAGCTATCACCATTCATGCTCTTCACAGGAAGCACCGAAAAAATAAAGTGTTATGAAAGACCACGTATTGATTGTACAAATACAACGAACTTGTACCTACTGTTATATGCATAGATATCATAACAACAACATTGAAGAAATGTTAAATAATAAAAATGAGTCATTTATTGTTGTGTATAAGACATTGCACAGGTAGATACTTATACATATACATACAAGTATGGCACAACCAGCATTCACTGTAAAGCAGTTGTACGTTATCTCACTGTGCCACAAAGGCAGTCAAGAGTTGTTCTAGTTCTATGATAACCATACTGTATTAACGATATCTATGGCTATGCGTGTAAACGCACCACCCGCAAGGCAGGACGTGACGTATTCATACCACGACACCGAGACTCGCTTTATCAATACTTTTCTACCTGTACTACCAACACTCCTCCCTCACGGTCACAATAAGACGGGCACAATGGACACCCTACAACAGACCTACAAGGAATTGAGGTGTTCTCTATATTTCTTGAGTGGTCAAAGTAAAAACTTAAAAGGTAATGTAAATTTTAAATAGTATAAATCAAAGCCGTTTTTTCCTCAGTTTCTCTGCTAACTTTATCAATATATAGTAGTAGAGAAATGCGATCGTTTGTAATCTTTTCGTAAAACACGTGCGAAGCCAGAGCAAATCGGTAGTTTAGCTATAAAACACACCTTGCAATCGCATCGTATCCTGCATGGAATAGCATTTGTATGCTAGACGACTTGATGGCTACTTCTGACGTTACAATATAAAAACTTTGGTTGCCATCAAAAGGCTAAGGATTAGAAACTAATATTGTTTTTTTTTCTTATGCGAGGTCTGCATGCAAGTTTTTTAATGTCATAAGAACGAATAAAAAAGTTAAGAGTTTTAATAACACAAACAAATTAAATTTTCAAAATTTACTGAAACATAGTGACAGCTCGTTCGAGGTACTTACATTTAAATCTACATTTATTTAGTTTTGTACTTTTCTTTTTCATTATAAATAATACTAATTAGATATGAATTATAATCAAAAAACTAGTCATTTTTTGTCTAGTAAAGTATAAAATAATGTTCACTGTATCTAATTTATTCTATATATAAATATTAATGTTAGATTTAGGACTCCGAAATTGACTCCGCAAGGATTTTTCTGTATACTTTATGTGGGATCTTGCTTTGTGACAAAGCAAATAAATTAGATTTTGTAAATGTGTTTCATTAAATGACAAAACGAACAATTGGACTTTCTTTAACATGTGTTTAACAGTTACAAAGCATTATCTAATATGATAAATTAGGCGCTCAAAAACTTAAAATTTCGCTTTTAAACGTGAAATGGCTCTTGACATCCAGAGAACAATATTATTATTATTATAGAGAAATTACCAAGAATGTCAACAACATAATATATCAACAATGTTGGAAGTTTTACTTAGGTATTTAGTAACCGTAAATGAGGTGTAAATTCGATTATGAACTCAGCGCCACGTAAACAATTAATTGGACGTTAATCGATTTGGCTGTCGTATCGCGGCCTCACACGGTAAGGGAAGGTCGCATTTGCTTTAAATAGTTTGCATTGATATTAACCTAGTTTAGATTCGATCTAAATCTGTTCTATTATGAGTTAACGAGCGTTTGACTGATAGATACTGCCGTATATATTATTGTTGAAATGAACACCGCCTCTGGTGGTTACTTTAAGAACGAATACTTTACGCTGTCACTAAAATGAGAAACGATGGAGTAGGTACAAAATATACTACGCAGTGTACATTACTTAATAGGCGGTTTAAAAGAGGTTGAAGAATGTTAAGGAAATAAGTTTTTGTACAATTGTTTTGATAGAAAAGTATAATAGTTTAAAGTCTAGGCTGGCAGTAAAGACAGCTACTTCTTATGCATACGTAGATTCAGTCCTAACGCGTCTAGTTTGTGCTTGCTTGTGAAGTTCGTGATTTCGTTAAGTGCTTTATAGCAGAATTTGTTTTATTGATAACAATGAGTAGATAATAAGTAAACTAGTATATACAGAGAATACTAAATCCACACGGATAAAGCCAAAGTTTTAAAAACATGTACAATATTTAAGTTTAACTTCAATCGTTAAACAAAATGGATTCCTACCTATATCGGGTTCAGTTAGAAATCAATACATTAATATTTAAAAATCGGATTCATAGAACATACTCGTATATCGTCCATTCACAAATTCATAGAATTGAATTTGAAATGCGGTCAAAAAGCGAATGAAAGATTATACACATGGCCGTTGGTTTAAATAAACATTGCCCGCCTCGAAGTCTCTCAAGCAACGTCAAAAAATAAAACTGGTTCTCGTAATCACATTACGTTTACGTTGTACTAAAAAGGAGGTGGAGGTATCTTTGACGTAATTTAATAATTATACAGAAGACTGTTAAAAAGTTAACATTTCTTAAATTAAAGGAAGAATGAGCTTATTAGGACTATCCTTTTGGAAACCAAAAGACTTTGGCACATTTCCAATAATACCGTGCTGGCATTAGCAGACGTACATACGTAATGCTAGAGAACCTAAAAGAATGAGTAAAGGTGACGATTATAGATTAAAAGATTTTAGAAGATCGCAGTGCTATGAACCGATTTATACTGTCCTAACGTAAATTAAAACAAAATAATGAGTATACATACTGATTTTGACCTCTTAGTATTGCTCAACATCACTACTATGATACGAGCATATTATTTTAATACAACTAAGATCATTTTAGAAGGTTTATTTTTGTATTTTAAATCTATTACACGTGTATCTGTTGTTTGTGATTCTAAAATAAATTCACTGTTTTTTATGTAAATAACTGTCGTGGAATAAGGAAAACAAATTAGAGCCTTCTACAAACAAGACGAAAAGAGACGAATTAAAACATTATAATATTTCAACACGGGATAAAAAAAAATTGTGAAAATTGTGTTCTGTCTTTCTCTCTCTCCTGTCTCATATTGTAAGCCATCTTGTGATAGTCCATTAAGCATTTGAACACAGCGTTTGCAGTATCAATTAGTCTTAGTTTCTGGCATATCACTCGTTCTTGTATGCATTATATAGAAATCCGATTTTTTTTATTATTTATATACATAATAAAAATATATATAGTATAAATTGTTGCTGGGTTATCTAGAATAATGCTCAAGGTTTATTGCAATCACATTCACAAAATCTGACGTATCTAACTGAGCCTAGCAGAATTTTATGTGCTAGATGACTAGAAGCACTGTGCACAATTTGACTGTAAAGCATTAATTATTATAATACTGAAAGAAACGGTTATTTGTAGACCTCAACAACTAACTAACGAACAATCGTTATTATTTACGGAGCTTGACTGTTTTTATAACAAATCGTAGTACGAGTAAATCGCATTGAAAACGGTTATTTAAATCTGGTCATTCAAGTTTTATCTGCCGGCTATTGGACGAGCTCGTGTCGTAGCTCGCTCAAGTGATGCGCCGAGAATTCATTAAGTTAGCTAAACGGCTTGTTTGCTTCGAGTATGTCCGCATCTACGAACAGAAAATCCTGCGGTTTTCTTTAGTTTAAGATTCAGGTAAAAGTTTTCTACTTGTATCGTTACTCAATTATCTATTCTTAATTAATTATTTTGATAAAAAGTGTGTCGATAAGCTTCTTACTGCAGAGTTGTAGAGGTCATCTAAGTATCATCGCTTTATAGTGATGTGATACCCACTATAAGATCAACTTTTTCATACTTATATACAAATTAATTCATGATGAAGAAAGCTTAGTGTCAAAAATAATATTATCATTATCTAAACTTAAAAAGTCTTAGTTCTAGAGCGAATCTTAGAAGTTCTGCTGATTCAAAGATACAATATACGATGAGGCCTTTCTATTTGATTATCTTTTGTCTTTTTCCCTTAGCATTTAAAACATGCTAGTCAAAAGGTGATGGAAGCACTTTTAGAAGCGAGTGAGTTTTATAAATTGTTCAGTGGCCGTGTTTCCTTAAGGTGACAGGACATTTTCATGTTATTAGCATGTAATCCTTCGGAGGGGAAGCATTTAATCTTTAGTAAAGCGAAGTGTATTAACGTACCCTCTTAACTTGCGATGACAGTACATAATATTAGATTTCAATGCGGGAAAGGTTCAGAGGATCTTTTAGGCCGATGTTAAAGCCTCGGTCACATTCAGATAACCTTTTGATGTTTTATGTGCGAATCAATTTATAAATTGTATTCAGTACTAAAATAACATTAAAATTAAGTTTTCGACTTTCTGGTATTGTTAAATATGTGAGGACAAGTCAAACGCAACGATAGTTTATTACGCACTGACATTTATTCGACATTCAGGAATAGACTATGTCTATAAGGCAATACACGACATTTCTAACTATAGGTACAGTTGCAATGCTGTGTACCAACACTTATAAGTATGTATGATATAATATCACAACAACTATACACAACGCCATCCAGACCTAAAGCACAGTTTTAATATTACTAACAGTCAGCCGACTGATGTACTTGCGCGGGGTAACGATGAGGGGGACAAGAGGAAGCGAGCGGCAGGGTCGACGAGCGCAATCTCAGTTAGTTTGCGCTCTCTAATTTGAAGGGGTGTACGTGTAATGAGTTTAATAAAAGTACGCTTCCAACTACTCCGATGAATCGACATTAAATAACTTACATTTGCACGGACGAATTTATAACATTAGTCATGACTCGTTTGGCGGATTTCAGGTGCCTTTAGCTGATTTCATTGTCTATTGCGATAAACTGGAAGCGAATTTGATACAAAATTTCAGATCGTTTGTTGGGAACTATATTCATATAAAATTGTATGATGTTTTAAAATAGTTTGAGTTTGAAACACGATCCTGCGTTTGTTTTTCATTAGAGTTTTTATTGAAATTATATATTCGCATGAGAATCCATTACATAGTAAATATTAATAACAGAACTCTAAAAACATCTAAGATAAAATAAGTAGAAAATATTTATCGGTTACGCATTTATAATTTTTTTATATTACGTATTAATACTACCTAATATAGGTAGTAATAATACGTAACATGTAATCAATAACAAAGGAGTCGGACTACTGGTAGGTGCATATTAATACTGTGCCTAAAGCAAGCATATATTTTATAGCTTGTGTTATAGGTTTTATAAGGCGGATACATATTTTAATATTTTTTTTGTAAATACCTACGCATTATACACAGAAACACCCAGACCAATACAAACAGAAACAAAAAAAAGTGTGAATATTTAATGTCACACACACTTGCATAAATGCAAGAATCTGTTCATTGATGATAAACATAGGTATTTCATCAGGGACAACTAGATACACATACAACACTTTGATAGAGCATTCAAAGTGCTCACACAACTTCCAACCAAGCCGTCTTTTTGTCAAATTTCTAGTTCAGAAGATTCACAAGCTTGTAAATTTCTTGATTAGTCAATATGAGTTGTACTTTTATTAGCAAAAATATTGAAGATATTTAATAAATCTACTACTATAGATACGATACTTAATTGAGATTGAAATAATGCAGACTGAAAATAAGCAAAGATAAGTACTGACTCTTTTAATAGTATTGGGTTATCGTGGCTATTTTGGTTCTATAAAATGTTCAATTGAAAGATTTATTATTAAACCGATGCTAAAAATATTAGTGATCGTGTAGTGTCGTGTTGAGTTCTTGTAAGATTGCCAGACCTTTTATAAACTTTTCTTATTGCTAGTAGGTTTAGGAGATTTTGACTACAAAGCAGGCTATGGATTGCGAACTCGAAACATAGGCGTAAGACATAGACTAGTTATGTACAGTCAAAATATATAATACAATAAATTGAAACCAACTTTGATAAAAAAATATTGTCCTACTTTTGGCAAAAATTTACTTAGCAAAATTAACTAGATAAATACTCCGCGAGATTTACAAACGAGTCTAATCAGAACTCTTTATCGGATACTATATAATCTTATACTCTTTAGCTTTAAAGAATTATAAAAAAAAAACAAGATTGATGCGCCGGGAAGAAATATAACAATGAACATTTCGTATTTTTCTCAGCCCCGCGTGAGAAATTGAGAGCGAAATTGAATAGATCTTAGTAGACTCGTTGTCGGCAGAAAAGAAAGCGATTCACAGCTATCTTACTTAATCCGACGTATACCTGCTCTGACATCACGACTAGCGAACCTCTGGCTATGTTGCAATTTTAGAATGTCGGCACGTCCATTCAAAATATAGCCATTCATCATTGCTTTTAACGAAATATAGTTTTTTTTGCTGGTATGTATGATCTATGTTTTACTTATCTATTTCCTCGCTTTTTCCGTTACGCTGAGTGTTATAGATTCAATACCAAAACAAATATTTGTGTAATTCATAAAAATATTAGTTTCGAGGATTTATAGTATTCTGTAAATTAGGTTTATGTTTGTTTTGACAGTTACACAGCTGCACTTATCTCTACTTAAAATTCGGAAGTAGTACAGTAACTTGTTTACTTGCAACTGCTGTACAAGAAAGAGGTTTTGGATTGAATCTGAAAATTTGTGTGTTTCATAAAATTTGTCCTTAATAGTTGTGTATCTATCTGCAAAGTCGCCCGTGGCACACATCTTGTGGTAGTGTAGGAGTTGTCTTAAAAAACATTTATTTTCTACTATGTATTTTTATTCTAATTAACTAATTTACTTATCTGTTTTTATTACCACCGCACGTGCCTTTGTGCAGGTGTCGTATAATTTCAAGTTATAATTACTAATCTTTTTAATTATGTAGGTATATGAATCATACGCGATGGACAAGCTCCTAGTATAATATAATTTTGTAAGTACCTTTAGGTACTTACAAAATTTTGTGGTACTATCCAATAGGAGTCAGCTAAGTTCTTGCAATTATATATCAACGAATTGTCTAACATAAAATAGATTATAGCAAAATTTAAGGGCTGAGAAGAAAATCATTTCCTTCACTGTAGGTAGTTTTACAGCAAATAAGTATGTGCAAATGTAAACTTATATAACCACGTTTAAGTTAAAATTAGGAATATTTTATATAGGTATTATTTACACAATAATTATTAAACCAATCATAACATTCAAATCAGTAAACTAGTTACGCGGTTTTAAATTGTGTAACGGTTTTCCTCACGGGCAAAAAACGTAGCACTCGTTTTTCATTGATTGATTTGCTACGATACACGTTTGTTCATGATAAGCGTTATAGTTTATACTTCAAGCTATAAATTGTAAAAAGATTAGCTATTCGTTAGATAAGTGTTTAGGGCGTTGGCTAGTATACCTACACTTTTCTTAGTAGAAACTGTAAAATATCAGACATCAATTAGATCTAAGTACAGTTACTTAGATCAAGGGCAAAATACTACTAATAATAGGTAGGAAAACTACTACACTAGAAAATGTAACGATGTTGCTTGAAAATGTAATTATATTCTAAATTTTTAATTACCAACTTAGTTACTTATTTACCCATTTATAAAGTACCTAATGGAAAATATCGTTTGCTATATTTATGTTTTAAAATATTGCCATGGGATCGTACAAATATTTACCTAATAATAATTTAGCTACAACGATATCAACTTATAAAACAAGTTTTCTGTGAAGATAATAATAGTAAAACGCTTTAGTGTTAGTTACGAATAAATAAAACTCTTTTTAACTTGAAGGCTGTGGCTATTTAATGGGTTATTAAGAGTGTTATTTATTTAAACGGCACCTGAATACTTACGGTACCTCAATGTTTTATTTACTTCTGCTGAACTTCATTAATTATATAATTAAGTGATCGAACCGCTCTAGGTCATTATTTCAGATATATAAGTTACGTAGACAGACGGCTTACCTTATAGCTTGGTCTGTAATCGCTCGATCCCTATTCTTATATGGGTCCTCGGGGTCCGCAGTAGTTAAAATTGCCGCATTCCACTGTAGTCGGGCGTGAGGCCGGCGCAGCTTCCCTATCTGGACCGGTCGTCGGCGTCTCAGTGCCAACTCCGAACGTTGTTATCACATAAACTATTATTGAAACACATGGGTGAGGGTGACAGTATACGAAATCATTGTTATTTCATAGAGTTCGGTGATCGAGAGAGCGGTGCGGCGGGCGGACACGCGCGCACAGGTAGTGTCAGCTCGGCGACGCGCACGGGACTGACTCGAGCGCGACACCAGCGCCCCCACGCGCACGCGCGCGCCCATGCCTGCCTGCCTTTATGCCGAGCCTCGAAACGAAGCCTCATTTACACACATGGACTCATACAATAAATGTTCAATGCAGTCCGCCAACATATCTAAAAACCCTCGGCATACAAAACGGGACAGTCGCCAGCCAAGCTTTGCTGTAATTCGTGGGTTACATCGTGAATAAAGACAGTTTTGACCTAGTTCCAAAATCACACAAATATTTGAGTGAGCTGGGAGTGGCAGCTTGACATGACAATATGTTTCGTTACATATTATGTTGTTATATCTGGTACCTACCCTCCTATTCAGCTGGAGTATATTACATGAGTAAATTGGCACGATTAACCTCTGGCAAGCTTGAGTTTCACCTGCCAGGTACAGGTATTCAAGTTAACTACGACCATGTCTATCTGCATGGCTCAAACTCAGCAAGGATTATTTACAGGTGCAGATCGACTAAATTTTGTCTTCATTCATTAAAAATATAAGTTTGAAAACTAAAACCCAACGGCAAGTAAAAGTACAAAACAAGCAAACATTCTTCTCTAACATCTATATCTATATCTATACATATAATAAAAATGTAACCGATCGCTGTCTGTACATGGAAGATAAATGAGAAAAAATATTATTGGGACCTATATAAACGCAAATAGAACCCAAAACAATGATTGTTAAAATTTTTGTCTGTTTGTCTGTTTGTCTGTTTGTCTGTTTGTCTGTGCGTTTGTTCACGCTAATCTCAGGAACGGCTTAACCGATTTAGATATCAAGCCAAAGGTCAGACACAACTAAAAGTTGTGGGTGTGGATCTAAGTATTAGCTGTTTTTCGCACGGTCAGCTTTATGTGGCTCTATCACGTGTTAGCATTCCTAGCAGCCTGTATGCTTTGATCCCCGATGGCTATACGCCTAATCCATACATCCATACAGTCATGCATATTATATAAGGCTTTGTCCTGACTGACTCACTGACTAACAGACAACGCACAGCCTAAACTGCTGGTCGTAGTGACTTGAAATTTGGAGGGTGTGTCTTCTTCATTTTTTAACTTACAGTTTTGAAATTTTGTTTTGGAATACTTCTATTTAAATAAAAAATATCCTTATAATTTTATTTTGACAGGGGTGGATTTAGAGGGGTTAAATTAGGGATGAAATTTTCTATACAAAGATCTTTAGCTTTTGAAGCTAGCGACTTGAAATTTACAGGGAGGGGGAGGGAAGAAAAGGAGGAATTGAGGAGAAGGAGAAAGGGAGGGGAAAGTGAGAGGGAAGTGAGGGGGAAGTGAAGAGAAAGTGTGGGGGAAATGTGGGAGAAGTGTAGGGAAAGTCAGGGAGAAGTCAGAGGGAAGTAAGGGGAAAGCCAAGGAGAAGTGAGGGAGAAGTGAGAGGAAAGTGAGGGGAATGTTAGAGGAAAGTAAGAGGAAAGTGAGGGGAAGTGAGCGGAAAGTGAGGGAGAAGTAACGGGGAAGTGAGGGGGAAGTGAGGAGAAATTGAGGAGGAAGTGAGGGGGAGTGAGAGGGCAGTGAGGGGGAAGTGAGAGGGAAGTGAGGGGAAGTGAGGAGGAGTGAGGCGGAAGTGAAGGAAGAAGTTAGGGAAAGTAAAGGGTGAATGAGGGGAAAATGAGAGGAAAGTGAGGAGGAAGTGAGGGAGACGGTAGAGGAAGGGAGGGGGAAGGAACGCGGAAAGAAAGGAGTTCTCGAATGGTAGAAAAAGGGAGGGGAAGGAATAGGAAGCGATAGGAAGGGAGAGGAAAAGAGGGAAAGGAAGGAGAAGGAAGGCGGAAGAGAGGGGATAGCGAGGAGGCAAGGTAGAGGGAAGTGGAGGAAAGGGCAAGAGATGCTGGAGGAGGGGCAAGGGATGCTGATGGAGGTGAAGAGGAGAAGAGGGAGGGGAGGAGAGGAAGGAGGAAACTGTGGAGAGTGGAGAAAAAGTGCAATAGGGAAGAAGGGGAAGGGGAAAGTTATTGTAGTGAAAATTTGCCTTTGTGTATTGTATATTGATTTACGAGGGATATCTTTAGGTAGGTGAAAGAGGATTTGTATGAATAGAAGATTAAAAATAGTATGAAAAACAGTATTTAAACAATATAAAAATGTCTATTGGAAAAAACGATATTCACGCGAGCGAAGCCCAAAAGGTCACTCACTCACTTATTACGAAATCTCAGAAACAACAAGTGCTAGGAATCTCAAACTTTGCATTGTCATTCCTATTAGAATATAGGTGCTCACTTAGACGGAATTTTGCGAAATCCATCCCCTAAGGGGGTATAAAGGGGTGGCAAAGTTTGTATGAAACTTCTATAGTTTTAATAGTAGGATTACCAAATTACTAGAAAATACTCTTTTTTTAATATTCAGAAACCACCCTTATTAAATGGGCAAATAAGAGTCGCAAGTTTGTGTCTAAGTGATTTGTCAGTTTTAGCGGTAGCGGGTTTAAACTGGATTCGCCATAGAGACGGATAATACTGATACAATGTACGATTGCCATAAAATCAGGCACGCAATATTCTCATAGAGGCACCCATCTGAATTTTCACGCGAACGAAGTCGCGGGCAACAGCTAGTACCTAGATATTATATTCGTGGTGGTCAGAGGAAAAGCCAGTGTCGCATGCCTTGCCACGCATAACCTTGTCTTTCAATCTCACAAGTACCTATATCATTGCTATGAATAGACAAGGTAGGTACCTACATGAGGGGCATGCGACAACGGCTTTTAGAAGAATGACTTATTTAGTACTTTTTAAAGCACATTCCTTGCTGTAGTTGAGTTATAGTTTTTAAACTAATTTTTATTTGAACTATTTTAGAGAAATCTATTAATGTATACACACACATATATAAATATATATACACACACATATATATATATACACACATATATATATATATATATATATATATGTGAACTAAAACCTCTTATTTGATACCCATATCGAATTATTTATTATAATAATTGTGTTTGAAACTTATATTTTTTTATCATGACTATGTCCTGTCTATGAATTTAGCAAGTAACATAGTCTGTATAACCAGCGGACAAGAAAAGTTAGAAGGGTAGCTAGCAACTATACTGATTAGATCGATTTTCGTAAAAAAGTATTAAGTAACCAGAGAAAATAATCTATGTTTGTCAATAAAATAATGTTTTGGGTTATATCTGTTAATTTATTTAGATTAAATTTAATATCAAACTTTATCAAGATATCTTGTAGGTACTCAAGCTATATTTTATCTATTATTTTCTTGATCGATGCGTAAAGAAGGTATCTCAAAGAAAGTCCTTTGGGCATGTCGGTTCGATTATCTCAACTCTTTTCAGTAAACTAAGCATCATTTACTTACAATAGAGAAAATATGAAAGAGGCAAAGGCACTTTTTATACTTTCTGCAAAGGAGGAAAAGATTCTGTGCGGGTATCTCATAATATCATACCTACTTACTATTAAGTTTATTTGAAATTGTTTTAGCACTATGTTAACTAGAATACTATCCTTTTACCTTTTCTAGAAATGGAACAAGTAGTTTCCGGCTTCAATGACAATAAATGAAATAGTTGAAGACTAGCTATTCAATAATTTATGAATCGGCATCCAAGTATATCGACAGACGTCTCACGTCACAAATCTGGCAACGGGATAAGGCAACTAGTTTTAGAAATTTAATTAATTTTGAATAAAAGATCTTTATTTTAAAAGCTGTTAAAGTTTATAAGTTATTTTTGTAATCATCATAAAGATTGAGGTGGTTGAACAATTAATTCAACTAGGTATACATACCTATAGAACTAGCTACTGGCCTAAATTAATTATATTTGGACTATTTTAGTGCCTTATAAAACAATAATTAAATTTAAGTAAGGTATGCTAACTTTAAATAAGTTAGTTATTACTTCTTTGAAAGGCGCGGCATATTAAGTACCTAACTAAAGTTGTGAAAAATGAACAGCGCCCCTGGTATTTACATTCAAAACCAGTTTACTCTACAATTTTGAAGTTTTTTATTTCGCAAGCTTTCCGCGGCGCGGTTTCACCCGCGTCTTTGCTTACATACTGCTCTGCTCCCGTCGCCAGTAGCGTGATGTTAGATAGCCTACAACCTTGCTCGAAAACTGGACTAACGAAAAAGAAGATAGATGAGCTATAGTGAACTAGAAAACGAAGGTTTATTCCATCCAGTCCTATCAGTCGAAGTACTCTATCATATATTAGCTCACACTTGCTTCTTACCGTCGCGCCTCCATCTATTTATTTTATTTATTTATTTAAACTTCATATACAAAACATGTATAAAGGCGGACTTAAAGCCTAAGGCATTCTCTACCAGTCAACCTATTGGGTGATGCAGAGATGAAGCGAGGTAGATGTATAAATTAAGACTAGAAAATGATAAAATGTGTAATAATATAAATACTTATACAAATATGCAGTACGTATATAAATTCACAATATAAATATAAATTACTTACATAAATAGTATATATTATTATAATTATATCTAAAGATATATAAATATATACATATATAATTATGTTAGGTACTATTGAGCTGTACTTAACTTTTGCCTTAAACACGATTCGACTGGTGCACATCCTGATTTCTAGAGGCAGAGCATTCCAAAGAAGGATGGACTGTATTGGAAAAGAAGAATTAATGAAATCGGTGGTGTGAAAAGGACATAGAAGAAGGAGATTATTTGTAGAGCGGAGATTACGGTCATGAGTAGAACATAGATACTGAAACTGAGGAGTTAAATAGGAGAGAGTGCGCGAAGACTACGACGCTGACGAATTGGAAGCCATTTCAGTTGTAAACGATAAGTAGACACATGGTCATACTTGCGAAGATTAAATATGAATCGAATGCAGTTATTAAGAAGACGATCGAGTTTGTTGAGTAGATCTGCATTCAAGTCATAATAACACACATTACCATAATCGATTATCGGGAAAATTAAAGTCTGCACAAGCATTGTTTTAGTCTTCATCGGAAGAAAGTGTTTTACGAGAGCTCGCAGGGTACCGGTGACCTTCTGACTTACCTGTGTGACTTGAGCTGCCCAATTTAACGTGGTATCAATGTACAGTCCCAGATCTCTTACTGCTGTACTTAAATTAACATTGACACCGTTGAATGTGATTGAGGGCGGCTACTGCTGCCGCGTTGAAAAGAAAAAGAACGCATAGTCTGTTCCGCTACCAATACAGTGCTATCTTTAGAAGCATATGTTCAAAACAAAGAATAGTCATGAAAAGCTCTTGTGAAAAACAATGACGTACCTAAATCGTGAATTTGTCCTGAATTGTACAATAAATTTAAACAGTACCTAACCGTGTTAATGATCCGGTATTACGTAGCTATGTAGGTACTGCAATTTTTGCATACAAAGGAGCTCGGGAAAATCAATGCCTACACTTCTCGCTTTAAGAGGTACAAAAACTTTGTGAATGCTGTTGTAGGTACCTGTACTTAAAGTGCCCTATATATATCAAATTGTTGTTACTTACAAATTTTGTAACAAGCAACACTGTTTTGTAACGTAATTATGATAAATAGCAATCTTACAACATTGTTTAACACACGTGTGGTCTTGCAATTATGGTGATCTGATTAGGTACGTACCTACTTCCTCAGTCCTTACCGCTATTATCTTTGGCGTATAGTGCTACCTAAGAAAAATATTCTTTAGAGTCATCAGAGTCTAGGCCCTAGTAAACGATTCTACTGAACTCGCGATGCGAGTCTTTGGCAACGAAAGGGTAAATCAGGAACTACCACTTTGAAACAAGGTGCAATTATCTACTATTAATTTAATAATACTAATAAAGCAATGATTGTATCTATAAAGTATATGGCCTACATATTTCCGCTTGTCTGATTATTCTTTTTTTTTTTTTTTTTTTTTTTTATATTATAGCCTACCAAAGTGACTCCACCCCGCCTGATGGTAAGCAGTCAGTGGAATCCAGAAGTGGCGGCCACTATACCAAAAGCCATCGTAATCTTAAACTGCTGGTATGGTGGCCTCCACTATGGCGGCTGGGAATGGGGTTAAAGGAAGGGAATGAGGGAGGTGAGGAAAGAGGAAAGGGGGGAAATCGGGCCTCCGGCGCTCTCACTCACCGAACGAAACGCAGTAGTACGGATACTACTACTCTTAAGTCGATCTTCTATGAGAGGGTAGTACTTCCCCGAACGATCCGGCCCATGCATGCTGAAATCAGCGTGGATCTACTACCGTACAAATTTATTCTTTGGGAATGAAATATTTTCTCAGTAAATAAGCCCTTGTAAACCGTTACCATTGTTAGAGGTCTTGTAACGAAGAAGAACAGGCAAGTTCTAGTTTAAAATATATTCGAACAGGTTTAACACTTATCCTACTAATATTATATTTATGCGAAAATTTGCGTGTGTGCGTGTTTATTACCACTCAGCGCCTCAACGACTGAACCGTTTTTGATGAAAATTAGTATGTACCTACATTGATTTGGCGCCGGCGACGAACACAGGCTATCTATTTTTTTTTATTCCTAAAATTGGTCTGGTTCCCGAGGGAGATAAATTTCATTTTATGCGCGGGCGAAGCTGCGGTGCTCATTTAGTTATGTTATATATAACAAAATTCAAGACCAATGAACTGGTATGTGCTTACATAATTTACCAAATTATTCATAAAGGTATGTAAATTAGCAGACTTGTTTTATTCTTCACGTAGGTACCTACCTAATAACATCATAACGAATAGCGCAATGCTATATGTCGATTGCTTTTTGTGCTTGATGTGTTGTGGGTTCGATCTCCACATGAACAATTGTTTTAATGTGTAGTTTATGGTAAGTTCGATTACTTTCATGACTGAGTGTAAGTACTTGAAGTTTGTGACACCAGGAGGTTTGTTTCGATGTTTTGTTTATGTCGCAGACAAATTGTATGAATTCGCCGCGCCGTTTACACTCTTCCTTGTCATTTTATAAACGCTCGCAGTTGCCGGCGTTAAGTATAATGCAAATTGCCGAAGGCATTAAGTGTTACCAGCGTTGTATATCTGTCGCAGGTAAATTGAACAATCAGTCGTTTACATACTGCCTCGGCCAAGGCCATCCTATGCTATACTGGGGCCCCCGGGCACAAAAGAATTTGGGGCCCTTTTAAAAGTAAGGAAAGTGAATTAGGATTGAACCACACTGACGGCAAGGAACCGCATTTTCCTATGTTTATTTCTATACTTTTCTGTCACTCAGAATCGTCATTTATTAGAGAGAGAGAGAACGCAACAGCATGCTGCGAAATCGACGAGCAATACAAACGAAATTCGGTTGCATACATAGAGGTGGCGGAACGCTGACGCGCCTGCCATTGTTGTAGTTGTAGTCTTTGGGAAAATCTTGACGGAGAGTGCATTCCACAATCTTATCGTACGATGAAAAATTTTCTCTGAAACGTCAATGTACGGTCCCCAAGAGTTTTTAGGGTGTGAGGATGCACTCCCAGTTGATGACGGAAAGTACGATAGTAAAAAGTGGCCAAACAATTCTTCAATAATAATATAATACTGCTATAAGAGGTAGGCCCCCATAATTAATTAGTGTGTAAGTGCGTGAGGAAGGTGAAGTAGTTAATGTATCGAAATTTAGGAATTATTTCGATTACTTGATTTAGAGCTGTGATTTTTTTGTGAATAAAATGTAATGTGCCTGATAAAAATGTTTTGAGAATAAATGTGTAAAAAAGTGTGGGTCCTCCGGGGCCCTCCTGAGGATGGGGGCCTCGGGCACGTGCCCCGTGTGCCCTTATAGTAAAGACGGTACTGGCCTCGGCATTTTGTAAAAGCTCGCTGTCATCGGCGTATGTAATATGCCGAAGGCAGATTGGGTTAAGTTAGAACTGAGACCCTTTAGCTTTTTAGATTTATACGAATTATATTTATTGTCAGACTAGTTTAAACATCCCAAATTTAGTATAATACACATTGCTGACCTAACATATCCGACGTTATGTAATATGCCGAGGCAGATTGTAAACGGCTGATTAATACAATTTGCCTACGACATATCTAATTGAGGTTGTTTTAACTAGTTTGACGACAAATATAATTCGTGTAAATCACTCGCCGGCCGCTGCCGTGACACGATCGCTTCACTCGCCTCGCTCGCTTCTGCGCAGGGGATCACAGTTCTGTCGAAATGACAACACTAGAGCAAAGTGACACTTGTGACAGACTGACAGTGACAAGTGACACCGACAAGAAGTCACTGACAGAAAGAAAGAAAAGGTGTAAAAGTACTGACAAAAATAACAACAACTGCCCCTTTTTCTTTAATTTATACAATTTATTAAATTATTTATTCAAGTGTTCGTTTGTTCCAGCTAAATTAAGCAATATACACAGGTTTAAGTCTTAAGAGCCTGATAAAAGATACGGGTATAGTAGTGAAATTTTCGTTCAATAAACATAAACATCAAAAATGTCTAAAAGAAGTATTATGTTTCACCCAATAATTAGTTCTATTCAACGAATAGCCTTGTATGAAACTAAAGCGGTGAGTATTGACTCAATATCATAAATAAATCTATAAGTAAGCACAGGTTCCTATGTCCCTAAAATATATTTTAGTAAGAATAAACAACAAGGCTATGAACTCGTACATGGTAACTAAGATTAAGCTTTTTTTTCAGAGATTTTATCTAATAGGCTCAAACAACACTGAAACGAGGTTTCGTGTCCTCAAAATAGATAGAACTGACCCGAGAGACTTGATATTGGTTGACGACAAAGTAGAATACAACAAACAAGAAATTCACCAGCTGCTCAACATGATTGGCTTTGGTAATAGGACTGGAAGAACTGCAGGCCTTAATAAACTTGTGTCTGCCTTTGGAATTGTTGGTAAATATTTGAAAGAGCTAATTACAATAGTTGATAAATAGATAATAGTATGATTATTAAAAAAAAAAGAACTGTTGCACTGTGTTTGGGAGTTCAACAGTATGGTAATACAAAAGAGACATTTCTGCTGTTACAAGCATCTGTATTCTATAGTAGTTCAGCATTATACATTTATAAAGTGCTTTAATTAAAGACCACCATTTGACACAAATTTTAAAAATTCACAGAATATTAAAAATAAAAATGCTCTTTGCATTGTTCTATGATAGTAACGCAGACCTAATGCCACATTGATCTGTTTTTCCTTTAAATAGATACCCACTGCAGGGAAAGGTCTCTTCTGATTCTTACTTACTAGACTTACTGTACTTATTACCCAAATACGGACCAAATTGGGCATTTGGGCACAATAAAAACACATTTTACACTTTTTTCCATTTTCACAGGCTTCATTAGATTTCTAGAAGGATACTACATAATTCTCGTAACTAAACGGCGGAAAGTCGCTGTCATTGGTTCACATTCTATCTACAAAATAGAAGATACAGCTACAATATACATACCAAATGAAAGTAGCAAACCACCTCATCCTGATGAACAGAGATACTTGAAAATGTTCCTAGCCATAGATTTGTCTACTAACTTTTATTATAGCTATAGCTATGATATTACACATACTTTGCAAATGAATATGGCGCCTCCTAGAAAGCTAGCACCAGCCTTATTTCCCAAGCCTGTGACAGCAGCGGTGTACCATTCTAGTCAGAGGTGTAATTCAACACAAAAGGTAGAAGAGGTTTGTGAATGTAATAAGTATGATGAGGATGATGAAGATATATTTCAAACATGGAAGACTCAACTGGAACAGAGGCAGAAGACTGGGTAATATTATACATTTCTATTATTTCATGGAAATTCTTTAATCAATTACATAAAGCAGACTTCAAATTTTAAATCACTTAAAATATAAGAAACATAGCTGTGTGGTAGATTTAGAGTATGGAACCGCTCCATCACTTTCTGTAGGTGTTGTAAAGAGAAATTAAATATCAGATAATGGGCTGTACTGTTCATTTATTTTCATACTAAGCATCACCTTACTGTAGTCACCATCGGCCTGCCAAGCTTTATAAATATGCCTATGTTGTTACCGAAGGTCTATTCTATCTCTATTCCAAATTCATCAAAATCGGTTGCGTGGTTTAAGTGTGAAAGCATAACAGACAGACAGACAGAGTTACTTTTGCATTTATAATATTGCTATGAATTATGGCAAATTCATAAGGATCCCATTGACTGCTTATCAGGCAGAGTAGAGTCACTTTGGTGGGCTCTTGTAAAAATCTCTTCCTTTGGGTTAGACTTGCGTCTAGCAAAGACTTAAAACATAACTTAGACTTGCCTGTTTGTTTGCTATTACAGACATCAAGCACAAAGACTAGCCTTTGGAGTACGTACAGTACCTGAATGGCGATTTGTATGGAACAGTCACTTATTATCTGCAGTACATTCACATTTACACCCTGATTGGATTCTATATATTGTGCATGGTTTTATAGAACAGAGCAACTTGAATATATTTGGTCGTCCCGTATACCTAACGCTTATAGCTAGAAGAAGTAATAGGTATGCGGGTACTAGGTTTTTGAAAAGAGGCGCTAATATGCATGGTGATGTGGCAAATGAAGTTGAAACTGAGCAGATTGTTCATGATTCTATGGTGTCATCATTTGCTGCTGGCAGGTAAGAATTGAGTATATGTTTCATGTATAGAATGTCCACTCATTCAAGAGCCATTACAGCTATCCATGACTGACTATTGTTATAAAAATATAAAATTGCCAAAATCATAATTATTCTCTTTTTACCTAAGACAATAGTTTCAGTAATGGCACTGGTACAAACTGGCACTAATATCAGCACCTAGCTAAAAACCAGTATCACACATTTGACATTATGCTCGGCTATCCTATTTGGACTGTACAGTAGGATTCTCAATTATTCTACTTTCTAAAATCTATTTATGAACTGCGATTATTTAAGAACTTTTCTTAAAAGTGAACTGCTCATAATTTTGAGATTGAGAAGTCTTACTATGACCTACATCTCTTAACATACTTGCCAATTTTTCAGATTCAGTTCATTTGTCCAAATGAGAGGCTCAATACCAAGCTACTGGTCTCAAGATGTCTCAAAGATGGTGCCAAAGCCAGCAATATCTATAGACCAAAGTGACCCTTTTGCCGAAATACCAGGCAAACATTTAAACAATATGATGAGAAGATATGGCTCACCATTGATATTCTTAAATTTAGTTAAGAAGAAAGAGAAGAAGAAGCATGAATCTCTATTGACTGATGTGATAAGTAACGCAGTGAAGTATTTGAATCAGTTCTTGCCTCCTGAGCATGCTATACAGTACTATCATATGGATATGGCTCGTGTTAATAAAGAGTCTGATGCTAAAGTATTGGATAAGTAAGTTCTATAGTTTTTCTTTATTAACCTGCTTCAGTTTGAAACCATCCACTGCTGAATATAAACCTTCTCTGAACAAATGAAAAGATGGAGTTCCTTTCCGATTACGGTAATAATACTCTTGGTTATATTATAAAGCAGGTTATTTGCCACAACGCCACGACTTTGTGGTAAAACTCGTGAAACTTCTTATTAATGGGCATTAATATCAAAATTTATGTCGCACACCTGCAGAAAGATTAACGAAAACAAATCAAACTAAAGAATTTGTCTTTTTAAATATTTCAGGCTATCAGCAATCGCTCGTACAGTAGTTCGTAGAACGGGCATATTTCTAAGTTCGCGAAGTTATGGCGAAGAGACCGGAATGGAAGGGCATCAAGGAGGTCGACTACAAACAGGATTGGTTCGCGTTAATTGTGTTGATTGTCTTGATAGGACCAACACTGCGCAGTTTGCTATTGGGAAATATGTTTTGGCTCATCAGGTATATTATTTCTTTTATTTAGGTTGGAACTGCTGTTGCTAAGAGCACTTCATAATCTAAATTGTAGATTACAAAAATATAGTTTTTATAAAGTCAAACAATAGGAGTCTAGTACATTTTACCATGTGGCTTCAATCTTTGAAGCTATATATGTATGTATTATATTATAGGCTTATTAAACCAGTATTTTGCTTTACTATATGCCTATAATTTCCAATATAAATTTAAGAAATACTTATATTTGTTTCGTAGTATTGCAGAAGCTGTACGTATGGACATCTCACACAAATATTAAATTTGTATGTAGGGCGAAAACACTGCTTCCGACATAAGTATCGTATGAAAGAAAAAAAAATAACGAAAGTCGATATTTATAAAATATTACCAACAAAAATTACAGTTATATTTATGTTATTTTATTTTTTCAGCTTTACGCTTTGGGACTGATAGGAGAACCTAATATAGAATTTGATTCAGACTGCGCCAGGTTATTAGAGGGATTATATGAAGACCACGGTGATACACTAGCTTTACAATATGGAGGATCTCAATTAGTCCATAGGTAGGTATTTAAGATTGGGGGCTGTTACCAGGAGAAAGCCACTTTTTACCAACAGAAAAGTCATACCTACTGCCTTTTTCTCAACTGTTGGAAACGGCCGGGCGGCCCTTTCACAGTGTCAATTTGTTATGATTGCCATTCCAACATACCGTGGCAGTTTGCGAGCATTGGAGTCGGCATCAAATATAACTATATTTACGATGAAAGGTTCTGCCAATTGCCAATAAAGTAGTAATCAACCAGGAAACAGTTGAGAAAAGGCGGGTTGTCTTCCGATGTTTTCCATCATCGTTCAGTAAAGTCAAAGAAAACTTAGAAAGTACATATGACTTTGAAAAGTCACGGCGTCATCGTCACACTCCCAGATTTGATCCTCGTATATTTTGTAAACTAATATGAGCGTTTAAGCAAGCTAGAATAAGATGAAAGCTGTATAAAAAGTAAGTACTTAACTGTATTGCTTACAGTTATTTTAATATGAAAATAACACAACTTAAGTTTCAAATGTTTTTTTTTGCATATAAATAGAACTTAAAACGCAATGATTTCTTACTTTTTATACAGCTTTCATCTAATTCTAGCTTGTTAGCAGAACATATTTTTAAAATATAGCTAAATTAAATAATACAAATTTAAAACCACGAAATCTGATACTAAATTGCGATGTGCCACTCATGATGCGTAAACGCTCATGTCTGTATATTCTCATATTTATTTCAGAATAAAAACATATCGCAAAACAGCGCCATGGTCTTCACATGGCAATGATATAATGCAAACATTGAGTAGGTACTATTCAAACACGTTTTCCGATGCAGAGAAACAGAACACTATGAATTTATTCCTTGGTTTGTTTGTTCCTGACACGTCGAAGCCAGCTATATGGGAGTATCAAAGTGATTATTATTTACATCATCCAGAGGCTATTGTTTATATTCCTAGAAACAGGTAAACACAAATTAATTGAAACTTAAATTTAAATTAGCACCAAAACCTTCACTGCCCCCTTAAGGATTACCAGAATTCGCATTTACTTTTTTTTTGTTGTGTCGATGCTTGTTAATGTCATGCCGACTTTTACGATGTTGCCACCTATAACAGCTTAACTTGAAAATACACTTGTCTTTGAAAAAGTCGCATTAGTATTCATACTTGCATGATTTCGAATTCTCAAGCTAGTGCGAAGTAAATCTATACATATAATAAAAATGTAACCGATCGCTGTCTGTACATGGAAGATATATGAGAAAAAAATTATTGAGGCCTTTATCAACGCAAATAGAACCCAAAACAATGATTGTTAAAATTTTTGTCTGTTTGTCTGTGCGTTTGTTCACGCTAATCTCAGAAACGGCTTATCCGATTTAGATATAGTTTTCACTAATACATTGTGGTAAGCTTCACTTAACATTAAGTGTTTGTTTCATGTCATCGGTTCATAAATAAAAAAGTTATGCCAATTTAAAGAATCACGTCGAACATTTGTTTATTTACTACGAAATCTGATAGAAACAGAGACTTTAACAGGTTACGGCCAGCAGCTAACGCTACAGCCTAAACTGCTGGTCGTAGCGACTTGAAATTTGGAGGGTGTTTGTCTAAATGTCTAGAGGTTGTACTAAAAAAGGGTTTTTTAAAATTTAATTCCTAAGTGTGTGAAAAGGGATGAAATCGATTGTATGAATCTTCTTCATTTTTTAACTTACAGTTTTGAAATTTTATTTTGGTATACTTCTATTTCATTAAAAAATATCCTTATAATTTTATTTTAACAGGGGTGGATTTAGAGGGGTGAAATTAGGGATGAAATATTCTATACAAAGATCTTTAGCTTTTGAAGCTAGCGACTTGAAATTTACAGGGAGGGGGAGGGAGGGAAAGGAGCGAGGAACTAAGGAGACACAGGAAGGGAGAGGAAATTGAGAGGGAAGTGATGGGGAAGTTAAAGGAAAGTGATGGGGAAGTGAGGGGAAGTGAAGAGGAAGTGTGGGGGAATAGCGGGAGAAGTGAAGGGAAAATCAGGGAGAAGTCAGAGGGAAGTAAAGGGAAAGCCAGGGAGAAGTGAGGGGAAAGTGAGGGGAAGTGAGAGGAAAGTGAAGGAGAAGTAACGGGGAAGTGAGGGGGAAGTGAGGAGAAATTGAGGAGGAAGTGAGGGGGAGTGAGGGGGAAGTGAGTGGGGACTGAGGGAAGTGAGGGAGAGAGTGAGGGGAAGTGAGGGGTGAATGAGGGGAAAATGAGAGGAAAGTGAGGGTGAAGTGAGGGAGACGGTAGAGGAAGGGAGGGGGAAGGAATGCGGAAAGTAAGGAGTTCTCGAATGGTGGAAAAGGGAGGGGAAGGGATAGGAAGCGATAGGAAGGGAAAGAAAGGAGGAAACGGAAGGAGAAGGAAGGCGGAAGAGAGGGGAAAGCGAGGAGTCAAGGTAGAGGGAAGTGGAGGAAAGGACAAGAGATGCTGGAGGAGGGGCAAGGGATGCTGAAGGAGGTGAAGAGGAGAAGGGGGTGGGGAGGAGAGGAAGGAGGAAACTGTGGAGTGCAATAGGGAAGAAGGGGAAGGGGAAAGTTATTGTAGTGAAAATTTGCCTTTGTGTATTGTATATTGATTTACGAGGGATATCTTTAAGTAGGTAAAAGAGGATTTGTATGAATAGGAGATAAAAAATAGTATGAAAAACAGTATTTAAACAATATAAAAATGTCTATTGGAAAAAACGACATTCACGCGAGCGAAGCCCAAAAGGTCACTCACTCACTTATCACGAAATCTCAGAAACAACAAGTGCTAGGAATCTCAAACTTTGCATTGTCATTCCTATTAGAATATAGGTGCTCACTTAGACTTTTAGTTTTACTTAGGAATTTTGCGAAATCCATCCCCTAAGGGGGTATAAAGGGGTGGCAAAGTTTGTATGAAACGTCTATGGTTTTTATAGTAGGATTACCAAATTACTAGAAAATACTCTTTTTTTAATATTCAGAAACCACCCTTATTAAATGGGCAAATAAGAGTCGCAAGTTTGTGTGAAAGTGATTTGTCAGTTTTAGCGGTAGCGGGTTTAACTGGATTCGCCATAGAGATGGATAATACTGATACAATGTACGATTGGCATAAAATCAGGCACGCAATATTCTCATAGAGGCACCAATCTGAATTTTCACGCGAACGAAGTCGCGGGCAACAGCTATGTAACTAATATATCTGCCAATATCTACGTTTATTATATTGTAAATAATCGAGTTTGTGATGTAATACATACATAATTTTTAGGTGGAATTTGCCTACGTCAGCCATTTGAGAGCACTTCATCCAGGCTCAAATAATCAGACTCCACATACTGTGGCCAGTTGCGGTCGCAACTTTTAATGTTTATGCCATCTTTTAAATTCCAGATCTCTAACAAAATGGTGGGATGACGACGTTCTTCGTTACCTACCTCTTCCGTGTAATGAAATGAGAAAGCTTTGCTGTGAGATAATAGGCATGCAAGGTGACAGCAGTAGTACTATTGAAATGGTGGACCCTTATCAAGATTATAACAGACCATTTGAATATACTGTGTTGATGGAGTGTTATGAGTTTAAAGTATGTATACATTTTATATTGTAGAAATGTATGGAATGTTTAGTGCGAGGTACAATGCAGAGGTCTCGGATTCGATCCCCAGGTCAGGTCAAGAAATATATATAATAGTTATTTTTTCTGTTGAGTAATTCTGAACCCAGGGTCGGGAATGGTAACAGGTTCGCTCTCGATTACATTGGATCCAACAAACCTGGCGAAACATGTATATAACTTTTGTATTTTTATAAACATTGTACCCATGCTATAGTCCACATGTCTACATAAAAACTCGTTTGGTTATACAAGACAGGGAAATGGAAATTGAAGAGGTCACAATAATTCTTAACGTCTTTGCCACTAGACTAGAAGGCGTATCGAGATCCCACCAGCTGCCAGGAATAAAGAAATGTTACGAGCTAACTGTAGAATACTCCATATTGTACTATATTCTCGCCTCAAGCGCTAGGATATGTAAATCCTTATACTAAATGTTGATAATTAGACACTATAATTAAAATGCTATTATTCACAGATGTTACACACACTACGAGATCTGGCTCCAACATTTTCGGAGAACTTTAGTCCATTTGTAGTCCGCGGACGTTCTATCGGACAAACAAAAGGTCCTACTTCTAAAAATCCGGTTATTAGTGGTCGATCCAGTACTACATCGAATAATTCGAGCGAGTAAGTAAGCCGAACATTATGTCCTCTTCGCCCTTTCCCTCTTTCTCCCTTTCCCCCTTTCCCCTTTCCGTTTCAACTTTGATCCTTTCCCTTTTTAATAAAACACAAAATTGCTATATAAATATTTTACCGTAGGTACTATCGTAGGTATTTAGATGAAAATATACGGATTTTCGTGCGTGCAGCCTAGTATTTCATCAATAAGGGTCTTTAGGAAAATTTTCGCCACCAGTTGGCGCCACTTTAGTACAAGGTCTTCCATTTTGATAGCGCTATCAAAACAAATATTTTTCAGTGTTCATTTTAGCAATTTTAATGTTTAATTTACAAAATGGATAATTCACGTGAGGACAAAAGAAAATTGCTGAGAGGGTTTTCTAAAATGGCGCCCAGAAGCGGGCAGCACCGATGCGTCAGGTCTAGCTGTCAAGCGCTTTTTAAAAGTTAACCCCTGATGAGCCCATCACTGTGAAAGTTGAAGTAGCGCCAACTGGTAGCGAAAATTTTCCTAAACACTCATTTATAAAACGCTATCACGTCAACAAAAGTACAGGTGCAGCTACTGCAATAAGCTACATGACATTTTTCATTTTTTTGTTAACGTGTGCCGTTAACATAAACTTTATTTTGTTTCTCCCTCGCAAACGGTATTTGTTTGGTTGAGGAAGTGAGAGAAAAATGATCTGTAAAGTACTTCTTTTAACTCTTAGTCACTCATATTTTCTTTATATTACAGTTCCAACGGAGATTCGTCTTCAGATGACGATTTAACGAACTCAACTCCTACACCAAGGCTGTCGGTACCATCACCGCTAACTGTGGTAGCTAAAATATTAAAAGCAAAAGAATCTGATGAATCTCTACTTTTCCCAGCTATAAAACGACGAAACAGAGTTTTATTAAGTGAACCTAGTAAACGGGATATGATAATGTAAGTAGACGCATATAAAATTTTAACACTGTACCACTGTATACGGAAATACGGAATACAGACTAGTTTTAGCCCAAAGCCTGGAAATGTGCCCGATAAATGACAACAGTCTCGCTCTCCATTACATGAGGGTCCCACATAGCTGAAATGTTAATGCTTACACTGCTCTGCCTACCCTTTCGGAGAAAAACGCGATGTTATGTTAACAAATTAATATCACAACGACTACACACAACGCCATCTAGACCCAAAGTAATCATATAGCTTGTTTTATGGTAGAATGCGGATATACACTTTTAGTTTTCGTAAATACATACCTATTATTCATAGAGACACCCAGGCCAATGCAAATAGACATGTTCATTCTCACAAATATTTGCACTGAGCGGGAATCAAACCCGCGACCCCTGCGTGGCAGTCCGTACACAGTATCACCGAACCACAGAGGCAGTCAAATTTAGCTAAATGTTTACGTTTCAGGTACAAGCGATACGTAAATTTCGAACGTCGTTCCAATCCACGGTACAAATCTGATATCCATGTTGTAATGACAGTTAACAGCGCATTCACCATAGACAGTTCCGTAGACGTTATACCGCCTACCGTGTCCAAGGCGTCTAGAGAAATATACCAAGTCTATGTCCAACGTAACACCGGCCGGGTCAATGTAACCTCCGCTTCTATAGCGGCTTATAAAAAATATGTTAATTTTAGTCTGTGATTAATTTAGTCATTTTATTTTTTTATATTTTATTAAATTTTAGATAATAAGACGATGATTATTAAATGAATAAATTTGTTATGATATTGTGTTTAACAACATAATTATATTATAAACAATAATATTGTTTGAAGTTGTTTTTTATTATTTTAGTTAGTTTTCTGATGCAATCCTTGATGTATTAATATAGTTTCAACAAGTTTTCTCTGTCCTTTATATGTTCTGCTCTGCTAGAATTAGGTGAACGCTGTATAAAAAGTAAATACTTAGCCATAATGCTTACAGTTATTTCATTTTAATTTATTATGAAAATAACGCAACTTAAATTTCAAATGTATTATTTGCATATAAATAGACCGCGGAGGACCTCAGTGCAATGCAAGTGGACCTAAAAATGAAAATGGACAAAACTAAAGTTATGACTAATGTCCACGTTACACCCACTCCTATTCCGGTCGGAGACTTAATGCTCGAGTTCGTTGACGAGTACATACGTGTACCTGGGACAAATAGTCTGATTAGGTAAGTCCGATTTCAAGAAAGAGGCCAATCGTCGAATCTAACTCGGCTGGGCAGCTTTCCGGAAGCTACGAGTACAACATATCTTCTCGTCCGCTCTACCGCAGTATCTCAAGACCAAGGTCTTTGACCAGTGTGTGTTGCCAGTGATGACATACGGAGCAGAGACGTCGTCGTGTCGACGAGTCAGAAGGCTCAAAGTCGCTCAGAGGGCGATGGAGCAGTCTATGTTAGGCGTTTCCCTGCGCGATCGTTTAAGAAACGAAAGAAATCCGCAGGCGAACTAAAATAACCGAGGTGGCTCCCAGATGTGCTTCTCTGAAGTGGCAGTGGGCAGGATACATAGCCCGCAGAACTGACAGCCATATGGTAGTAGATCCACGCTGATTTCAGCATGAATGGGCCGGATCGTCCAGGGAAGTACTACCCTCTCATAGAAGATCGACTTTACAGTAGTAGTATCCGTACTACTGCGTTTCGTTCTGTGAGTGAGAGCGCCGGAGGCCCAATTTCCCCCCTTTCCTCTTTCCTCACCTCCCTCATTTCGTTCTCCTAACCCATTCCCAGCCGCCATAGTGGAGGCCACCATACCAGCAGTTTATAAGACGGTGGCTTTTGGTATAGTGGCCGCCACTTTTGGATTCCACTGACTGCTTACCATCAGGCGGGGTGAAGTCACTTTGGTAGGCTATAATACAAAAAAAAAAAGCCATTGGGGCAGAAAGGTTCTAGAGTAGCGACTACGAACCGGAAGACACAGCGTGGGCAGATCCCTCACAAGGTGGACCGACGATCATATAAGAGTGGCGGGTTATCGATAAATATGGGCGCCCACGACAGGCCAAGGTGGGCAAAATTAGGAGAAGCCTATATTCAGCAGTGGACGTCTTTCAGCTGATATGATAATGGAATAGAACTGTAAATGCAATGATTTCTTACTTTATATACAGCTTTCACCTAATTCTAGCATGTTATCAGAACATTAGGCCAAAAAGGGACCTGAAGGGATTGGAAACCATTTTTTTTTTAATTTTGGAATCTGTGGTCTTTTAGCTTTGTTTAGGTCTAACCAGAATATTATTAGGTGCCGTAGTTTTGAAAAAATTACATCTTACACACAGCGCACACTAGTTTTTGTGATGTCGGATAAGTGTATACAATCAGTTTTATTGTTTATTTTACTTTTAAGGTTATCTTCAGTACAAGGCAGTCTCTTTAACTTAAGAAGGTGTGGGGCAATTTTACACTTTTATCCAGGTTAACATAATGTTTTCTTCACTTACATGTATCGATAATATTTAAAATTTCAACCATTTATTATGCCACACATTTACATTTTTAATGGATTCCTGACTATTTTAAAGTATTCTAAGAATCTGTTCCAAGAAGGCTCCATATAATTTATCTAAAAGCTCATGTTTCAAATTAAAAGAAAAATATTACCATTGATTACCATTCTGTCAATGTTATTACAATTAAATTGACAACTTTGACATTTCTAATTCTCATCTCTTTTCTTGGTCGATTGTTGTGCAAATGCAAAATTGAAGTAATCAGGGGGCGGATGGCTGTTGTATGCATGTAAGTGACAAAAAACTTCTATTATCATGGCTATGTCCAAGGGCTTTAAGGTCCTTGAGAAATCGTCGCCGCCGAATCCATACAGTATAATATTGCAACATAGAAACAAAGATTCAGCACTCCTCTTCGAGTCCCAAGCTGTTGTAGCTCTGTCTCCTCAAGAAACAGAGACTTTACGTAAACAATATCATAAGATCGCTGACGCGTATGGATGTCTCGGTGTCCTCCAGCTAAACTCTGGAGAAACTTGCTTGCTTTATCTGGTTCTCGTCACGGGCTGCTGCTCAGTCGGCAAAATTGGTGACGTCGAAGTGTTCAAAATTACTCAAACCCAATTTTTACCTCTGTTTTATCACAACCAAGGAGAAGATAAAGTTTCTGAAGTAAGAAAGTTGATTAACTCGGGCACTTTCTATTTCTCATGGAATTCAGGAAAACCTACAAACCTTTTTGATCTTACGTTATGTGCTCAAAGAAAAAGTAAAGGTGCCAGTCCAGATAACAGATTCTTTTGGAACAGAACATTATTTATACATCTAATTAGGTTTGGGATAGATTGTGAGGATTGGCTAACCAGAGCCATGTGTGGTTCTGTGGAAATACGCACAATATATGTTGGACATAGGCAAGCAAGAGCTGTTCTGGTATCAAGACTCAGCTGTGAAAGAGCCGGTACAAGGTTTAATGTGAGAGGTTGCAATGATGATGGAAATGTGGCCAATTTTGTAGAAACTGAACAAGCTATCTATATAGATGATTCTGTTGCATCTTACATTCAAACAAGAGGGTCTGTACCATTGTTCTGGGAACAACCTGGGATTCAAGTGGGCTCTCATAAAGTAAAGATGTCGAGAGGATATGATGCATCAACTAGTGCTTGTGATAGACACTTCTCACTATTAAAACGAAATTATGGCTCCCTAATTGTTGTAAACCTATTAGGATCTGGTTTAATTGGTGGTAGTGAAGGTGAAGCTACTCTGAGTAATGCATTTCAAAGGCATTTAAATGAGTCTGCTCATTGTGATGTAGTACAAATTATTTTTGATTACCATCAAGAAGTCAAGGCGTCATCTATAGAATCGGCTTTAGCTAAATTTAAAAAGATAATTGAGAAACACTATGATGACATTAGTATATTTAGTGCCAAAAGTTCAGATATCTACAACATACAGAAAGGAGCTATTCGCACTAATTGTTTGGATTGCTTGGACAGAACAAACTCTATTCAGACATTTATAGGATTAGAAATGTTAGCTATACAATTGATGCTCCTACAATGTATTGACAAGAAACAAAATGTCAACAGATTTGAAGAAGTATTTAAGCAGATGTGGGTAAATAATGGCAATGAAGTATCTAAAATTTATGCCGGCACTGGTGCCATACAAGGAGGCTCTAAACTAATAGATGGTGCCAGATCTGCTGCTCGTACAATCCAGAACAATTTGCTTGATAATTCAAAACAAGAGGCTATTGACATACTGCTTTTGGGGTCTACTTTAAACTCAGAGCTTGCTGATCGTTCTAGAATATTATTACCATCTAATTTATTGCATACATCAACACCTGTACTTAGAGAAATGTGCCGTAGAGCAAATGAATTCACACAGCCAACTACTATTCGCATCACAATTGGTACATATAATGTGAATGGAGGCAAACATTTCAGGAGTCTTGCCTATAAAGATGTTTCTCTGGCTGACTGGTTACTAGATTGCCCAAATTCTGGTTTGATAAACACAGTCAATTTGAATGAACATCCGTCAGATATATTTGCCATTGGATTTGAAGAAATTGTTGATTTGAATGCTAGCAATATAATGGCAGCAAGCAGTGACAATGCTAAAGCTTGGAGTGAAGAATTAGAAAAAGTATTATGCAGAGATGCTCCATATACACTACTGTCCAGTCACCAACTGGTTGGGGTTTGTCTCTTCATATTTGCTAGGAAAGACTTAATACCACATATCAGAGATGTTGCTCTTGATTCAGTGAAAACTGGTCTTGGAGGTGCTACTGGCAACAAAGGCGCTGTTGGCATACGCATGGTCATATACGGTACATCATTGTGTTTCGTATGTGCTCATTTCGCTGCAGGCCAGTCTCAAGTTACTGAGCGTAATGCCGATTACACAGAGATAACGAGGAAAATCGCATTTCCAATGGGTCGCTCATTATATTCTCATGACTATGTGTTTTGGTGTGGCGATTTTAATTACCGCGTCGATTTAGACAAGGACGAAATACGTTTACTGGTATCACAGAACAATTTACAACGTGTTCTAGATCACGACCAATTGATACAACAAAAAGAACAAGGATTAGTTTTTAAGAACTGTTTTGAGGGTGATATTACATTCCCTCCTACTTACAAATATGATTTGTTTAGTGATGATTATGACACCAGTGAAAAATGTAGAGCGCCTGCATGGACTGATCGTGTATTATGGCGAAGCAGAAAATACACTATTGATCCAGAGTCGACATCAGAACTAGCAGCTGGTAAATTACTACATTATGGCCGAGCAGAACTTAAACAAAGTGATCATCGGCCAGTTATTGCAATTCTAGAAATAGAAGTCTCGCAAGTGAGCTACACAAAATGCATGGAAGTGTTTTATGAAGTAATAAAGGATCTCGGACCTCCAGATGCTAGTATAATTGTACAACCTTATGAAGATTTAACTGGAGAAGACACAGTATTTGATGATAACGTCATGGCAGCTGTATTACAAGAATTATCTACAATCGGTGAAGTTACATTAGTACGTTTTATTGACGATCATACATTGAGTATTACTTTTAGAGAAGGCCAAAATGCTCTCGCCGCCGCTCAGAAAGGCCAAATAACGGCTTGTTCGATCCCATTACAAGTTTTTTTAAGAACACCCAATTGGTCTGATATAGTTCGTTCGGAAATCAATTTGTGTTCAAACAATACTGTACCACTATCTGGAGACGCCCAACCAGAGCGACCTCTGAGATCTGCGCCGCCGACTCCGCGAAGGCAGCAACCTAGCAGGCCACCTGCGCCATCTCCTACTCCATTAGTACCATCCAGGGCTCCACCAGTACCGGTGAGTCCAGCACGTCCTCCACCGCCGCGGCCGGCGCCCCTGCCTCCAGATGCTTCTAAAAGCGCGCCTCCGTCACCGGTAACGTCACCCCCGGCCGACAGCGCTCCACCTCCGACTTGTGCGCCCCCGCCGCCGCCGGAAAGCAGCACGCCTCCTCCGGCAGGCCCGCCACCTCCAGTACCCGCCAGGCAGGGAGCACCACCACCGTTGCCAGCACGTCCACGACCCGCATAAAACGAATTAACATATTGCGACACTAATAATATTAGTTATGTTACCTCACGTATTTATTACCTAATACCTGTCAATACAATCATGTTTTGAACGAATTTATTTTTTACGGAGATGTGCAAATTACGGCTCAATCGCACAATGTATTCGCAAAATGTGCGCAGGGTAAAAAAGGGGTACTTTTCATAACGGACACTTCTCAATAGAAGCATTTAAAAAAATAAGCACATCTCAAAATCAGCATTTTATTGTGTACTGGACAGTCCGCCCTCGCTTCGATTCGGTATCAACTTTCATTTAATTTTGATCTCACTACAAACTTAAATAATCATAGCAAGTGTCGTATTGCATCATTTGGTTTTTTGAAGGCGCGATATTTTAAGTATTAAAATTCTGAAAATGACTGAAAATAATATGTTAAATATAATAAAATATAGTCTATGTTACTAGCTGAATTTATTGACTCTAAAGGTAAAAGAATTTTTCAAATCGGTTACGTATATTTTAAGTTAAATCGTTGCAAACAAACAAACATACAAAAATCTAATCTTTTCTCTTTTTTAAATACTGATAATGATAACGCATGTTAAAAATTGATAATAATTATTAAGTATATCTAAATGATTAAAAGTACAATATTTAACAAAAAGAAAAACGATTTTTATTATAAGACCATTTTCAATAAAATGTGCACATTTTTCAAAATGCTCATTTTGAGATGCCCTCATTCTGCGAAATGCTCCTTTTGAGAAGTGCACCAATTGGGAACTGCACCTTTTTACCCTGGGCACATTTTGCGAAGTACACATTGTGCGGCTGAGCCCAAATTACACCGACTGTTTTGTCTGCGATAGAATCGCTTTCAATAATATTATTTGTAGGTTTAAATAATTGTATAGTATACAGCTTACATTTTAATTTAAATTTTTGTTACGTAATTGATAAAATGATATTTTGTCTACCGCTGTAGACTATTATTTGTACATTCAGCTATATTTTATAGACCAATTAGTTTTAGATATTTAAGGATGCCTTTGGCGAAAACCTAGACTGTGTCTAGATTTTTTACTATAAGTAATATGAATTAGCAATAAATTTGGTTTTGCATACTATCAACAGAGCACTGTATCTCAAATTGTACAATAGAGAACCATGTGATTGCAATTTTCTGTCTGGTTTTATTGTACTTAAGTATTTATTTTGTTTACTATCAGATCAGCCATTGGATTTTATTGTATACTAGCTTTTTCCCACGGCTATGCACGCGTGGATATCGTTTTGCCTATAGACATTTTATATTATTTATATGTTTAAAAGACGCTATAGACACACTTCATTTTCTTGTAAACGATATTTTTTGTGTCTCTATCCGGTGCAGCTAAAATAATTACTAAAGAGCAGTCTCAGTCCTATAATCATCACTGTTAAAAATAGTTAAAACACCACTATTCTTTTTGGTTATGGCATTGAACTACAACTTTAAAAACAAAGAACTGTGTATTTAATACTTCATCCTCAAAATATGTTGTTTTTAATATTAAATCTACATTTTTAAGTATCCTGATACTAATTCGCACAATGATAACTTCAAAAAACAAAGATCTTCCCGTTCAACGTTTCATCCTTACTTTCATCCTTCCAAAGCTACCCCGTCAGAACATTGATGAGAGATGATAGTAGTACCCGAAAATAAATCTTTAAAACTCTAAATGAAAAACAAAGATGTTGCATACAATCATTTTCATCCCTTTTTCAACACTTTGAGAAAAGAATAAAATAAAGAATTATTTTTTATAAACCCTCTCTTAGTAAGTACCTCTCTAGACATTAAGGCAAACACACTCTCCAAATATCAAGTCCTCACGACCAGCCGGTAAGGCTGTACATTGCCTGTCAGTCAGTCAGTCAGTCAGGAAAAAGCGTTTTAAATATGTATGGATAAAATGGCGTATGTATGTATCCGATTAATAAAATGTCGGCTTACCTCAAGAACTGATTGTTATATCTTATCATCACGTAAGTAGGTATTAAAAACTTACAGTATGTACTACAGATATCTAAAAATGATACTAGTGTCCAGACTCAAACGCTAGTTTATGTTTACATTTGAGTCTTTCTGTCGCTGAAGTTCTATTAGTACCTATTATAAATGCGAAAGTTTTTGTGTGTGTATGTGTTTGTTATACCACTCAGCGGCTATACGGCTGAACCAATTCGGTGAAAATTGGTATGCCGGAGACGGACATAGGCTACTTTTTATCCGTACAAAACATATTTTACGCGGTAGCGTATCCGTGGTGCGCAGCTAGTTCATAATAAAAATAACAGAAATAAGTACCTAGCATGAAACTTTGAGTTAGGTACTTAAAATTTAGTGACGTTTTAGTATTTGGAGGTAAAGTAAGTTAAATTAATGCGGTAAACCGAGGATAGACGTATCGTAATTAGCATTAAGTTATTGACTATTTACAATTAGTGTTTTTGGGTATCTACCTAAAAAAGCTATGATTGTTGTTTGTTCTGTTATAAGAATATTTATATTATAGTATTAGCGTACCTAGTACCTATATTTCGTACCTTATTTTATATTTGGTCATACATAAAATCCAATGGGTAGCTTTGATTTATATAAATTACTTATATTATTAGTATTCTACATTTACCTAGATGTTTAGTGTGCGATAGTGCGTGAATATAAATGTCGTTATGCATATATATCGACATTTCAGCGTTACAATGTATTACTAGGTGATTCAACTATGAATAAGTTTTTGAACAGTAGGTATTATGTAAGTATGTGAAAGGTATAGTTTAGCAAAATGGTATTTACTACAATTGAACTATGTATATTTTTATCATTTTAACCGACTTCAAAAAGGAGAAGGTTATAATTTTTTTATAAAAATTGTTCAGTAGTTGTATGTTTGTTACAACAGATCTCGGTCATTTATAAACCAGTTTGGAAAATCCTTTTTTTATTTGAAAGGGTATACTCTGAAGTCGGGTCGCATAGTTAAAAAAAAGGTTCAGTAATTTGGCTCAAATTTTATATTTTGTAATAAAACGTATGCAAGGAGTGAAGACGTATAAAGCAACGCGTCGATGTCTTTTGCGGCGAATTTTTGGACATTGACATGTCCATGCTACAATAATTGTGAACCAATTTCCAATATTCTTGTTTTGTTAGAAACAACATGGCCCCGTGGATGGATGTTTATTTGTGTCATTTTATTTTGAGCGTCTTCATGCTTTAGAAGCAGTGGACTCTGCTTATAACTATAATTTGGTAGTCGTTAAGCCAAGTTGAAGCCCTTATGGTCATGAAAAACTCCAATAGTAACGGGCGCCTACTTTTCTACTTTTTAGTTAAAGATTGAACATGTAGGTATTGTTTTGAAGTCGGTTTTCATTTTTTTTCTAAAAAAAAAAATATTTTAAACATCTCCGTTTGCCAGTATTTATTCTTTTATTGCAAGCCATACTTCTAGGTGATAGTGGACTGAGCTAGAGGATAATGGGCTTTCTTATTCATATTTAAATCTTATAGTAGGTAGATACATACTTTCTTACAAATTATTATCATCCGTGTGTGTGTATAAGTAAGTCAATTCAAACTGTTTTCAAGGCTAATGAATTTAAAAATGAGGCACTGTCATGTCACCATGTCAAGTATTAGGCGAATTTTCTCTCGCGTATGCTAGGTAGTCTGGCCAAAACGTCTAACTCAATGTACAAGGTAATTTGCCACGATCGAGTTTGATTATAGGTTAGATATTAGATAAGGTTTCCAAATATAGGTACTTCTTCTTTTCCTTTTTTTTGGCAACAGAGCCGACGATTGTGTCAGCTATTTCTGCCAGCGTCAAGTGTAGAATAATATTCTTGTTGATGATATTAATGGTTTATTATTCCTAGTACCTACTAATATTTGCAAAAATTAGTGTGTGTGTGTGTGTGTGTGTGTGCGCGCGCGCGCGTGCGTGCCTGCGTGCGTGCGTGCGTGCGTGCGAGCGTGCGAGCGTTTGTGCGTGTGTGCGTGTGTAGTGTGTGTGTGTGTGTGTGTGTGTGTGTGTGTGTGTGTGTGTGTGTGTGGACGTTTGTTTCACCACTACATACACTACACACATGAAAATTGGTATGTATAGAGTATTCGGTGCCGGAGACGAACAAAGGATACTTTTTATCCCGAAAATCGGTCTGGTTCTCGAGTTACATTAATGAGTACATTACATACCATTTTATAAAATACGTTATAACGGCAAGATTATATGATATCATTTCAACTATTTTGAATTGGAATTATCAATCAAATTTTTTTCGTAGTAGAAACAAGTAGTTTTGAGTAGCGACTGAAGCTAATCTGAGTTAGGACTTAAGTTTAAATAAACGTGCAATATGACAAGGTACAAACCATCTAAGTAAAGAAAAAATTCCTACATAAAAAGTAGTGAAACCATATTTCGTATGTTTTTAAATGTAAAAAATTATGATAATTTCAATAATTTCAATCAAATTGTTTGAACAAGAGATCTTAATCCTTGCTTGTATTGCATCCGAGTGACACCAAGTGTAGACGTATTTAATTTAAAGAATGGTCCTTTATTGCTATAAAAGTAATATTAGTTTCTGTGCTAAATGTTATACGTTTAGGTATTCTTATCGTACCTACATACGTTTTTGTGCATAAACGTGTCTTGTGACCCTTATGTTTATTTCTAATTCATATTGAATTTTTGTAATGCAACAGCTGGAATACAATGCATGAAGTACTAGACTATTATGTTATTTATTATCTATTAGAAATTTATCTGTTTATCAGTTGTGTCAGCAACCCTGAGCCTAAAGTGATAAAATTGTTAGATCCAGGAATCCATGTGATTAGCATATCTTTTATACTTATCAAAAAATAATTAAAAACTACGAATCAATAGTGAACGAACTGGCAGTTTCCTCACACAAAAATTAAACTTACTGCACCAATCAGCTGAATTGCCACTCTGTATGTATATATTGTTCTAGGCTGCCTTTTTATGTATATATTTAAGAGGATTAGTTAATACATAAAATCTTCTAATAAGAATAGAATATCTTTTATGTATAATTTGTATACCTAACCTACAATATTAAGCTCAGTGTTCCTTTTTTTTAGAAAAAAAAAAATTTTCTATAAATGACTGAAATGTTTAATTTACAAAATGGATAATTCACTATAAGGACAAAAGAAAATTGCTGAGGGTTTTCTAAAATGACGCCCACGAGGTGGCAGGTCTAGCTTTCAGAAATATAAGAGAGTTTACGCGTCATGAGTGGCAACGTCGCAATTTAGTGTCATGTTTCGTGGTTTTAAATTTGTATCATATAATCGGAGATATATATTTTAAAAATATGTTCTGTTGAAATGCTAGAATTAGGTGAAAGCTGTATAAAAAGTAAGAAATCATTGCGTTTACAGTTTATTTATATTGAAATAATACATTTGAAACTTAAGTTGCGTTATTGTCATAGTAAAATAACTGTAAGCATATGGTTGATGCATGACGTGTAAACCCTCATTTAGCCTGATTGGCCCAATGTGAAAGTGGCGCCAAATTTTCCTAAACACTCTCACTAACTAATATTGTTGTGTTAAAATAACATATTGATATTTGGCTAATCTTATTATTTATATTAGCTTTCCTTTCATGTACCTATTGATTCTATGAATGTGAGGTCTTACGCTAAAATTTCGTGTACCTCAATCAAATACTATGTACTTACTAATACATAGGTATTGATTTCCTATGTACTAGTACATAGGTATTGATTTCTTATGTACTAGTACATAGGTATTGATTTCTTATGTACTAGTAAATAGGTTTTCATTGCCTATGTACCTAGTAGATAGGTGTTGATTTCAATGACCACAATATAAAAAGAACACTGAGCTGTATAAATTAATATACGGCTAACGATATCTACAACGATTATTTAAAATTAGATATTAAATGTTATGATTAATATCACTTGTTACATTAGTAATACTTAGTGACGTGCAATTTAATGACTTCGAACTTCGAATCAAACATTTGAGTCAATGATACGAAGTATTGATTTTACTGCACAAGACCAATGTAATTTATTATTTTATGACGCTTATTAACTCTTAAAAAATGTTTTACCTAACTACCATAACATTTCTGGCTTTCGAATTATTTAGAAAGTAGGTGTCTAGTATTAAATTTCAGAAGTATATTTTCATTTTTTATACACATGCATAACAGGAATGTATACGTATGTATATCATGCCATAGTAATTGTTGTTCTTGAAATGTAATCTAATCCGTTTATAATCCGAGTCTTCGTTACAATTATCTCATTATTTGAGTATGAATAATCTGTGGACAGTGGTTTATAGTACTTAGGTAGAAGCATAAAATCTATGTTGGATATTTCTTGTTATGATAAAAATGTTGATCTGAATGTATTTGATAAACAAAATTATTTCTTTAAGGCTGTGTTTTGCATTTTCACATTGAGATTATTCTCTCAAAATTTATACAATAACTATTTAGTACCCTGATACTGCTGAGTTTAAATGTAAAATGTTCCATTTTTTTTTAAATTAGCCTCTATATATAGAGTGTAATATTTACCCTATTGTCTCCCTGGGTACCTAATTTATCAGGAAATGTATTAAAAATGTGCGTCATATGAGGAGGTTTAAAGAGAGCATTAATATCACGGTAGGCAGCGGCTTCGCAGAGCCCCTGGCATTGCAGAAGTCTATGAGCGACAGTTTCCACTTACCATCAGGTGGGCTGTTGGCTCGTCTGCCACTATAGGCAATAAAAAAAAAAAAAAAAAATATTTTTTTTATTTTTATATTCTTTATTTTTTATTATAATGAAATCTGGAATGCTATTTTCACGACATAGATTTATCTCGCGAGATTTATGCAAAAAAAATTTTTTTCGGCCTTGTGATTTTTTTACCTGAAAGTACCTACTTGTTGTAATGTAAGTATATGATTTTTTATTTATTTTATATCAGAGAAATCTCTAGGTCGCGAATATAGCTGTAGAGTTCTAATGGGACATTGGATTAAAAAGGTGATTGTTTATTAATAATGTGTAAACTATCCTGAAGGGAACAACAGGGTTTTTGATGCATGTTATAGTTAAACCTATGGTTATATTAATTATTATTATACATATTTATTTGTACTGGTTAGTTGACTATTTTCACAGTAATTAGGTAGGTACCTGATTGTTTTCTTTCCAGCCACATGCAGTCCGATGCGATGGTACAATACAAAACCATATGCGGTTCTATTTATCTACAAATATGCGGTGGTACTGTACTATTAGCGGTTGTATGCTGAAATGTAAACTTACACATATATAATAAAACGATCAAATTAAAATTATAGTTGCAAGTTGAGTGTTTAAGACCTATAATGTAGTTTGGTGTTTGAACAGTAGGTAGTGCTTTATGTATGTTAACGCTGTGTACGTATACATAGATGAATTCACAATACATGTATGGTTTGCGATATCGCAATTATAGATCCAGGCCAGTATTGGTATGTTATATGTTATATAGTTATGAAATATAGAAACGTTAAAAATGCTATGACATTTTTATTAATTAATCCTGTAAATTATAATTCTGCAAAAATTTTATTTCTGGTTTTCATAAAAATAAGTAGGCAAGTAGGTACATACAATAAAGGTAATTCACAAGCTGTTCCTTAGTGACGCTTCAAGTTTGGCATACAAAGTCAATTGCATATTGCAATTCACGATCGGTTACGTATCTCGCCGGAAACGACGTTTTCTCGAAAAGGTAGGTACCTACTTACAGACGTAATCATCCACGTTTCGCCAGCTATGTTGGATTTCATGCAACAGGAGTGAACCTCAAGGGCGTTGCCAAGCAAGGGGAGGGCGGGGTAGGTGAACAACCCCCTCGCTCTAAAAACATTCTAAAAAAAGTAGCCAAATGTAAAGCAACTAAAGTCCTAGCCTATGACTTGTCTCGACTTGCTTGATAGATTATTCCCGTACGTCGAAACTCAAAATACACCGATTCCATATATGCTATTTATAACGTAATGGGTCCCCGAGACGATCAAGTGCAAGTGCACTTGTCAAGTGACAAGTCTACGTGATTGAAGCGAATAATGATCATTTACCGCGTAAACTTGACGCTACCGTCAAGCGATTTACGGCTTGATGGCAATTGACAGAAATTTTAATTGACAACACTTGATGTGCTTGTGCTTGACAAGACTTGATATGTTTTTCTCTTAGAAAACAGGAACATCGTAGAGCGTTTAGGCGCAAAATGTTCAATTCGTAAAATGTCCAGTTCGCATATTGTCCAGTTCGGATAATGTCCAATTCGCAGAATGTCCAATATTCATTATAACGTTGTCACCACTAATTGGTGGGGGATTTAAGTATGAATAATTCAATAAGTAGCTAAGTTACTAGGAAATCACATTTAATTTTGTCACTTTATTTTAATTCAACATAAATTAAAAAATCAATATAAAAGAACGCTGCGGTCTAGTGATTGTAAAATTTGTAAATCAGTATCTAGTTTTAGTAACTAGGGTTTAAATATAAAAACGTAGAAATATGTTTTTTTTTTAAACTTAATTGTAATATGACCATTTTCTAGTTTTCTTAACTCCTTTTTGTACTTATTGATTTTTTTATTGATTCTACGTTCTGCGATTTGGACATTCTGCAAACTGGACATTTTGCGAATTGGACATTCTGCGCCTAAACGCATCGTAGATGGCGGACGACGAACAAGCTAGACGCAGCCTTGGCGAGAAGCGCCACCATAATTACCGAGCGTGATTTTGTCCTATTGCTAATATCTCTCTACAGGGATTATCCTGTACTATGGAGTATGCTGACAAAAATAAAAGCTCCATCTGCGACGACTTTCTTGGGCACAGATCGGTAGGCGACTGTGGCGTGCGCGCTTGACGGGACTTGACGGCACCTTTAATGGGCGTCAAGCCCTTTATTAAGTGAAACTGTCAATCACGTAAGACTTATCAAGTGCACTTGATCGTCTCCGAGACCCTTTAGAGTTTGTTTGTTTGAACGCGCTAATTTCTTGGAACTTCCAGTCGGATTTGAAAAATTATTTTGCGTATGATAGCCCAGTTCCTGAGGAAGGTTATAGGCTATGTAACATCACGCTACTGTCGACGGGAGCAGAGCAGTAAGCAAAGTCGCGGGTGAAACCGCGCCACGGAAAGCTAGTTCCTAATATTCCGTATGCTCAACTACGCTCTTGCTCTGCTCTATTTTAGTGCGTGTTCAATTTAGACGTTTCGTGTCGGACTGCTGCCGCACCGCAGCGGTGCGTTGTCGTACTGCGCACGGCCGGTTGATTTTTCCATACAATTTATGCACTAAGCGTGCAGGACGGCATCGGTCCTGCTGTCGTGCGTGTGCCCCTGCATGTATTCCCCGTGGTACACCCATTGATACAACTGGTTGTACCACAGGGAATATTTTTAGTTGTTTGATCGAACGGTTGGTCCAACGGGATAAAACATTGCCTGTAGTACCAGTTCGGTCAATGGTTTTATAATTGTACCACAGGGAATGTTTTTAGTTGTTCCACCGTACGGTTCGGGAAAAACCCTGTGGTACAACCAGTTGTATTAATGGGGAATACATGTGTTCCTGGGCCATCAGCTGGCGACGCCCTTGGTGAACTTGTTTGTCGCCATTTACCGGTCTATACTGAATGTTTCCTTTACCAATATAACTTTACAAAACTAACTCGAGACAGTACCACCAAACCACTGAGGCTGTAAGTTTAATTAGTTACCTACGTTTAAATTGGGTAGGTACTTATCTAGAAGGGGGTAAGTTCTAAATGTCAATAACAATAAGACAAATTGTGTGATTTACGATCTTTTATTTCTAATCACAGTGCTGGTACACTTATAACATGAGACTAATACATATTTGTAATTAAATTAATTTATGTATTTACTTCTTGGGTACGGCGTGGGTGTAAATGGTATGGCCGATTCCGAGGAGACCGAAGATGCAGAGAGCCATTGTTAGGCGGTACAGGATACCGTCGGCTGGGCCTCCCTTCAGGAAAACTGGTAAATCGTTATCTTTCTGAAAAGTAAAGAAAGAAAAATATTAAAGCAAAGTCACTAAGAACACGTGAAATATAAGTTTTAAATGTCGGTTCAAAATAGAAAGACTTCGAGAGATGCAGAGTTCTTTACAAACGTACGGACACAAAATACACCCTGACAAGGCATACTTATGTATTTATGGATCCAAACATTTTGTCTCGTATGGGAATTGAGCCCAAAAACTCATATACAACAATTACAATGCACTACCAAGGCAGTCAAAATAAATAAATGAATATCATCATATCGGCCCATTATCGCCACGCTTGCTCAAGGCGGATTGGCAATTTCAGACATTCTCAGAGGTCCAAGTTTCCTCACGATGTTTTTCTTCACCGAAAATCAGTAATGTCCAAATAAACTTAGAAAGTACATAACATTGGTACTTGCTCGGATCCCGGCCTCGTGTTTGCGAAGGGCTTATTCCACAAATCTCCTCTGAATTTGGAATCCAATTGCAAGTCTAGAATTCCCCTTTAAGGGGGAATACTGGAATTGAAAAAAATATACTATTCCACTTATCCCCCTTGAAAGCCACCTTTAGGGAGGAAAAATGGAGTTAAAAAAAAAGATTTTTCCCCCTAGATAATCCTCCCCAGGGGGGGTTAACTGGATTCTAAAAATTTAACCGTTCAAAAATACCCCTTCAGGTAATAAACAGATAAGCTAAAGTGTTATATGGGCTTGAATAGTGGCATGTTGCGTATTTCTTAGATAAGTATCATACGAATTTTATAAAAGCAAAGAGTTAGTTCGGCCAAGGTGGCGAAAATTAGGGTAGGCCTATGTCCAGCAGTGGACGTCTTTCAGCTGATATGATGATGATGAAAGAGTTTGTTCAATTATCACTGCTAAACCAATTCACCGATATTTAAAGGTATAAGAATGTATTATTCTTATAATATGTACTACTAAAGTAAGAACGGGTTAACTCTATCACCTCATTTTTAAGATACCTATTAGTAAAATGCCAAATACTAGTCAATCGTTGTATTTATGTGATTGGGTTTTGTTTTATATTATACTAGCGACCCACTTCGGCTTCACACGGGTGCAATGCTGATACTAAATATAGTATCAGCATTGCACCCGTGCGAAGTAAAAAAGCTGTGAACGTTGCACGTTGTCTATAAACATTCTGTAGTATACTTATTTACTACAGAATGTCGGTCCCCGGCCGGTACCGCCTCAAGCGCTATGTCCTTGCATTTTAAACGTAATATCTTCGAAAATATTCATTTAAATTACATGCTGTAAAGGGCCATATTGATCTATATTAAATGCCCAATGTATTTAAGTACTTAATTGAAAAAGGATTAATGCTGTCTTGCTTAAAATCCCTTCGTAAATAAGACATTATTTCTCGTAAAAAGTAAAGTATAGGTAGTAATAAAAAATATTTATTGTGGCTTAACACATTTAGTGCCACTGACACGCCTGGCGTGTTCTCACCCATCCTTATCGCCATGCTGCGAGCACGCCAGGCGTGCTCTCTGTTTTTCATCAATATTTCAAACATTTACCTATATTTTTCATTGAAACTCTTATGGCATAATTCTCATGCTGTAAGCTAAAGAATTCTGAAGTGGTTCCATGATTTAACATTTTTTTTTATGTTATCAAAAAAAGGTAATTATGTAATGCCGCGAACACGCCAGGCGAGTTCAATTACAAGAGTTCTCAACCTTTTATTGATAAGTCAATTTATTAAACTTAAAATGCTAATGCTGTGTATGTGTGTGTGTGTGTGTGTGTGTGTGCGTGTGTCTGTGTGTGTGTGTGAGTCTGTCTGTGGCATCGTAGCGCCCAAACGGGTGGTCCGATTTTAATTTAGTTTTTTTTGTTTGAAAGGTGAATATGCTGGGAGTGTTCTTAGCTATGTTTGGTGAAAATTGGTCCAAGATGGCCTTCTAGATTTGGGCGTTTATTTGATGGGGGGCTATCAATTTGCGTCAGATCATCATAATATTCTGTTTCTGGCAAATATTTTGCTTTTTCTATAAAAAATCGTAAATAAGTAACAAAAAGTTGACATTCCCTGAACAAATTACGATAATTACTTACCGTGAAATCTATTTCTTGCCATAATTCAACTTTTACAAATACAAACACTTGTAAAACCACTATTTATACACCGTAACGACAGAAAGGCTCATGAATAAGCACGGCTCGTCGCTAAATATAGTTTCTTATGATTTTACCTTTATACAGTGCCAGTACGTGCACGCCTAGCGTGTCCACGTAATTTCATCTTGCAGTGCCGAGGGCACGCCTAGCATGTTCGCATTTTTTATAGGGCGGCATCGCCGGGAACTAGTAGAAAATTGACGTGGCAGTGAATGTGTTAACTCAGAGGGAATATTTTTTTTGTTTAGTCAACTGTTACACATTGGTGTTATTTGGTGTGACATAATAAGAAAAAAAAGTAGCAATATGTTACAGTGTTACTCAACAGGAATTTAATTCCTAATGTGTCACACTGTTACATAACTTTGTGTTACTGAATGTGAATAAACCTGATGGTATTGCAAGCTTTTTTTTGGACTTTTTTGACACTACAATTTTTTCTGCTTTTTTTCAATGTTTGTGATCGGCACCACTTATACATGTTCTTAGAATTTTTTTATGAGCGTTTACGCGTCATGAGTGGCAACGGTACAATTTAGTGTCACATTTCATGGTTTTCAATTTTTATCATTTAATCAAGTAAGTATATATTTTAAAAGTCGAAATGGTCCAGTGGATAAAGCACCCGCTTTGTAAACACGAGGTAGTGGGTTCAAATCCGGGCAAGTACCAATGTGATTTTTCAAATCATATGTACTTTCTAAGTTTATCTTGGACATTTCTGACAGACGATGAAGGAAAATATCGTGAGGAAACCTGGACTTAAAAGTCTGAAATTGCCAATCCGCCTTGAGCAAGCTTGGTGATTAATGCTCATACCTTCTGTATATGAGAAGAGGCCTTTGCCCTGCAGTGGGATAATCAACAGGCCGGTATTATTATATTTTAAAAATATGTTCTTTCTTTAAGCTAGAATTAAGTGAAAGCTGTATAAAAAGTAAGAAATCATTGCGTTTACAGTTCTAAATACATTTGAAACTTAAGTTGCGTTATTTCCATTGTAAAATAACGATTTTGTAATATAAGTCAATAAAGTCGAAATTACCTTGCTAGGGACTAGCTATTTTTACAACCACTAACAATGTGCCGATAGTGTTTTGTTTTGTCGACGGCGACGTTAATTCGTTTTGTAATTTTGCTAGCATTCATTTGTTAAAATAAAAGTGCAAATTTTTGCTTTTGCTTTTACAGAATGATATTAACATTTGACATTTTCTAGAAAAACTTTAGACAGAGCTTGAGTACTCAATCTATGTATTTATTTAACTGTACTCACTTTGCCTATTTTAAAATGAGTTTGGCTACAAGGAAATGGAATTTCTCATAGCCAAATCGGTTTGGCCACGAGGAAAAGGGCCAAATGCACTCTGGTAAGAAATCACACCACAGATCAAAACAATAACAAATGGAAGAACCATACCGAGTGCAGGCAGGCTAAGGAAGCACCGTGAGAGTTAAATGCTCGCTACACGAAACAGATGCTCCGGCTGTCGAAACAACAACTTCGGACAGTCACAGCCGCCATCACCGGTCATGGTTCTTTCAATAAACACCTATTTGTCATGGGAATTACAGACAGCTTGCATGCAGGCAGAGGAAACAACAGCAAATATACTGCTACACTGCCCTGAGGTCGCCACATACAGGGCAAGATACTTTGGCGACCCGGATTCACTGCACGAGATCGTCATGGACATCAAAAGTCTGCTGGCCTTTCTCGCGGAGCTAGGTGGAGGAGTGATCGCCGCCCACCCACACGCAAAATACGCGCACAGTCGTCGAGTTGCGGTAAACAGCCCGTTCATACCAATACCGATACCTACCAATTGTACACAGCTATTATTGTTCTATCTGTAGGTATTATATTTTCACACTTCTAATGCAGAAAATGCGTTGGAGTATACATATTATTCAGCTATATTCATAATCAGCATGATGACTGCTGCCACTGTAGGGCACTGGCCTCTCCCAAGAGAGGTATATATAGGCGATATTTAGTAAACAATACTGAACCTGCAAATTTTACCTATAAAAAGTTGTTTAAAATCTTTTATTTTACACATTGCAACTACCTTTATACCAAAATATAAAGGTACAATTAAACTACTGGTTCAGATGTATGTCTGTAGTAACAGTGCTTGTTATTCTTTCGGTGATTATTTTGGCCCCAAGACATATTACCCTTTTACTCTTTTAATTGACTGTCCATACTATGGTGTACCTATCATATTTGGTAGATATGCGTGTCAGGCGAATTGAAACACACTAGTAGCAATCTTATCACAGGATACTGCCTGTATTAGATGATTTTTCTGCTGCCTTCTTTTGTGACAGTATATGGAAGTGAATCCTTTGCCCTGTTGTGATACTCTAATGGGCTGCTTCAAGATTTGTTTCTTGTAAAATAACTACTAACCCAGTTACCTTTGCTGATAAGAAGATCCGACTGATAGATATGATAATAGAAATAAATCTTATTATCCTATTTACAACAGCTAAATCTCAAATAAAGATTATCAGATAAACACCTATTAACTAGGTATCTACTATTATTAAATGATACAAAAAATATGGTTAATTATAAGGGATTAAATACCTGGAATAGTTGCTGTTTCTGGACAATCTTGGCTGGCACGGGCGGGTACGGAATGTTAGTGCCAGGCATCAGGTTTCTCTTACCAGGGGCAGGGCATGCTTCGGCCACAGTCGATAGCGCAGAAGTGTACTGAATATTCGGAAGCTCTACTCGTTGCAGGGCAATTGGTGCCTAAGGAAAAATATCTTGATAAGAGCTAAGTACGTATAACCAAAATAATATACGTAAATATGAGATACTTACCACGGGGAAAAGTGGACTTTGCAAGTGTGTGGAGGCAACTAATCTGCCAGAAAGTCTGCTTAGTTGGTAATACATTTTTCTATTAGAGAATTCTAGTAATAATCAGCAAAGTGCCTGAATACCGAGCGATTACGAAACAAGTACTTTTTTAAGGCACGTTCTGAAACTAAAATAGTATCTGCTGAATGTGGCACACTCACACTACACACTAATTGACACTAATAAAATGCTTTTGCTGTAATTTATCACATCACAAAATTATTTTGTTACAAGTTTAATCTATAATTTAACTGTTATTATATAAGATTTTAAAATAGCAATATATTAAATATATTTTCTCCAATGAAGTTACGCAACAGTAATGATACTTTTTGAACACCCTCTCAGCTAAGTTTGGTAACATCAAAAAAATTAAGTAAATTGAGCAAAAGTTAGAAAAAGTAAACAAAAGTTTTGTGGGTGTTGAAAATAAATTTTGTTATCAGAATAATAAAAAAAAAGAACTTTTGACTGTTATGTTCCAAAAATTTTAATTCTTTCTTGATTCCGAACGAAACTGTCGGCCATATTTCTTTTCGAGTTTGACGTTTCTCTTTTACTTTGAGCACGTTTTTCAGAGAAGGTAAGGCTGTGAATTAATGCAAAATATCTTTCGATAATCGTTAAATTTATTCAGTGTCTGTGTGTTGTAAATTATAAGTGAAAATTTAATTATTCAAGTTATTTGGCTGGAGCGTAAAATAGTATTCAAATAAACAGTATTGTCATTCCAAATTTGAATATCCGCGTGGCGTGTCATGTTCGAGACACCGCCTGGCACTTACAGTCACTTGTTTTTTGTAAAATCAGACGCACAAGTCGCAAGCTCCAGCTCCATAGATATTGGTGTGACTATTTATTCCTTCTTTCCAGCTCTACAATGCAGATCTTCGTAAAAACACTCACGGGTAAAACCATCACCCTAGAGGTGGAAGCATCAGATACTATTGAAAATGTAAAGGCAAAAATTCAAGACAAAGAGGGAATCCCTCCGGATCAGCAGCGTCTTATCTTCGCTGGTAAACAGTTGGAGGATGGACGTACTCTTTCCGACTACAATATCCAGAAGGAATCAACACTTCACTTAGTGCTCAGGCTTAGAGGAGGTATGTACTTATAGATGAAAGCCGTATTTTCTAATTATCTCGTGTCTTAACCCCAAGATAGGCAGTTACTAGAAGTTCTAATTATGACTAACCTTTATTTAGGTACCATTGAACCTTCTCTCCGCATCCTGGCCATGAAATACAACTGCGACAAAATGATTTGCCGTAAGTGCTATGCCCGCCTACACCCCCGCGCTACCAACTGCCGTAAAACCAAGTGTGGCCACACCAACAACCTCCGCCCCAAGAAGAAGCTGAAGGATTAAGTTACTTTACTTGAAATTGCAGTACCATTTCATGTTATTTTGCAATTAACAATAAACCCAAATTAATAAAAGTGTAATACCAATTAAATTGACTTTTTATAAAATATATGAACACAAGCCCATCTGTTACTTCTAAGCATTCTATTTAGGTTTCTCGGTAGAGCATATTGATTGAAACTCATTATTATAATATAGATTCTGGACAATTTCTGTATCAATACTGGAGAAATAAGATTCACTCTAATTACCGTTTACCATCTTAAATTCCAATAAGATTTGAAAGGTAGGTATGAATGTATGGTCAAATAATTTGTCTGCATTTTATTAAAATCAGACAATATGTCTGGTTGGGACTAACATTGAAGTAAAATTTTGGATCAATCTCAGTAGATCCAAAATTAATAATTTAATGGATCCGGACTCATGCTTCATCTAGGTTCAAGGTCCCGTGCAGGCATGCTCCAACTGAAGATGTTATTGGACAGTGAATCAGTAAATTGTTTTCTCTATATGATTCATGAGATCTAAAACAATTCTGTAAGAGGAGTGAATTTATATGTAGAATAATATGATTAATTAAATTGAAACTGTTTTTATTTATATTCTATTTATATACTAACAAGCTAAAAAAAATATATTATTAAAAATGTAGATGTTTATTCAATGAGAGGAACCGTACAAATAACGTAACGGAGAGTTGGTATTCTAAACAATAAAGAATTCAAAAAACCATTATGTTACCATGAATAAATTGCTAACAGTGACATCGCAAAATACCGATTCTATAGACGAACTAAACGCTGCAAAGAATACTGTGCGAAAGACCATTTTATTTTTAATTCGCAAATGCAAATAATTCATAATAAAATATAATTGCCCCATTTTTTTTGAAAAAATGCGTTTAAATAAATCCTATTGATTATCTAAAATTGTGTATTTTTCTTGACTGTACTAATCATCAGTTGGTGCACGCCGCACAGGACCTTGCAAGTCCCTGTGCTTCACCCAGGTGGAAGTACGTAAGTGAAGCAGGGGTCTGGGCCCGATCCACGGTTGTAGCTAAGGGTACACAGGAAAAGGGGTAGGGACCGTTGTCCAATCGTTTTACTGCATTATTGCGGTTTTTAGTCTGAGAAGTGCTGATAAGTAACCATTGGATTGGGAAATAGAAAAATAAAACGAAATGTCATTATAAAATAGATTACTTTTTTTTTAAATAAATGCATCAACAATTCAACTTGACTAAACAAGAGTTCATATTTATTATCATTTCATTCACATTAACCGCTTAGAAGGCAGCCATGACTGTATTTCACAATATCATCTTAAAAATATATGTAGTTCTACAAGCTGTTGCCCCACGACTTCGTTCGCGTTAAAATTCAGATGTGTGCCTGTATGATAGCTTATAAAAATGTATACTGACAGTTTACTGTCCTTGTTCATCATGTTATGGGATGATTTCGCAAAATCCTGTGTTAGTGAGCGTCTATGTCCTAAAAGAAACCCCCATGCAAAAATAGAGACTCCCTAGCACTTATAGTTTCTAAGATTTCGTGGTGAGTGACCTTTTATATCCTTTTATTAATATTTTAAATGCGAAAGTTTGTGTGTGTGTGTGTGTGTATGTGTATGTGTGTGTGTGTGTGCGTGCGTGCGTGCGTGCGTGCGTGCGTGCGTGCGTGCGTGTGTGTGTGTGTTTGTTACTACTCAGCGCCTAAATGTCTGAACCGATTTCGATTCGGTGCTAGAGGGACATAGGCTACTTTTTATCCCGAAAATCGGGCTGGTTCCCGAGGGATACAACAAAACATACTTTACGCGCGGGCGAAGCCGTAGGGCGCAGCTAGTATATATATAAATAGTGATATGTGAAACACTACAATATAAATCTCATAAATGTCACTGTAAACTTATAATTAGAGTAAAAATTTATGCAACAACAATATAATAAAAGCATATAAGAATTGGACGGATTAATAATCACCTCGGTCTATAAAATGTACTCTGTGATACACACATTCATATGATTGCACTATATTGTTATGGAATGTGTTACACCATGCCGAAATGAACAACTTTAATTTTAGGCGGTTTCGGAGTGTTATCTGAAAAAAAAAGGAAAATTTGATTAAAGAGTATTCAGATTGACGATATCACCATGCAATGAATGAGATTAGCTGAGAATACAAATCCATGCATAAAGAGATGAAATAAATCATGCATGTTAGTATCTATGCCTAAATTAACATACGAAGAAAAATTTATAAAAATGGTGTTCCTGCTATGCTGGTCGTGGTTAATAATTCTAAATTATAGACATATTTCTGTTGTAATAAACGCCTGAAATTTCAAATTAATATTATGTTTATCTGCCTTGCATAGGTATATATATTTATATTTTTACTAGCGGACCCGACAGACGTTGTCCTGTCTTAATTATTATCTCATTTTTCGCAGAACCTTCTCCTGACAATAACAAACACAACCAAAAAAGAATTAACGGAATCGGTCCAGTCGTTCACGCGTGATGCCTTGACCAAGGGAAATAGGGATTTATTTTTATATAAATAGATATTTCTAATCTCCCATTCTACAAACCCTCTTTCACCTACCTACAGATATCCCCCGTAAACTTTTTACTACTTTCCCTATTCCCCTCTCGCTTCTTTCCCACTCCTCCAATCCCCCTTCTTCCCCACTCCTCCCATTCCGCTTCTCCCCTCCCTCCCTCTCCCCCTCCCTCCCCACTCCTCCCATTCCGCTTCTCCCCTCCCCCTCCCTCCCCTCTCCTTTTCCCGTCATTCCACTGTCCCTTTCCCTGGCTTCTCCCTCATTTCCACCTCGCTTCCCCCTCATTTCCCTCTCACTTCCCCTTCCTTCCCCCTCACTTCTCTCTCGCCCGCCTCCCTTCCCCCTCTCTTCAATTTTCAAGTAGCTAACTTTAAAAGCAAAGATCTTCTCATATAATATTTTATCCCTAATTTCATCCCTCTAAATCCAACCCAATTAAAAAAAAAATATGAGGTTCTTTTATTTTAATAAAAGTATTCCAAAACCAAATTTCAAAACTATGAAGAAGTTTCATACAATCGTATTCATCCCTTTTCAGACCACCCTTAACATTTAGGGGGATGAAAAATAGATGTTGTCCGATTCTCAACCCTAGCCGATATGCATACAAAATTTCACGAAAATCGGTCGAGCCGTTTCGGAGGAGTTCAATAACGTGACACAAAAATTCTGCTGAATAAGTACAGTAACAGTGCATCAGAAACATCAGCTATAAACGAAAACAATTATATGTTTCGAAAAAAATATTTATTATTTAGAATATAAAATTATTATGTCAAAACCAATGAGGGTGTTTAGGAAATATTCGGCACTTGTTGGAGCCACTTTGGTAAAAAGTCTTCCTTTTTGACAACGCTATCAAAACAAATATTGTTCAGTGTTCATTTCGTAAATTTTAATGTTTAATTTACATAATGAATAATAATAATTCACGTGCCTAAGGACAAAAAATAACTGCTGAGAGGATTTTCTTAAATGGCTCACGAGGTGGCAGCACTGATGCGTCAGGTCTAGATGCGCAACGTAAAAGTGAAAGTGGCGCCAGCTGGTGACAACGGTTCTTTTCCCTCATTATTACTGAATTGTAAAACAATATTTTATGACGAATATCGAATCATATAATTAGTTCAAGATAAATCGTGCTAAATGCGTGCTCACACAAATAGGGGTGCATTGAGAATGGCATGCGTCACACTTCGACGTAGTCGAGCGTAGTACCGGCGGGAGGCTGCTGCGGGGCGAAGGCGGCAAGGTACTTGTGAGGCGGGGTCAGCGGCAGGCTCGCTGCTAACTCCCGGGTACGATCCGGCTCCTGTGTACGCTTAGGTGGTTTGTTTTACTATTTATTATTACGTAGGTACCATCAAACAGGGTGAATAACAACAAAATTGGGATTGAGAAATTCTTGATTAATTTATTTTGATCTCGGCTAATATCTTAGTACAGTCTACTAAACTAAGATAAGATAAGAATTTCATAATCAAAGTTTCCTTTCTATTCACTCCCGTTTGACCGGGTACAGTCAGCGTCAAATAGTTAGTGACATTCAGAGTATTCAAACAATAGACGCAACCAAAAAGTCAATATACCGATACAAAGTTTTCCTGTTGTTGCCAAAAATATACTTACACCCAGTTTCTGAAAGGCCTGTCAAATCATTGTTCAACTAACACGACTGTTAATTTAACATGGCTGTCAAATCAATTCGAGTTTCTGAAACGATCATCAGTGCAAAATTAACTGATCTATGATTACTTTGATTTGACATTAGCTTTGTTTGAAAACAATCCGAATGTCAAATCAATTGGCACTTGACATGAGATTGATTAGTTAATTTTTGCGTTGATCAGCCTTTCAGAAACTGGATGTCTAGCCCGTCGTAAAAATTCGAGTCCTTTGATCTTTAACACTGCTAGATACTCTGATACTCATGCTAATATCCGAAACAGACAATTATGATCTAAAAAGGAACAATATTAAATTTAACAAGATGTCTAAAATAGACAGTTTTCATAGAAAAAAAACAAATATTACAAATAATACTGCATTAAAAATATGTTTTTATATACCATAATTATGTAAACTTGAAGAAATAACTTAGTTTCACGTAAAAAAACAATAATAATCATAAGTTAATTCACCGACAAGCACCGATTAGTTGACAAAGCGTTTGACAGGCATTTGATCTATGATTACGACATAACTAGCGTTTCAGAAACCCAATACGGTGGTTAACATACGATACTCGAATCAAATTTAACAGCTATGTCAACTGACCGGATAAACAAAATAAATTGAACATCCATGCTTTTAGCAACCCAATTGGCACTTGACATGAGATTTAACAGGCAATTAGTTAATTTTTGTGTTGATCAGCCTTTCAGAAACCGGGTGTTAGTCTCTCAAAAGGTGAAGACGTTTAAAATGTCTTATAAATAGGTTCAGTTGAATTGCCATAATTATGTTTACAACTATCCCGTCAATGGTATCCAAGGATACGAAAGAATTTCGTAATAATATAACTTTGATACATGACATTGATTCATAGACACTCTTGCTCTGAGATTATATACTTACTTATACTCATTATCAATAGTAAACGTCTATGTACGAAATTCTTTACAAAACAAAAGACATGTCTATGACGTCATGCTTGAAATTAAAAGGACAGCAGTAGTATCTGTTCCTTTCATAGTTACCATAATATTTATTTGAATACTCTGAGTGTCACTAACTATTTGACGCTGACTGTACATACTTAGGCATAAAGTATAATTATATTCTTCACAAAATTGATTAATATGGTTACAGCCTGCAGTATTAGTTATCGGCGTACTAAATAACACATTACTGTGGTTCCTGATCTACATGGAGCAGAATGATGCTTTTCCTCTACTAACAGTTCAGCAAAAAAAAAAATGAACAATACTTTTTTAAATAATACTTAGAACAAATAGTATTAAATTGTTACATCATAGACCAATATAAATTTTAATAACTTTTTCTAATAGATAAAGGTATTTTTAGTACATAGCAAACTTACCGACACAACAGCAATGGTGACAGTATCAGAGAACTTTACTTTATTCTTTTCACTTCGCTGCTTTTCTGACACATCACTATCTCTATACATTCTATCTTTCAAACTCGTACTTGGATGATAATTATTATTATTATTTTGGTATCGATACAACGTATTGTTCCTTTCTGATACTTCTTCTCTTAACTCCGTTTGATATAAATGCTTGAAATGTGGTCTTTCATCTTGCCGTGGTATTATATCTATGACAGTGTGAGGTGCTTCGTTTATCGTCATAAGGCTATGCGACTTATAGTTAGATAACACATCCATACTATGCCATCGTACATTCGAATTCCGAATAGGTTTAGGATAGTCCCGTTCATAATCAACTCTGTAGTCTCTGTCTCGCACGTTTGTCGTCCATATAGTGTTGTCTCTTTCTAGATATTGGTGTAACGGTCTAATGCTGTTCGTGGATGTTGGTTCGGTCTGTGTGATGGGTACTTGCATCATTGTGGGTATATCAGGAAGTGACACTCGGGGTAATGGCGGTGGTTTTGTTTTGACTATTTCCGATGCCCCGCTTAATTCGTCTTCGGATTCGGAATACGAGTGTGAACTACAGCCCGAACATGATCCGGAACATTCGGAGCCTGGAATTGTTAATGATAAATAAGTTTTAATTATATTTAAGTATGTTGAATATGTAGTTATACTTGATTCAATTAGTATACCCAGATTGTAATATAAAAATGCGTTTAGGTTTATCTACATGAGTGACTTTTGTTGTCCGTTTCACTTTTAATGTGCAGGTAAAAGATTATAGGCGAATAGACTTACATCTTATTCAAGCTTTTTTGAAATCATTCATCCTTACCAATACGGGAATTTACAGATACGGCTAGTAACGTTACATAATGTAGGTACTAAATTATACCATAGTAGCTGCCCGCAACGCGGTTTCACCTGCTTTAAGTTACATCTTTGGTTACTGTTCTACTCCCGTCACTAATAGCGTGACTCTACATAGCCTATACCCTTCCTTATGAACTGGGCTATCAAACGCAAAAAGAGTTATTCAAATGCGACAGGTAGGTGGCCGAAGCGATCGTGATATATACCAGAGTGGTTCGCGTTCGCGTATTCGGCGGCAAGCGCGGCGGCCTCGTCGGCGAGCGGCAACAGTCGCAGGCGGCGCGCCGCCCAGCGCACGTCGGCGAACAGGTCCCACGCCGACAGGTCCACTGCTAGACGAAGCGCTTTCTCGCAGCGACCGCGCCTGACACACACCAATATACTTATAATAAAGAATAAACCACTAATAGGCGCCGCAGACAGGGCAATAAGCATGCACAACTCATACTGGCTTTTGCTAGCATCACAACTCGCTACGGAAGTACAATAGGGTAGTTAATTCTATATGAGAAAAATCTAAAAATATATTATTAAGATAGTTTAGACAAAAAGCAGTCGGAAAACTTTAGTTTTAGTTCATAAAATAGCAAACCTTATTTTAGAATTCAAGTCAAAGGTTTTAACTTTTTAATCTGTTTCTTAACACCATATTAAATAGTAGTCGCCATGTTATTACGTCATACGGCTATTTAGAAGTGTCAACTTAATCCGTCTCATACTACCAAGTACCAGTAGGTGCTAATACGTAAACTTGGATATGCGTAGCAGCTAATTACGCGCGAAATTAATAATTGAATTTATGAAAGAAGAATGCCCAAATATGGGCCCATTTTATGGCAGCGTGCAGCAGATTCAATAAATTAAAAATTAGGCTTTATTTTTTTTTATTTTTTATGTTTACTTGTGACTTATTACCATTTTTTTACCCTAGCAAATACATATTGAACTAAAATCACAATATGCGTCAGTCAACATTTGCTTGGCAGAATGTTGCCAGATATCAGATTTATTTCAATTAAATACCCAATTAATGGCGTTGTGTGTAGTTGTTGAAATATTATTATTATTATTATTATTGTAAACGATTTAAAATAGCGATTTATCGAATCGATTCTGATTTTTTAAGGTTTTATTTTCGGAATCACGTATTCTTGAATTTGTACTAAACATGCATGCTTTAGCTAAGATTACATACTAAGATAAGTATTTTCCAGCGAAAAGCACGAACTAGTAGATATACACAAAGGTTTTAAAAGATGTGTCAAAATCAAAAGAATTTTGATCTTGATAAAATTATTTTACTACTCAACCAAGCGAAGTAAATGTCCGTGTTAAATACGTTCTTAATTTTTTAGTTATTAAAAAAATAAATAAAAAAAAACGGTTACCGAATTAAACAGTTACTTAGTTGTAATCAAGAAGTTGCAAAAAAAATGCTATTAGTTTAATCTAGGAGACATACAACAGTGGCAGAGATAGCCATCTTTGAAAACGAAAACGGAACAGTATGAAACTAATAAATAATGTTACGTTACAACTTTTTCTGATTTCTTGTACGGCTTGTTGTTTTTAAGGTAAATTATACTTCAATCATTACACCTAAAGATACAGTATAGCAATACTAACAGCAGTGTTTCGCCTATGCAACTGGAATTGTAATTGTCTTGTAGTATCGCACATTAGGTTGATAAGTAAGTACCTACCTACTCTTAAACACCTAAGGCCTTTTTACGGGAAATATTATTTTTCATGTTAAATGTGAGATATCTTCTTACTAAAGACCTAAAGGTTTTTATATCATTAACAATATTAACAAATTGTCATTGAAAATTGAACAGCAATTTTAGGGCCCAAAGCTCTTAGGTTTATTGGCGTTCTTTCAGTTAATTGTAATCATAAACACTTATTTTTCATTTAACAACTAGGTATTTACTTTTTAAGAAGTCGTGATTTCTAAAATGACCTCTAATAATTGGAATCGATTTGATGTATTGTTATTTTAAATCCTTTACAGTTATATTGAAACAAATCTGACAACTGGCAACATTCTTGCAAACATAATTAAGTTGAGTGAAGGATATATAATACTTAATTATATAATAATAATTATGATTTAGTTAAATGTGTATTTATTTGTAATTTTAACGCTAAGGTAAAAAAAATCGTAATAAATCACAAATGAACAAGAAAAAATAAAGTTTATTTTTTTAATATATTGAATTTCAAATCGTAAGTGAAAATTAATTTGGAAGGAGTCAAATCGTATTTTATAACCTCAATTTCAACAACAAGAGAGTTGATTTCTCTTGAACCTGCATAAATAATTGTGAATTATTTTTAGAATATAAAACAGTATTTTTTTGTCTATAAAATAAAATTAAAATCACTAAGACACAGTAATTTATCTAAAACTCATAGAATTGTGGGCATTCTTCTTTTCATAAGTGAATTTTTTAGTGGTTTATCTGCACTATAGAATCTAATTGAGACACTTCTAAAAAATGGGTGTAGTAACCCTATTGGTGCATTTTCAGTGCATTCGAAAGCATGTCTTTAAAATCGTGGTTTACGTTTAAAATTTTAGTGAGCTCAATTCAGAAGAAATAAAATATTAATGTAGGTATTTATGGCTCAGACGCAAAATACCAGCATCTCCATCTCTAAATACCAGATTCGCATATTACCAGACGGATTCGGTCACCTAGGGCCACTTACTCCAACGACCACCGACTAAATTCCTTGTTCGGCCATTTCCTATTAGGTGCTTTTCCTGGTAAGGCCATTCCTCGAATGACCTCTATGTGAATTCCTAATTGGGCTACCTCCTCTAATGACCACACTATGTATTCCTAGTTTGGCTATTTCCTTGAATGACCACTATAGTGCAGTCGAGGTCAAAATATATTTACACTTTGGGACCTTAACGTCTTTGACACAAGGCCCAAAAGTATAAAGATATGTAACTTCGACTGTGCCTTAATTCAAGGCTATAACTACTGTACGGGTTTACACCCTACCAAGCCACCTCTGGGGCATACAGGCATTTCTATAGGATGTCTCTACCCTTGTGACCATCAATCCCGAAATTACTCAAAATAGAAAAAGTTAAATGGGTTTAATTACAAATTAGGTTTAAAGTATTTCAACTGTATGTTACATGTAATTAATGTTATTTGTTTTACTATTTTATTTATTATTGATCTATTCATCTTAATCTTAGTAAGTGTTTGAGTGAACATAATTATATCATGGTGTAAAATCGGGGGCGGTGTTTAGGTTTTTAACATAGGAAAATAATTAATAAAAGTATGACGTTATAATTAATATGTATTACAAAAATAACAACATAACAAAAAAAAACAAAGACATTGCCTAAACGTTGAACTTACTATTTTGGATTCTACGAATGGCCTATCGATTGGATATTAATTGACATCAAGACAAGGAAGTTGGCCCTTCAGGGATTTACCCGTAAAGAGAAATGTGGCCATTTGAGGAAGTGACCGTACAAAGAAGTCGCCACTAGGAACGTGGCCATTTGGGGATTGAGCCGTTAGGGGAAATGTGTTCGTGGCCCTTTTAGCGAAGTGGCCGTTAGGAGAATAGGCTATCAAAGGGAAAAGGCCGTTTAAGGAATGTGGCCCTAGGTGACCAAATCCTACCAGACTAGCAAAACACGAGATTAACAATATAATATATCAGATACGCAAAATAACAGAAGTACAGGCGAGTTCTGTTTATAGACTTTTGGGATTGGAATCGGAAACTATTTCTGTGATAGATAAAATAAGATTCTTATATAAAAACGGTCGTGACCTATTTATAAATTGCACTGGCAACTTTTGCGTTGATAGATAAGACAACACTTATTTTTAATGACATCCATTAAACATAAGTCATTAGGGGTGTTCTAAGCGCTAAAATGCCAGACTACTAATTATCATCCCATTGCAGCTCTATTCTTAAATTTTCTGCAAGGCTAATCAATGAAAAATTTACTAATCACCTGTTAAATCTCATGTAAAGTACTAAAAGCATTAGAAATTAGTAACTAATTAGGTGAAATTAAACTAATTATTCATACTTTTAGCACCCCAATTGGTACTTCACATGAGATTTAACAGGTGATTGGTTTTTTTTCTGGGGGTTAGTGCGTTACCTCAAGAGATGATGGAAGAACTTCCTAGCGAGGTCGTGTACGGGCGGCGCGAAGCGAGCGGCGCCGGCACGCAGCGGCGCGCGCGGCGCCAGGAACGCGCCCAGCGCGCCCACGGCTGCGGGCTCGCCCTCTCCCTCGCTTGTGGCAGGGGGCGCTGTGAGCACACGATACGACACATAAGTTAATATAAGTACGATAGTATAAAACGATTTGTTTGTCTTTATAATCATTACCAATTTAAAAACGTCTACTGTTTGCTCTCTCCAAAAAACCAACGAGTCAACCGGATTTAGAAAAGTGTTCGAATTTGTACTTTTAAATTTCTTGTTTTTTTTTTAATTTTCCAGATATCTACTGCTGAGCATAAGCCTATAAGTAATGCCACTTCTTCATACATGTCAATACCTAAAATAAAAAATATACTTCTAATGATACTAACCCACTTTACTTCTCAGAGCCTCACAGACAATTTTGTTAATAGCCCACAAACACTCAGTACCTTCTCTCTCCCAATCCATGGCACGTAACAACGCAACTGCGTTAGATGAACGCTTCATACGTATCCATGCCTGTCAATGTTAAAATAGTAATAATTAGTTAAGTAATATTGCGTAATGCAACCATACACGACCACATGGGAAGAAATGGTATAGTTCCATAATATTTTAAATCAGAGACCACCGATTTTATTTATCAAAATCGATGATTATTTCAGTCAAAAAACGTCTACCGCTGGACATAGGCCTCCCCAATTATCGCTAATTTTGACCGGTCGATCCATTGGTTGCCTAACCTCGTCATGTGGAGCATATAAGTACATAACTAATGGCGCACACGCTACGAGAAATCGTTACGTTTTCACTGTACTTTTTAATGGTACAGTGAAAACGTAACGATTTACGAACGTAGTAGCTATAAGAGTAATAGAGTATCAACGAAAAAGATTAGTTTCTATGTATACTAATGAGTTTTGTTCGGTTATTAAAAGCACCAGAGACCCATTTATCTCTTTCTTTTTATTCCTCTTTCCATTCTTTTTGACGATTTTGGATTTGTTACATTTTTAATTATTATTGTGTATTGTGCAATTTTTATCTATAATATGTTGTCTGTGGCTTATATCAAATAAATGTATTTTCTTTATTTCTTTCTTTTTTCTTCTTAAATGGTCAGCAACGGCTTGATAGTGTCGACTTTAATATGAATTTTAGCGGCAGAAATATTTTTAAGTCTACCATAAAATTAACAGATGTCTGAGAATTTACAAGTTTAACAGTATAGTATGACAATACAGAGAGGAATTTAAAAATATATGGGTTTGACATAAGCTAACCCTAACATTGTCGTTAGCTTATGTCAATCCCATATATTTTTAAATTATTCTATGAATAGAATAGAAATCTATGCCACTTGTCTAGAGCCTCAGGTTATTTCGTCAAGATTAAAGATCTTCTGAACTACTTGCCGTTATTAATCGTGGATGTGTGATATGAAGTAGCACTAGTGGTCCTCCAGAAAATGTCATTAATATCATTGGTCCGCTTTTTACACTTGTAGTGGCCAACACTTGTAATCGGCGAGAATCTCTGTAAGTATTGACAAAACGAATGAGCTTATTATTAAACTCAGATGGTTTCTTGGCCGCTATCCTGAAGGTTGAACTCGGGGTCGACTAATAGTGATCATATTTCAATTATGAAATAGTCTTAGCTTAAAATATTTGAAAAGTTAGTTAAAAACGTGAAAATGAAAATGAAAATATATTTATTCATATATGTTAATTAAATTAACACTTATGAACGTCAAATTTTACAAAATGTCAGCAAATTAACCTACAGCCAGTTCGCTGACGAAGTAGAGCGTTTTTTATGACTGAAACTCTCTGACGAACTCAGTTAACGTTGACTAATAAAAATTCTGTCGCAGAATATGATTTTCATCTCATAAACGCAAACATACCTATTTGATATAGACAAAATTTAAAAATAGGTCTAAAAAATAATTTAAAAATGATTTCTTAATGCATGAAAAACTAATATGTATACCTAACTATAAAAAAACATAATATCTGATCGGAGGAGGATTCAATCCCTTTGAATCATTATATCTTACCTTAAGTATGAAGTAAGCTCTAAACACTTAGAATGATGATGTAGCAGTGACAACGCTCGATCGAAGCATTGCAACCGTCCACCTTCTTCCGCTGCTATTATCAACTCGCCAGCCCATTGTATCTCAGTAGCAATCTGCAACGAACAATTTTTTTTAATGGGTTGCAATGTCAATGTTTTATACATTAAATATTTCGATGTTAAAGAAGTGGTGGATATCATGCCAATTGCTATCGTGGTATTTTTTTTGCATTGTCACCTCCCCTTATGGAGACTTTGTCTCTTCCTCCTAATCACAGCTTAATAATAGTGAGATTACAGAATTCTCTTGAATCTAGAATTTTTCGATAGTATTTCACAATGTATTGACTGGACATTCAATCATTTTTTAAGTATATCTATATATACTAATATTATAAAGAGAAAAGATTTGATTTTTTGTATGTTTGTTTGTTTGCGACGATCTAGTTAAAAATCTACGTCACCGATTTTAAAAAATCTTTTATCTTTAGAAATCAATAAATATTATATATATTTTATTTTAAGCGCCTTCATAAATCTGAATGATGCAATACGACACTATTGCTATAATATTTTTCGTGGGAGTTTGTTGTTAGAACGAATGAAATTTTTGATACAGAAGCGATGCGAGGGCGGACCTCTAGTTAAAAATAAATCTACAGTACTTACAAAACCAGCTCTCGTAGTATGCGTCAAACCAGCGATACAGTGTACAACATGTAAGGAACCGTCGATACATGCGATTAATAGTCGCGTGTCGCACGGCGATCGTCGCACTACTCGCACTGGAGTAGATAAAGACACGTGTGTCGCATTCTCGCGAGAACACGACAGTTTTGTCGCATGGTCTTCGGTGCTTACGTCGTATCGAAGCCATTCTAGGTTAATACCATTCTGAAATAGTACGATATAATTAGAATTAGTCTGTAGAGGTAGGTCGAAAGAATTTAAATATTTAGGTTAGTAATTCAATTTCTGCCGTAAGGACGCGTTTCAGTTTAAATAATTCGAAAGAGAACCGGATATGTCATATTATTGTTCGAATTAATTTAGGTCGGTACTTATAACTATGCAGTAAAGAGATAATGCTGTATGGCGATATGAAAAGTTGTTATGGTAATAATAGCATAGTTTCTTATTGCTTACCTTATGGCAGGTAACTTGCTGCACAATATGAATGACATTGTCACCTTTAAAAGACAGTTCTGCAGATAAAGTTTCATTTTCCAGCTGGTGATAAGCTGTTAAGCTAATTTGATGTCTGAAAAATAAATATTCATTCATAATAAGAAATATTTATTTGTTGTGTTTAATGACCAATTCTGCACAAGAGAACAAGCTATGCGACTCAACTGTTTTTTAAAACCTTCGTAATAAACACAATATAATAAAAGGAACAAACTGAAAAGTGGAAGTGTGGCGAAACTAAAATATGATTTAATATATTACCCATTAACAGTATATAAATGTAGATTGGCATGATCCTCAACCACAGGACTCCAAGGCGCAGGTTCAGCTACAGTTACACTCCATACTAAAACTCTGGCACTACCATTTATCTCACTTGTTGATATGTATCTCTCTGTTCTACGACTGCTGCCACCTAGTTCTATGTTCTGAAATGAATTGATTTTTAAAGAAAATTCTGAAGATTACAAAATGTACATATGTATACCATTTATATTTAAAATCACAGTATCTACTCTGTCTTAAGAAATAAAGATGTAACTACAGGATAAAAGTAAAAAGTAAAATTTGTGCCAGTAAAGGTGCCAAAAGTAAAGGTGTATAACAATTTTATAAAGTTGGATAAAAGAATAATATTTAAATGTATGGGGACTGTTAATGAATATATCTTGTTATTAACTGTCTCTGTTTTTAAGTATTATTATCAGAGATTGGAAATTTCAGTGCATATTTACCTAAACTTTGTGGAAGGACATAACATAAAGGGTATAATACAACCTCTAAAATACTGGTTTATATATTATTAACTTGGGTAAATATGCACAGAAATTTACAGAGATTGTAAATTCCTATGATATAATTATGATGGACTGAAGTAATTAAGAGTATATTTTATAACATGGTCATTAATCTTTTGTTGAAGCAGCTTTCCCTTAAGAATCATAAATATTAAATTATATAATGACATTACTTTAATTACAACTGAATAAAGCCAATTATCTTAATTAATGAAATTAGACCCTACTAATGATATAACTTGAAAAAAGAAATTATTTATACATAAAACAATTGGTATCAGTATTATTTTTCTATTTAATAGAAGTAAAGTAATAGATATAATAAAAATATTAGAAGTTATTAGTTATTTTATTAGTTGAGGTATACAAATGTAAGTTAATAATATTATTCACCTGTAAATGTGGATCTCTGTCGGTGATTCTGCATGGTTGATTGATATCTGTTTTCCCAAATGTTACTAAAGTAGCTGTTCGGTCACTGTGTGTGAGTAAAATGTATGATTCGCAAAGTGCAACTGCAAAATAAAATTATTACTGTTGAGTAAGGCTTCACATTTAACAAAAAATACAAAGTTATATGTACTCAACCCATAATAACCTTCTGGGCCAGCACAATATTAACTAGTTTACAAGTATAGAATCAACCATTTTTTTTTAAGAAGTTTCAATGTTGTGTATTAAAAGACTGTTGCAAAAAATTGGCATAAAGCACCTGTCTTATAATAAGATTTCATTAGTAAAAAAAACCATTAATACTATCCTATGGAGACCATGGTAGAGTAGGTAAGATGCCACATCCTCTAAACAATTAATTTTGTGAAACAATTATTTATAATAAATTATAAATATTTCTCACCATTAGATACAGTTTGTCCAGACAACTTTCCAACAAAATATCTATCAAATAGAATCTGTGTGATATCTAAAGTGGTTGGTTTAACAGTGAGGTAGGCGATCACTCCTGAAGAGAACACTATAGTAATAAGGGTATCTGTCGTCCATTCACAGGTGATGATGCTTTTGTCTCGAAGTTTGGACTCCAGTTGTCGGACTTGCCGTGGGTGAGCAGCGCGCCATAGACCTCCACGCCGTTCACAATAACTCCTTTTACCAGAATCGTGGACTGCCTCATCTGTTCTCTTTTTAGTTTCGTATCTAAAAATGAATGGAAAACCAGTTCTTAGATTAAGCATTACTTTATATAAGGAGTAGGAAAAATTGAACTTCTTTGACACTGATTCATTATTTTGTAATAATTTATCAGTGTCAAATATTACACATTGATCCTTAGACTTATTTAACAAAAAAAAAGAAAGCTACAAACTTCGAACTTACTTAAAACTTTTAAAGTCATTGTGTTTTACTTGTAATGTATCGTCGCAGGTCAGAAATTTTATGTCGTAATCAATCATTATTTACTAATGCACATCGCTGCAGTTATCTATTATAAAATATTCTCTTAAAAATGAATTTGGTCCTAATAAACTAAAAGTAAATATGTACTGTAAATCTGTGTGATATGTCATGACATACTTAGAGATGGGACGTATTTATGCTACCAGGTATTAAAACCAGGGTTTTGCTTCGAAGTACGGGGGCGGCGCGGCGTCCTGGTACGAGCAACGCACAGAGTACATTATATAGAGCAGAGAATACTTGCAAATATGAAAGTATGTGCTATAAGGCGAAAGCGCGATAGCATAGCATAGAAAAACGATTCATATTTCAATGTGGATAAAAAACATACTCGTATTTTGTGAATTATAAATACTTTGATCTTCAAAGTATTTTTTTATTTATACCAATTTGTTCCTTACCTTACTGGAAATACAGGTTGAATTCCTACGCAAGTATTTTAGGCGCTCGCGTCTAGTGCGGTAGGTTAGATGGGAGTGGGTTGCTATACTCGGACCCGATATTTAGCGGGTGGGACGACAAATACTTTCAAGTATTTTAAAAACATGGTTTTCGACTCTCGTATTTTTACGTACTTGTACTTAGAAGCCCTGGTATGTAATTTTGCAAGTATATCACATCACTAGTTATAATACATCAAATTACCGGAATCCGGAAGCATTCCAATGAAATGTTGCCAGGTCAGTAATATACATTATACTCATATATTACGTCATTGAATAAGATAATATTATATATATTTTCCTTTGACGAAAGATTTGTTTTCATCCACATACAAAGTAGGTACTTATTAATAACTAATTTAAAGTATGCAATGAAAGAAGCTCCTTTTAATGTACATAGTACTCAACAGATGACGCTATTTAGTCAGAGCGCTAGAGTTCGCTAGGTCTTTTCTTTGTTGTAGATGTAGTACCACAGAATACTATACACTTTTAAACCTATCAAGTTCCGGCGGCCCATCCGTTATGGCGAGAGTAGGTGCACAGGGGAGTTTTAGTCGGTATTTTGGCCGCCTACCATCTCAGGCTAGCGAGCCGGAGATAGCCGCTTCTCGTTTCCCCGGACGGGGAGTAGGCGTAAACGCATTTTCCCTGTATAAAAAAAGGTAGGTAGGTACTGTTAGTTAGTAAGTAAATCTCATTCATGTAATGTGAACTGAAATTAAATATAGTTCGTTGACGCCTATAGATATCTTCAAATGTATAAAACCTATAGATCAAGATGGTACAGCATCAATCGGTGCTTTGCATTGCTTTATATTCACGATCGATCAGGTAGCAACTAGTGATTTCTGAGGTACCTACCTCGGTGTTCCGCTTCAATTATTGGTTTCTAAAGATGAAAGAATTTTTCAAACTTTTAACATAATTTAATTTTTAATTAAATGAATCGTGCAAACAAACAAACATGAATCTTTTCTCTTTATAATATTATTAGTTTAAACTAGCTGTCCGCAGCGCGGTTTTAGGTACTTACCAACGCAGAAAAGTCTTTTACTTCTCCACCCCCGTAGATTATTGCATAGATTACACTGCACTTATACTTATACTGAGATTTGATGTTGCATAGCATATAAACTCCATAAGAATTGGGCTATCAAATGAAAAACAATGAATCAAATCCAACCAGTGGTTCCAGTGATTAGAGCGTACAAACAAAAAAATCTCTTCAGCTTTACTTAGCTAAGTAGATACTAAATATACAGGCTGCGCAAAAAGGGAACACCTTTAATATGGGAAGTAAAGAATGCTTTGGAGTGCTGTATAGAATTGGTACTCAGGTATTTTTCAAATTTTTTTGATGTTATAGTATTTTAGAAGCATTCTCTACTTCCCATATGGAGTGAGTGTTCCTTTTTTTTTGCATACCCTATATAGATGAGAAAATTGAATCAAGCACAAACAATTAACCTACTTTAAATTTTTTGTCAATTGGCAAACGTTCTAAAAGCCCACCTGGGAAGTCATCGTTGCTGCTATAATATCTGCAATGCCAGCTTAGCCAAATCACTGCTAACCGTTAAATTAGTGTGCTCTCTATGTTTAATTTTTTTGTAAAGGATTTGTCTATGCGCCAGAAAACATCTCTCGGCAGTGCTGTTTTTAAAGTTTGTGTTGGTTGGCCATTTAGTTTGTGTTTTTTGGTGTATGGAACTAATATATTAATTTTTTTAAATAAAAATACCACCTTCTTACCGGGCGGAAACTAAAAAGTAAAAAATAAATTGACTTAGCACAAAGTAATTCCTAAGTCCTCCTAAGTCCTCTGCAATCTGGTTTTAGGCCTGGACATAGTACCACATCCGCTCTCCTAAAAGTGACTGGCGACATCAGGGCCGGTATGGAGGACGGGAACGTCACAGTCTTGGCTTTGATTGATTTCTCTAATGCCTTCAACGCCGTAAGTCACGACATCCTTCTGGCAATCCTTACCCATTTCATGATCTCACCCGTTGCACTGGAATGGTTTTCAACATATCTTCAGGGGCGTCAGCAGTCGGTTCGCCTTAACGAGTCCTCAACTTGTTGGCGTGGCCTCGACTCTGGTGTACCTCAAGGCGGAATTCTATCTCCATTATTATTTTCTATTTTTATCAATCTCATTACCCCCAATCTTCAGAATGCGTATCACCTTTACGCCGATGACTTGCAGTTATATTCACAGGCAAGCACATCAAACATATCACTTGCTATCTCAAGCTTAAATAAAGATCTCGCTACAATTATGAGTTGGTCTGATAAATTTGGCTTGTCAGTGAATCCAGCAAAATGCCAAGCAATAGTGATAGGCAGTCATCGAATGATGTGCAGACTAGACCTTAAAACACTCTCTCCACTTATATATAATGGTCTGCACATCCCATACAACGCTACTGTTAAGGACCTTGGACTACTTTTAGACTCTACACTTAACTGGCGTGCACAGGTTACCAGTGTGAGCCAAAAAGTCACAGGAATTCTGCGTGCCTTTTATCGTCTAAAGAACTTTCTACCTTTTAAAACAAAGACAATGCTTGTGCAGACTCTAATCCTTCCCGTTGTCGACTATGGTGATGTGTGCTATTATGACCTGAATGCAGACTTACTCAACAAATATGACCGACTTCTTAATAACTGCATTCGATTCATCTTTAATCTTCGTAAGTATGATCATGTGTCTACCTATCGTTCCGAATTAAACTGGTTACCTATTCGTCAACGCCGTAGCTTGCGTGCTCTCACTACACTCTATTCTATTCTTAACTCTCCTTGTTCCCCATCTTACTTATCTCCTTACTTCCAATACTTGTGCTCCATACATGACAGAAACCTTCGCTCGTCAAATAACCTTCTTCTTACCTGTCATTCACATACGACAGATTTCATTCACTCCTCTTTCATAGTCCAAGCTGTTCTTCTTTGGAATAACCTTCCTCTAGAAGTCAGGATGTCCACTAACCGTTTAACATTTAAGCTGAAAGTTCGAGCTCTCCTCTTCGAAAAATTGTTGGAATCATCTCGTTGATTATCCATACTATGATATGTATATGTATATATATATATATATAATATATCTTTATATTTATTTATATATTGTAATTATATATTAGTCTCTAATAAATAATATATTACTTTTATGTAAGTATTAATGTATATTTCATGTTTATATATATTTAATTTCCGTATCTTATCCATTAAAATCTGTGTTCTTTTACAAACACCCATTAATATCACTCTGCTTCGTTGACTGCACCTACTTCGAGTGTCTCTTCACCACCTTGGGTTGACTGGTAGAGAATGCTTTTAGCATTAAGTCCGCCGTTGTACTTTTGTGCATGAAGTTCAATAAATAAATAAATAAAAATAATTCGTATTTTGTAATAATTTAAATAGTTATACAAGTAAAACAATTACTAGGTAGGTACCCATAGGTAATATCAATCTTATTTTGCTATTGTAGTACCTAAGGTCTTGTAGTCAGAAACTAAAGGCAACAACATCAACAGTCATTTTATTTTATAGTTAAAATACAGCTTTCTAAAATGTTTTTATGCCACGACTGTTGTCTGTTTCTCTGGCTATTTCATTTATGTAGGTACCTACATATTAAAAGGCTTAATAATATTGTCGTACTTTCTGATACATCACTGAAGGGACACGTTTTGTTCATTTAAGATGAGCTACAGCCGTTTAAATATGCAGGACACATCTTCTTACAATTTAATGCAAAATGAATTATTATACTTTTGACTTAGTATTGCTGCGATAATGTTGACATCGAAGACAATATTTTTTACTTATTAGGTAATGAATACAGACTTATTTTTTCATATTTTTTATGTTTGTGATCTGCTGCCGGGCTTTAGGTTTATGTATGTAATGCCTAAGAGCCCTCGGGAGGAAGTTCGCCACCTCTACAGCGGAATAGTGCGATCCATAGCTCTTTATCAAGCGCTAGTTTAGGCGTCCTGCATGTCAGGAAACTTCCGGTATAGAGCTCAGCGCTTTAGAGCACTTTATATTAGCCTGCAACGAGAGATAGCCATCGGGCTCGCACGTGGATACCAGAAAATATCTTTTGAGGCGGCGACTGTTCCGACTAGGACACTGCTCTTTGATATCTTGGCAGAGATAGATAGACACGCTCTTTACGTCAGCAGAGTGATGAGGAACAGTCGGCCGGGTCGATCGTTAATTTTTAAACATTAAGATAGTAAATGAGACAAACAATTTAATAAAAGTAATTTAAGTTAAGCGTTGACCTCTAAATTTGACAAAAATGAAATACTGAGAGACTTTTGAATATTTTCCCGCCAGGTGACAAACTTGTAGAACATTGAATAAAAGGAATTTGTTATAAGATTTAATTATTCGTGTTTCTCTCATTTTTATCATTGAATTTATGTTAATTTAATTTTACTCTTTTTTAGGGTTACCTACCTCAAGAGACAAAACGGAACCTTTCCCCTTTAAGTTCACTCACTTTTTTTTCAGTTGATTAGAAATAAAACTTTGTACCTTTCCATAGGTATTCCTAATTTATTATATCCACAGCTAGATGAATCCTTAGCTGTGGATATAATAAATTAGAAATATAGAAAGGCAAAAGCTTGATGATTACCTACTACGTGATTCATGACTAGGCTATTGTCTATTATTGGGTCTGTTCATTATTTGGTGTCCTGTGTGACTGGTGCAAGCAATTTAATTTTTTATTTGCTTAACATTAAAATTAATTGCAGTGTCCTAAATACAGCAGGAATGTAGAAAAAACACTAGACTTTCAATTTTCAATATGTATTCTTTTGAAACAATTACCATTAATTATGAAATTGCAAAAATACTACAAATTTGGGCTTAAAGTGTCCATTACTGATGCCATTCCCTTACTGGTGCCATTCTCTAATTTTTAATTAGGACCTTATTTATGAAAAAGAAAATTTCGGTGTGAATCGGTTCATTAGTCTTAGAAAACTTATCGATTACAAACAAAAAAGCTTTCCTTTATAAAATGTTAACTAAAACTATAAATGGTATCATCATCATCATATCAGCCGTAAGACGTCCATTGCTGGACATAAAACATAGGCCAATTTGTGCCACCTTGGCCGGTTGTGAGCCGGCCTCATCCATCGTTTGCCGCCACCCTTAGAGGTAAGGTTGTCGGTCCACCTTGTCGGGGTCTGCCCAATGACGGATTAATTTTAAATTCAACTCCTGTACCTCTACTTTACGATGCCAAAGGGAATACACATAATGAATCTACATCACACCTGAAGTATAATAACTACTGCCACTTTATTACCTCTGTGTTACGTTATTACGGAGTTTAAATTTAATTTGAAGCTTAAAAATTTCTCTGCTTTAAACTATTTGTCTTAAAACAAGGTATCTACCTTATTTTTTGTGTAAAATCGTTGTCTGCTAAGAATAATATGAATGACAATTTTGAATTTCAGTTTTTCTGACAATGAGTTTTGCGGAAAAAAATATTTACTGAAGAAAGAATGTCAATATTTTAACACCCAATTATTGTCAAAGATAATAAAAATAATTCTTTTCATTGATTAGTTTTTTAACTTTTAACAGAAGTCAAACTCCTCATAAGCAGTTATAATCTGAAACAACTCAGCGATTAAGGCCGACGCTGCTCGATCTTAAAATATTTAATTCACATTTCGATAATGAGGTTATCCTCCGTTATTATACTGTTATAAGTATTAAAATTTCATAGCAATCGAAGGTTACTCTGTCAAGACTTCGTAAAATCTTAAAATGTTATTATCCTTAACAGGGGCGTAGCTACCGCCGTATCAGCCGTATCAATGGTACGGGGTCCTCGGGCTACAGAGGCCCCTAACGTGTGTATCCAAAAATTAGTTAAATGTTGTCCACAATTTCACATATTCTCGTGCTGCTAGTGCGAAAAAAACATAATAAAAACCTGTCTTACGTGCCTTAGACAGAAATGACAATGCATCGTTTATGTATTTAGTAATAACACTAATAACTTTAATTATAATTTGAATGTTGCCAAGTTCCTGTTAATCCCATTTATTTACGTTACACCTCAATCTACCGATTTTCAACAGCAAAGTCCATCCAAAGGTTGTCTGGAAGAGATCGCTGTTAGCGATAAGACCGCCCATTGTACCACTACCATCTGTGTATTGCATTGTCTAATGTTATGTAAAACTTTACTTGGTGTACAATAAAGAATATTTTATCTATCTATCTATCTATCTATCTATCTATAATGCATGAATGCAAGCATTTTTGTTTCTTTTGTAAGAAATCTTTACTCTTCATTTGGGGCCGCCAACTAATTTTGATACTGGGCCTCTTCAAGTCACGATACGCCACTGATCCGCGAAGTCTCTGAAATACTTTGTTATTTTGAGGATGATTTTAGTGTGATTGTCATTACCCAGATTACGTTTACAACATTCAGGGCGCTAGACAAATCTCACTTAAGTACCCGGTTGTAATATAATAAAAATGTCTGTCACATTACTCAGATTTTTGTAGCTCAGACCCAGGGCTAGGAAAGTAACTAATAGAATTTATCTTTATGATTGCCTAAAACAAAGTGTTAGCATTTGACTATACCGCGAGCGGTAATATCACTGAACTCAATATACAAATGTTCTTAAAATGGTAACAAGAACAGTTACAATAATTTCTTACCTCGCATTCTTACAGAAAAGCCGAAAGAAATTGTGAAATATTAGCAAGCAGGTGTACTTTATTGACCTAGAAACTATAAATATACTTGTGAAGTTAGGTATTGGTATAAAATGAAATTATGTAAAATTCGATATCAAAAAAGCTTTACAAAACTTACCTACTTGAGTTGTAATAATCCTAGGGTAGTATTTATTAACGAAGCTCAGGTATTGAGTACGCGTACTTAATTCCGTTTCTTTCTAACTACGGTCTCGGGCTCCTAGTTAGATAGAGACAGGGGTATGATTCAAGTGCGCGGACTCAACTCAATACCTGAGATGCGTTATTCTGCCTTAGATTGACTAGTAGTGAATGTTTTATAGCATCCCGCCTTTGTAACTATGTACCTATGTGTTTAACAGTCATAATAAATTGGAACAACTTAATTTGAAGACTATTTACTTTCCCTGCTACTAACTAAACTAAAATACGAGGATAAACAAAGCAACTCACGATACAGAACACTGTCTCAGGATATAAAACAACTGATGCAAGTTTTTGAAAAGTAATGCGTATTTTTTTTTAATTATTTTTTTGTAGTTATTTGCTACTTAAGATTTTATAAAGGTGATCGTGATAGCAGAGCTACTAGTTTAAACTGAGGCACTGCAGGTTCTGAATTTGCAAATGCCGTCAGACGTGCATTACATACACGCATATACAATGGTCGACAACGGCTTGGTAACGGCACAGTAACCTTGTCCATAAGTTACAGTTACTAAGTACCACCAGGTGGACTGTATGCTTGTTTGTCACCGAAGTTATACAAAAAAATGCAAGCATTATCGAATTAAAACTTAAGGTCTGTTTCTATACTTTAATATAAGTAAGTACATGCCACTTCATCTATTTCAAATAAGGTATAAATTTTATTACAGCAAATTTTATTATTCTTTGGTAATTTTATACTTAGCATTACATATAAGTTTTCACTTTTTTTAAGGAGAATTAATTATTAATGAAGACATATCACGTACATCAATCATCTTGATTAGAGAGTTCTTAAAGGGAATTAAAGTTTTATTGCCAAGACTAGCAATGAAATATGAATGAAGATACTTTATTGTTCACAACAGTAGCTTTCATGCTACAGTCACACAGCACATAGGTGTGTTTATGGCATTTTTAAATGTTTAGGTAAGAAGAAGATTTTATAGCAATCTATGGCATGCAAATTATATTAGTTAAGTTAGTGGTATTTTAATTGAACCCTATCTTAACACTAACAATATAACATGCACAAAATGACGAAATGTTAAAGATTCCGTTTCCCCTTTTGGCAAACAGGGGTCGTGTTTCATAATTCTCAAGGTTGTTATGGTGAAAAGGAGTTAATTTGATACCGTATGATGTGGTTAACATGAAATTATGATACAATGTACGATAATAGGTACACGTAGCTCAAACGTGGTTGAATGTCACTGAAATTCTGCGTCGTATGTAACCTCGTAAAATATAGTAAATGATCTGTGCAGTCGTAAACATTAGCAATATGGTTAATGTTTGTGAATAACGACTATTCTATACATATTATAAACTAATAGTTATTTAATAATCTATTATATTTTGTTTTTTGGTTAAATGATAAATATTTGCAAAAAGAAGTTTATGATTAAACCTCAAGAGATGTAGATTTTTGTTACGAGATTGTTCGCTCAAATTAGAGAACCTTGCCATGCTTGCTATACACAAGTTAATTAGGTAGTTATTTTTAGATAAGGTGTATGTATAGCAGTGGCGAAGCGTCCATATAACACGATTCCTGCCGGCTTCTCTTTTAAAATATGCCCTGACCTCCATAAGGAGGAGTGATAGGTATAAACCTATCACTGCTTGAGTGTCTACTTAAAGTCTAACTGGCCTTCCGAAACTCAAAGTATTTTAGTCCCACCGGCTTCCCTCCTCGGAAAAGTGACTCTTCGCTACTGATGTATAGGTGCATATGGCATGTGACGTTCACTTAACACAAAGGTAAGTAATTTAAACTATAGGTATTTATTATTATCTCTAATCTATAAGGTCCAAGCTGGATTTTGGAAGCCTTTTTAATAATAATAGTAATACATGTAATTTATATAATTAAGTAAGACAAAGCGAAAAATCAAGCTTTGAGAATCATAGGCGGCTTTATTAAAAGTAATCCAATCTATGTCATGGAATGTGAACTTTTGAACAGAAGGAAATACCTGGCTCTTAGATATTGTTTAAAATAACGAAACTATTACTCATATAATATTTATATTTCGATAAAAATCAAAAGAGAAAGGGATTTGGTACCTAAGTTCGCTTTAACAATAAGTTAAATATTGCTAAAGCGAACTTGGGTTCAGTAAATAGTATATTACGTAGCGCGGCAGGTTATAAATAAGTCTACAGAATATAACACTAGCCCCTTGGCGTTTGTGGACTATGAGAAATCCTTTGGTTCGATCAAGACCTGGCCTGTGTTGCAGACACTCCAACGGTTGACTATCGATGGGTATATCGAAGTGCTGAAGTGTAACGTGTGAACGTCTAGTAGGAAAATATTAATAGGAAAATGAGAATTTCAAAGATTTGTATTCTTATCGTAAATCTGAAAATATCTTAAATCAGTTTTATCGTAATACATATTAGTAGCCACGTTTGCAACCGGGGCGAGACGCTAGTAAATTCTAAACGTATTACCAGATCAAACTTTATTACCAACTCAGTTTTAAGGTGCCCTCTGGTTGGATAAGTAATTAAAATTTTATCGAAATAATACCTTCGCCAAGGCTGCCAACAGAGTAATTATACCCAATTCGAGATCCGTGTAATGTGAACGACGTTAAAACCAGATGCCAACCATTACTTTACTTTATCGAAGATATTTTTAAAAATGACTTAAAATGTCTACTTTTTAATTAGATATTAGATTCAAGAACATTCGTGTAAATTGATACTGCAATTCTAAAAAAGTTAATATACCTTTAAGATTTTAGACGCTATACCTATCTACCTAAAATAAATGGAAGTTATTTCGTCTACGAGCCTGGATTTATTGTCTCACTACAGGGCGAAGGCCTCTTCTCATATAGAGAAGGCATGAGTATTGATCACCCTTGCTCAAGGCAGATTGGCAATTTAAGACTTTAAATCCATTTACGATATTTTCTTCACCGTTCAGATATGTACCTACAAGATAAACTTAGAACTAACTTTCTTTAACTTAGTTTTGTCTACGAGACAAATTTCTTAAATGAAAAGATAACTTTTGCCGTAGGCCACAAGACTGATACAGAGTACGTAGGGTGCGAGTATTTTCCAAAAAATTACAAAATATGAACAAGAAATATGAATAAGGTATATTTGTACGGAGTTCTATCATGAAAAAAAGTTTTTATGCTTTTACAAACTTATATTTGCAGTTGAAAATTGTCTCTGTTAACTATGTTAACCGATGTTTATTTATCATAAGGGTTCATCCATAGGTACTAGGTAGCTAAGTATATCTGGATATACAGAGCAGGCAGAACATTATCAATCGCAAAGTTAAATTCGTCCTTAAACAGTACATATCTTTCGTTACCATTACGCTCGTACTCGGCAAAAAGCCGGACAAAAAATCTCCGAAGCTCGATTCCCATGTAATAGACAAAATTATCACATTTATTCAAATTTTACAGAATTTATTGAGGCTTAAATTTTGAAGATTATGAAAGGGTTTAAAAGTTTTGAAAAATTTAATTTACTCAGTACTCACTTGCTGTTTGTTTTGAATATAAATAAGTAACAATAAACATTCAACAGATTATTTTTCCTCAAGATCAATTAATTATTTCGTGACACATTTTGTAAAGTAAATAAGGTTAGACACATAGAAACTGACATTTCAAATGGTTCGTATTTCTTATATTTAATATTGCGAGTCTATTTTCTCACTAAACATTCATTTTAGTTAATAATAGAATCCGAAGATGCCTCGTGTGCGGCACGTGTGTCAGTGACGAGTCTACCTCGTGATTTCTAATGGCTTCCCTCTGAACTTTGGCATTATGCATACCATAATAGCTCCAAAATAAGCTAAGAGAAGCATCGGCCTAATTTCTCGTCAGTTATGTCGGTATGTAGGTTTCACATAGTAGAGAGCAACAAGTCTTATTAACCAGACAAATAAGATATTTTTGTTAAAAAAATATCACTCCCAACCCGCTCTGTTTTATCAGGGGAAGGAAAATTAAGCATAATATACTTCCATATTTATAATAGGTACCTATTACTTTGGATTTCTTTTTATTTTCCAAAACTAATAGTTTAATAAGACTTTGATAATCCCCAATTAAGCTCGACTCAACTACAGGATTTTCTTGAAGTATATTAGTCTTCCTTATCTAATATAGAATGAAATCCTGAAAAAACTACTCATGAATATAAGAAGCTTTAGCTACGATACGAATATGCTATGAATACTGAACAAAAAATAGTTTCGTCATACAAAACGCGATCAATAATTGATTCTTATGTAGAAATAGAAAAAAACTTATAATCATAACTTATACCTATCTAATTATCTGTCAGCTTCAAGACATGAGCCTCTCAAGGAGGATCTCATTCTATTAGGATTCGTAGACGGATTGAGTACGGTGATAGATAATTATTTTAAAGGTAATGCTACTCGTTTCTTTGTCTAGTCTGCATGGTCTCCCATTTTATAACATTCACGCAAAGTTTACACTTTCTGTGTGTTGTACAAGGCGACTAAGGATAATAATTATTAAGCAAAATAAGTATATCATCATATTGGGATGTAACACACCTCGGACTACCCCTTCTTGAATGACGTACCTACCGATGTAAAAAGACCTACTTGAATATTTTTTTTTTCTGACGGAGAGTACTTCGTCCTTCTTTTCGTTTTTCTTTAATAATATTCCGCCTTGTTTTAATGTAACAGTAATAAGGAAGTCCTTTCAACTGCACGCCGCGCACACCAAAGCCAATGAAATTTCAGTCTGATAATGATGCGGAATTTATTTTTATAGTGGAAATATCAATTTTGCAGAACTATATTGAATCTTTGCTTCTATCCGTAGAGGCGAGTTTAATTTTATTTTAAGTGCTCTGCTAAATATTGTTATACGAATATTATTTGTATTTACCTTAGTAGTTAAGCTATCATATGTGGTTGGCACAGAATTTTAGTATTGTGATCATTGATCCTGTTTAACAGTGATTGCGATCAATGTTGGCTAAGTGTTCTTCCAAATTTAGTAATCATGGTATACAGTCCTATACACAGCACAACATAGTGACTTGCTAAAGTAGTGGCACAAATTACAGCTATACATATAATAAAAATGTAACCGATCGCTGTCTGTACATGGAAGATATATGAGAAAAAAAATTACTGGGGCCTTTATCAACGCAAATAGAACCCAAAACAATGATTGTTACAATTTTTGTCTGTTTGTCTGTTTGTCTGTTTGTCTGTTTATCTGTTTGTCTGTTTGTCTGTTTGTCTGTGCGTTTGTTCACGCTAATCTCAGAAACGGCTTATCCGATTTAGATATGGTTTTCACTAATACATTGTGGTAAGCTTCACTTAACATTTAGTGTTTGTTTCATGTCAATCGGTTGATAAATAAAAAAGTTATGCCAATTTAAAGAATCACGTCGAACATTTCCTGATAGAAACAGAGACTAACAGGTTACGGAATAGCTGATAGCGTTTTTATTTTTCGGATTCCTCTCATTCTAAACAATCTTCCGTTTAGTTTTAAATGAGTCCAGTTTCCAGTGACCCTCTGTTTCGCGATGAAAATTAATAAAGCCCAAGGTCAGACACAACTAAAAGTTGTGGGCGTGGATCTAAGTATTAACTGTGTTTCGCACGGTCAGCTTTATGTGGGTCTATCACGTGTTAGCATTCCTAGCAGCCTGTATGCTTTGATCCCCGATGGCTATACGTCTAATCCATACATCCATACACCCATACATATTATATAAGGCTTTGTCCTGACTGACTGACTGACTAACAGACAACGCACAGTCTAAACTGCTGGTCGTAGTGACTTGAAATTTGGAGGGTGTGTTTATCTAAATGTCTAGAGGTTGTACTAAAAAAGGGTTTTTTTAAATTTAATTCCTAAGTGTGTGAAAAGGGGTAAAATCGATTGTATGAATCTTCTTCATTTTTTAACTTACAGTTTTGTAATTTTGTTTTGGAATACTTCTATTTAAATAAAAAATATCCTTATAATTTCATTTTAACAGGGGTGGATTTAGAGGGGTGAAATTAGGGATAAAATATTCTATACAAAGATCTTTAGCTTTTGAAGCTAGCGACTTGAAATTTACAGGGAGGGGGAGGGAGGGAAAGGAGGGAAGAAAAGGAGGGAGGAAAAGGAGGAATTAAGGAGAAGGAGGAAGGGAGGGGAAAGTGAGAGGAAAGTGATGGGGAATTGAGGGGGAAGTGAGGGGGAAGTGAAGAGGAAGTGTGGGGGAAATGCGGGAGAAGTGAGGAGAAAGTCAGGAAGAAGTCAGAGGGAAGTCAGGGGAAAGCCAGGGAGAAGTGAGGGAGAAGTGAGGGGAAAGTGTGGAAAATGTTAGAGGAAAGTAAGAGGAAAGTGAGGGGAAAACGAGGAGGCAAGGTAGAGGAAAGTGGAGGAAAGGACAAGAGATGCAGGAGGAGGGGCAAGGGATGCTGAAGGAGGTGCAGAGGAGAAGGGGGAGGGGAGGAGAGGAAGGAGGAAACTGTGGAGAATGGAGAAAAAGTGCAATAGTGAAGAAGGGAAAGGGGAAAGTTATTGTAGTGAAAATTTGCCTTTGTGTATTGTATATTGTTTTTACGAGGGATATCTTTAGGCAGGTGAAAGAGGATTTGTATAAATGGGAGATTAAAAATAGTATGAAAAACAGTTTTTAAACTATATAAAAATGCTATCTACATACATAAAAGCAAAAGGTCACTCACTCACATATCACGAAATCTCAGAAACAACAAGTGCTAGGAATCTCAAACTTTGCATTGTCGTTCCTATTAGGATATAGGTGCTCACTTAGACGGAATTTTGCGAAATCCATCCCCTAAGGGGGTATAAAGGGGTGGCAAAGTTTGTATAAAATTTCTATAGTTTTTATAGTAGGATTATTTTTTATTATTCTGCAACCCCTCTTATTAAATGGGCAAATAAGAGTCGCAAGTTTGTGTGAAAGTGTTTTGTCAGTTTTAGCGGTAGCGGGTTTAAACTGGATTCGCCATAGAGACGGATAATACTGATACAATGTACGATTGCCATAAAATCAGGCCCGCAATATTCTCATAGAGGCACCCATCTGAATTTTCACGCGAACGAAGTCGCGGGCAACAGCTATTAAGAATAAATTTTATCTTTTGAAGAAAAATAAAACATGATAGGTATACTCCAATTAAAACTACAAAATAAGTACTTAATCTCGTCAAATTATATTTATAATCTTATCTTTAAATCTCGTTAATTGGCGAAAAAAGTTATTTATTTGTGAAATTTGCCAAGATTAATATTTATTATGGCCAATGTGGATAATTAGTAATGAGATCAAAATAACTAAATCATAAAATATTGTAATTTATTGCCATAATAACGAATAGACTTGTTTGTAAATACATTACTTAACTGTATGATACGAATTAAGAGTTTTTATAAGTTTTAGATTAGGCTTCGTAAGTGAGAGCACATTTAAAAGATGACATGACGGTCGTAGATTCTCGCTTATACGTAAACAATGAAAGTACCTGGGGAAACTAATACTTTAGGGTAAAAACCTACAGTTTAACATAATCAAAATTTCATAAAAATTTTATCGCGCTGAAGATAGTCTATTAATGCAGTGCATCAATTGATTATTGGATATTTCATTGCTGTTAAAGCAATTTTTCACAGTGGAGTGCAAACAGCCAGCAACCTAACGATCTTTATAGTCAAAATGAGGTTTATATCTATAAGATATATACCTCATAGATTAATGGTGAAATAAAGTTCAAATTGCAAGAAGTTACCATCTTTTTGTGATTCGATTTGTTTTTCACATAAAGATTTACATCTATCAAGTGTCCAGTAGCCTATTTACCCTCGTCAACTCTTCATAAAGGTTCCAGTAAATTTTCATTCAATTTCATCTATATTTTTATCCCTGTTGTAAAAATATTAAACGAGAATGAAATAATGAAAAAAAAAAAAAAAATTAAAAATAAGAATAACTAACTGTTGCTCGCAGCTTCCCTCGCGTGAATATCGGTTATCTCATTAAATTTTATTAATAACTGGCACAGACAGAGAGACAGACAGAGTTACTTTCGCATTTACAATATTAATACCTATGGATTAATATTAATGTTGCTTTGACGCAGGTAATTTCGATTCCCACTCAGCGTAAATATTAGTGTGCATGAACAATGACTATTTGTATTGGTCTGGGTGTTAGTTTGGATCTAGTATGTATTATTAATTTAAAACTACTAAAAAAAACGAAACATTTGTAAACATGGAGGCGAATTCATTTTGCTTGAAACGCTCTGATAACAATTTGGTCTTGTATAACATATTAAGCTAAAAATTTTCTAATATACAAATCAATATTCGATTTTTAAAAAGGACTGAGTCTTGTCTAAGAAAAATGCAACCGGCTATGGAATCACCTAAATCGGCGAAGAAAAAAGAATAGTAAGTTTAACAGTTGCTTAAGCATTAATTAGTTATTAAACATTTAATATTATAATATTGGCAATATAATGAAATGAATGTATTGGCTTAATAGATACTAATGCGCCTTTTAAGCACTATAATAGTCTTATTTTGATGTTTATTAATTTAGAACAGTGAAAAGGAGGCCAAACAAACTCATAAAAATAGAAGATTGAAGCGCATACACTGTCCATAACCAAACTGTTTAACATACTTTGCAGTAATAATTAATTTATTTTATTTATATATTAAACTTTATGCACATAGGTATAGAGGCGGACTTAATGCTAAAAGCATTCTTTATCAGTCAACCAAAAGTAATAGAACTTAGATAAACGAAGTAGGTGTAGTTAATGAAGCAGAAAAAAGCCAAAATTGTGAATTAAATTAAGAATTTATAAAAAAGTTTAACCTTATAGGAAATAAACGATAAATACTTTGATGTGTAATAAAAGTATATACTTATACTTATGAAGGGAAATACATACATATATACATACATATACTATAAATACAATGTAGGTAACTAGATAAATTAACGTGATAACTCCAACAATTTCTCAAAGAGGAGAGCCCGAAACTTCAGCTTAAACTTAACTATAAATAATCCATAACATACTTCATTACAATATGAGGTAAATGACCGAAGAGAAACAAGCCCACTCAGCTATGTAAGCACTAAAAGTCAGAAACGCGAAGAAGCATCTGTAGTGCGCTGCGCTGGTATTATGATGATGATTTTAAAAGACTCCAGGATCATAGCTAACAGAACTGTGCTGGCTAATATATAGCTAATATACCCGTATCTGATACTAGGTACTTTTAACAAAAAAGTTAACCGTGCTAAACAATTTAGCTTTACAAACTTGATCTTTACAAATCATTTAAACGAACAAGTCGATGTCGTTTCTACGGGTTGTTGCTATCCTTATTCCCTTGTTCATCAAAACAAACTTTTACCTAACTAGTTCGGATAGCCACGCATTCACTCTATTGTCTAAATTATTCACTGTAATCACTAAGGACAGAACATTGTGTGCGTTAACTTTTCACATTTGGGAGAATATAAACTTTAAATACGCTTGGACGTAATAGTAATAACGTTTTTATTACCCAGATAGTAATCACTTAAAATTTAGCTATCATATACACATTTTATATTTGAGTAATTTAAATAGTTTTTATTTAGTTTACATCTTGTTAGCAATTTGCGAACTTGTTTTTGATTTTGTTATATATTGTATTTGAATAGGTGAATAATTCCCAGAGTATGTCAGGACGTAGGCAGATAGTGAGAGGTTAGCCAACGATCTGTTTCATGGAAAGTGCTAATCTCCGCTCAGAAACCTCGGAAGCGTCAAGAGGACAGTTGACTATTGATGGTGATACGTTAATTTACTGTTACTATTAAAATAGTAAATCGGTGTACTGCAGCTTCAGATACAGTCTAGGTCCTGGTATACTATATAACGCTATTCTCTACAGCACAACTCGATTATTGTAGGTGATACCACTCCAGTTGAGATTCTTCACATATAGGACAATAATACTATCAAATATCAGAAGTAATGCGTACCTACATAAAATGCGAAACACATCACATAGAACATCTATCTAATCCCTTGGGAAATCGTTTTGTTATAATTATGTGATGATGTACTACAGTCGTACACCATCACAGAGATAATACGATCACATGTCGCTGTCAACAAGTAGCTTACAAGGACATAGGGCAGTAAGCCGGCGTATGTGTTTTCTTTAAATTTTGAACCTGCGTGTTTTAAGTAGGGCATGAAAAAGTAATTCAAGTCTTCCGTGGCAGCAGTTAGCACTTGGCACGATGGCTTTTGGAATGTTGTCCATCACTTCTAATGTGTACCCAAGTCACTACTTATCTACCTAGCGTAAGGTAGAGTGCAGTTACTTTGTTAAACTAATTTAATAAAACTAATATAAATGTCATTAATTATAACGCTAATAACACAATTCCTTTGTCAAATGCAATAATATAAAAACTATTAAAATTAAAAAAATCAAAACATCGCAGTATATCTTCATTAGGTCATACATATTAAAATTAAGAAGATTTATAATTGAATTCTATTAATACGCCTTTCATATTGTTCTCCTAGATCATGTATATGACTTTAATGTAAATATACTTCTTGTATGCATTTTTAGGGCTCAGTACCAAATCGTCTATGTAGCAAAATGTCCAGCGACGTAAATTAACCAAGACGCGAAATGTCTCGCGTCCTATTAGTATTTTGGCCAAATAGCATAATGTCCACGCAGAATAGGTGTCATAATAGTAATTAGAAAAAAAATTACGTCACACAAAAATATAATTTTAGTTTTAATGTCATAGCTTTAGTTTTAGCATCACAAATTATACCTTTTTAATATTAATAGCATACTTATTGCTAAAATTTTCTGGTTGATGTTAGGCATATCATATATCACAGCTGTAGATGCCATTAATTAAATATTTATTATTATGGAAAATGCGATAGATACGCACTCAAAACTTGTAGCTGATAATAAGTGATCGTAGAATTCGTAGAGTCTGTGGACTCGGGCGTGTATTAGTTCTGCGTTTGGATGTACTTCTACACCTCTACGTGTCATTGCGGTTAAATCTGTATTTGTACTTATCATCGCGAAAAACTGCAGCATTCAAGCTCATGAGAAAGTTACAAACACAAGTTACAAACAAACACATGAGAAAGTTACAAACAAACACATGAGAGAGTTTTTCAGTACGGCACCCAGCAGGCTCTAACAACCTTGAAAGAATTTTGGTACTAAATATGCTTTTAAAAATTTATAGAGTTTACTTAATAGACAAAGACATATCTACTCTGCCCACCATACACTAAAGTGCAGTAACAGCAAAATCACGATTTCGAGTAAAACGCATTTAAAGTTAAGAATTGATTTTAAAAAATCAACAGAATGTATAAGCAAAAAAATTTGAATGCAGAAAGGTTGTAAAGGCATAGGTTCACACGTTAAAGCAATAAAAAAAAATATATCTTAATAACTGAATTTATTATGGCCATTTATTCTTTTTGGTGCCTATTACTGCATAGCCTTTTTTGTAAAAAATACCATTTTAAACTTAGTAAAATGCAGCAAAAAGCCCTATTACTGCGTTTGGATCAGTTATTTTGTCAAGAAACCCAACTAACATGCAGTAAGGTCAAAAAAATACTGCATTTTAGTTAGTTTTTTAAGAAAAAAGTGTTCAATTTACTAGTGCAGTAAGAAAAATAGCTAGTTCACATTTTAAAGACCGTTTATTTCTTATTATTTAAAACATTAACTGCACTTTAGCTAGGAATAATCATATCTGTGTCATTATGCTATCCAAACTAATCTGCAGTAATGCTGTATTTTACTGCGTGTTAGTCAGTTTATAATGATAAAAGAATGTTAAGTATTCACAACTAAAATGCGACAAGCTTTGATTTTACTGCATTTTAGTTGGGAGTTCGTGACAATAAATTGTATTTTCTTAATTTGCAGTAAAAATAGCTTGTATGGCGGTAAATTTTACTGCGTATTAATTTTTTTTTTAATTTTTTTCCAGAAATATAAAACTATCTAAAGAACTGTAAAATTATATTGCTTACTGCATTTTAGTTATGAAACCTTAAAATTTAATCTGCAGTATAATTTATACTGTATTTTAGTTGGGAAATCACGCCAAATTGTTAATTTTTTTCGTTTGCAGTAAGTGAAAACTGTTAAATAAAAACCATTCTAATAGTCTTAGAAATAAGTAAGTTAATTCAATAGAAAGCTTAAGAAACCCGCTTTCAGAATCACTAATAAAACGAAAAATCACAAAAGGGCTGTTACTGCTCTTTAGTCTCTGGTGGGCAGTACTAGTTATGTCATCTAGTTGACTGGCGTCATTTATGGCGGACATAAAAATCAATTAACTTTATCGCAAACCTTTCAATATATTTTTTGTTATGACCAAGACAACTTTACAAAGGAAAATTGCTTTTATTATATGTAGTGCTACTTGTGTGCTTTCTTATAACTATAAAAAGAATATTATCAGCTAAACTTTAACTCTTTTTTTTTGTTTGTGTGATCTATATAAATATGTAGGTATAATATTAAATTTCAAGTGCATGAGCAATTTAAAAACCAATGTGTTAATCTATGCTAATTGCTAAATAATCACGTTACTTGCGGTGACCAATCTGCTTGCTAAGCATAGCTATGAGAAACACCAATCTTGGAGAGTTGGAGAGGTCTATATCCTGCTGCGGACGATTTCAGATTGATAATGCGATGTGATGGAAGTAACAGTGTTATCTTGTTGTGAAGTTACAATTAACCGAGAAATTCATTACTGTTTTTTAATCTCATACGTTTTTATAATTGATATAAAAACGTATGAGATTTATCTCCTCCATGATTTTACTACTCAAGAAAATGTAATATTTTATTGTAAGTGGTTATTATTATGTCGATAAAAGTATTTAGAATATTAGCAGTAATGAGGCGCATGAGTAGCAAAAAAACATAGTACAAATAAACGATTTTATAAAACTAAGTAAGTGGTCATAAGTAAGTAAATGGTTCTCAATTAGAGAAGATGAGCCTTCCTCAATAATAGTCCGATTTTATTTGTCGACAATAAATCTCTAAGGGCTATCACGGCTGGCCTTATCTTTATTTCATTCGGCGGGTATAAAACAAAAATACTGCTTAGATTGTAAATCTATTTGTAGACGCACGGTGACAGGCTTGGTCAAAGTTCGATTACCACGTAAAGTAAATCCACCAATTAAACATTGTTTGTTAACATTGTTTATAAATAACAACCATAGTTATATTTTTTTACAACGTAACCTTGTAAGGCAGTAACCCTCTATGTTATCATAAAAGTAACTCGAAGGCCTCATTATACCTAAATGTTTAGTTTTGACTCGTTCGCCTTAATAACTTTGAAGGGTGGGTGTTTTCGTGCCTCATTACATAATAAGGTACTATAAAAGTTAAATTTTGACGAAAAAATATATAAAAAATATTGAAGATCACGATCACGTTTGTGTTTAAAAAAGTATTAATGAATTGTGTCATCGTTGTTTCGATGAAACTTTAATTAGGTATTCGATCGTGGTTTCTTCAAAACTTTTATTCATTTTCATTTTCGAATTCATTTACGAAACTATTGAAGTTTCGTATTAAATTTTTCATTTGCCGAATATTTTCCGTTATTTATCTTCTAATTTTTGTTTTCTAGTTCGCACAATCACCACAATTTTCTTTACTTACGATAAAAAAATAGATTAATATTATTTTTGCGTTTCAATTTAACCTCTAAATCGAAAATAAGAAACGTGATGATACAAAACCAGCAGCAAAACAAACTACTTAATAAAAATAGGCGTCTAGATGTTTTTATACATGATTTTACTATAATCGTGGTTTTGGTATTATAAACCTATAAACTTGTTTCCAATGAACGCTGAATTCTCTTATTATAATCAAGATATTTTTTGTGTCTCAAGGACGACAACTCCCGCACTAGGGAACAAGCTCTGTGACGCGGGGGTCTTTACGAACATAACATACATTTAATAGACATAAAGTACATCCAGACTTGGAACAAATATTTATGGATCACACAAAGTTTTGTTCCGTATGGGGATCGAACCCACAATCTCATGCACAGCAGTCGCTTGCGCTTCCACTTCACCACGAAGGCAGGCAGCAAATAGCAAAGTCAAAGTCAGAATAAAGCAAAGTCGTTGTTTACTTCTGTGTTTCTTCGCTAACTTCTTTTAATTGCGCATACAAAAAATAGCTTCCTATTGTATCTATACTATTATATAAAGCGGAAGAGTTTGTTTGTTTGTTTGTTTGTGTCTCTGGAACTACCAATCTGAATAATTCTTTTTGCGTATGATAGCTTGAGGAAGGTTATAGGCTACCTATGAATCTTTACACTACTGGCGATGAGAGCAGAGCAGTAAGCAAAGACGTGGGTGAAACCGCGCCGCGGGAAGCTAACAAGTATAATATAAGTAATAGGGCAAAGTCGAGAATTTCAAATATTTGTAATTATGTCATAAAAAAATATATTGGCACCCTTGTGCGAAGGTAGACTACTTTAGAATATAAAAGAGGAATGTAAAAGGATTTTAAGGAAAAAATAAAAATAAAAGACTTTTAAATAAGTACAAGTATGCAAGAGTTTTCGTGATCAGTTCAACATAGTACCTCAATCTTATAGACAGGGATTAAATGGGCAATATCTGCGTAAGGGATGCGTCGGTATCCAAGCTTATTTGATAACGTAAGGGTTGTCTTATTGACATACCGAGGGATGGTAGGCTGGCCGGTTTATTTTCAATTTTACTGTTAGCTACCTCATGTCTGGTCTTGAATTGTTAATTAATAAATAAATAATAACTTTTAAGCCATACTAATATTATGATTGCGAAAGTAACTCTGTCTGCCTGTCTGTTTGTATGTTACGCTTTTACGCCTAAACCACTAACACAGTTTTGATGAAATTTGGTATTGAGATAGATTAGGCCTCGGGGAACAACATAGGCTATCTTTTATTGTGCAAAGAATAGCTTAAAGGGATTGAAATAGGAGATAAAATTGATAATGTATCAACAGAGATATAACCGACATTCACGCGGGCGGAAGCGCGGGCAACAGCTAGTATCAATATAAACAATACAGAGTATAGTTTTGTATGAATAATTTTACATTATTCGTATATTGTTATGAACCAATTACAATACACAGGAACAATTCTTCACACGTTGCCTTTATCGGTTTTGTAGAAATATAATCAGGCAGTTTGTTAATTACACTTTCTATTTATTAATTTTCTTACTATCATGTAATTTACAGTTAATAAATCTAATTACATGGAGTATTTATTTTTAGCAATTCAAATTATAACGCATATAAAAATATATAATAAAAAAAATAAAGCGTTTATGTAGTACCGCAATTAATGTAGATGCGCATTATCTTGGAAATCATCTATACTCTCACTAATTTTAATAGCTAAGATCTGTTCACTACCCACTAGCATACCTACTATATACATTCAGCTACTATATAGAGAAAGATGATAGATGAGAGGTGGCTCAGGATCGGTCAAAGATTTCGTCTCAAAAAGCCTATTGCGCAGCTGTGGACGTGTTTCGGCTGAAAGATGATATAAGGAAAAATATGTTATTTAATACAATTATTAAGATACTGTGGGAAAATACGAAAGCACATTAAAAAAAAATGGTTGTATTAATATATACGAACGTTATTTTTTCGTTTGCAATAATGATAAACATTGTACAGTCTGTACAATTATTAGGTATATTCATAAAGTTACCGTGAAAATTCCCTCATTTATTCCGAATTGAATTCTACGTCGACAGTTATCTATATCTATTTTCTTTGTATTTTTTTTATTTATGATTTGGTCCAGCTCACTTGGTCACTAAGTGACTACCTAGTCCACTACGGTATATGAACGACGTCTTGTCGACAATCGTTAATAATAAAACGTAGTCTTATAATTAAAATATCAAATTTATTTTTTATTTATTTTTTGTATTAATATGTTTGTTGTTCTTAAACAATAAAAAAATGGCTGACCTAGAGGAACATTTAATCCATCTTCGCGCCCGCTCAATATCTCAGGGAGCCAGGGGTAACTGAAAATCAGCGCTGCCTGATATATATATTTTATTGTATGTCTGGCAGCATCGGCTGAGTTATCACCTTTTGCCATACTTACTGTTAACCTAATTTTAAGTTTTTCATATAAGTCATATTTACTGTAATTTAGGCAATAAAAAGATTTTTTTATTATTTTTTTTTTTTTTTTTTTTAAATTCTAGCAACAGGATAGCACTAGAATAAGGCATCTCTTAGTATTTTCGGAACCTTTATTTATTACCAGGGACACTATCTAAATATTGTTGTTATACAGCCAAGCAAAGCCAAATTCGGTGTAAGTGGCTAAGAGTAATATAAGGTAAAGTAAGAATTTCTCAGAAAGCTATTGCAACGACTGCTACTGCACGCGTTCTTGCTTTTAGTACTATATCATACATAGAAAAGGTTACAAAGAGTTTCTTAAATATTTATAACAATGAAGAATGTGTTGTCCTTTCTAAGAAGTATTATGTTTACTTATATTGTCATCCGTCATAATCATATACGATTTATGTGACGGGTATTTTGATTGTGATCACTAGATTTCCTTTTAGATACAAATCTATTTTCATATGAATGCTTTTAGAATTTATTCTAATCGTAACATTGGTCGGACTTCGGAATGTGTTGTTGATTTGCTTATTACAAAGCAAAATATTGTTAAAATTAGTTATATATTGTACTTATGTAACGTTAGTTTAAGATTCGCTTATGCCGTTTTACTCCTAAGCTTTTGGGTTCGAATCCCACCTGATTCACAAACATTTTGTTCAAGTGTCTTGATTTTGGAGAACATTTATCTATTTTAGTTAATTAAAACATCAGTTTGAAAATCTTCACTGCGAGCCAAAGGGAGGTACTTGCTATAGTAGCTTGTCAGGTAAGTCAGCAACCGCAACAGTAAGGATAATAATTTAGTACGAAGTAGCTGTTACTCGTTATGGTATTCTTTTAGGCCCTACTGTAAATATCGTACATTTACAGTAAGAATGGAGTGGTTACATATTTTAAGCCGGAGGTTACACTGTTATAAATGTATGTATGTAATTTTTTAAAGCTACTAAATGTTTTATTTCGTGAAAGAGCTGTACACCATATACTTTGCACAAAAGGGTTACTGCGTGTATTCGGACCATTAAATATCAAACGCTGCTACTATTAGGGACAATCACCCTAATTTGCTGCAATATGTTGAATTGAATGAAAATTGCTTTAGTTCTGTGTATGTGCCTAATAAAGTAACTAAGTAATGTATTTTAATTAAACTAGTTCATTCAGGTTCGGAAGTACCAAGTGCCAGTGTTGCGAATATTGAAGCTTCTGCTCTAACGATAACGATTATTGTTAAGCTTAAGTTTTAAATTACGTGTAAGCTTTAGTTATATTAACTGGAAATAGTATATGGAGAACGCAAAATCTTTGTGTTATGTAAAGTTACATATGTGTTGCATAACTAGTCTCAGTCCATTTACGAGTATTCGCATTGCCGGTTGTGAGCCTTATCTCATACATATTGTGCACTAGCTGTTGCCCGCGACTTCGTTCGCGTGAAAATTCAGATGAGTGTGCCTCTATGAGAATATTGCGTGCCTGATTTTATGGCAATCGTACATTGTATCAGTAATAAATATCAGTATTATCCGTCTCTATGGCGAATCCAGTTTAAACCCGCTACCGCTTAAACTGACAAACCACTTTCACACAAACTTGCGACTCTTGGCTTCTGAATATTAAAAAAAGAGTATTTTCTAGTAATTTGGTAATTCATACAAACTTTGCCACCCCTTTATACCCCCTTAGGGGATGGATTTCGCAAAATTCCGTCTAAGTGAGCACCTATATCCTAATAGGAACGACCACGCAAAGTTTGAGATTCCTAGCACTTGTTGTTTCTGAGATTTCGTGATGAGTGAGTGAGTGACCTTTTGCTTTTATGTATATAGATAGCTTTTGCCCGCGGCTTTTTTCCAATAGACATTTTTATATTGTTTAAATACTGTTTTTCATACTATTTTTAATCTCCCATTCATACAAATCCTCTTTCACCTACCTAAAGATATCCCTCGTAAAAACAATATACAATACACAAAGGCAAATTTTCACTTTTTCAATAACTGTCCCTTCCCCTTCTTTCCTATCGCTCTTTTTCTCCACTCTCCAGTTTCCTTTCTCTCCTCCCCTCTCCCTTCTCCTCTTCACCTCCTGCATCCCTTGCCTCTCCTCCAGCATCTCTTGCCCTTTCCTCCACTTCCCTCTACCTTGCCTCCTCGCTTTCCACTCTCTTCCCCCTTCCTTCTCCTTCCTTTTCCTCCTTTCCTCTCCCTTCCTAACCCTTCCCCTCCCTTTTTCCACCATTCGAGAACTCCTTACTTTCCTCATCCCTTACCCCTCCCTTCCTCTCCCGTCTCCCTCACTTCCCCCTCACTTCCCCTCATTCACCCTCACTTCCCCCTCACTTCCCTCTCACTTCCTCCTCACTACCCCCTCACTCCCTCCTCACTTCCCGCTCACTTCCCCCTCACTTCCCCCTCACTTTCTTCTCACTTCCCCCACACTTACCCCTCACTTCCCCGTCACTTTTCCGTCACTTTCCCCTCACACCTCTAGACATTTAGACAAACACACCCTCCAAATTTCATGTCACTACGACCAGCAGTTAAGGCTGTGCGTTGTCTGTTAGTCAGTCAGTCAGTCAGGACAAAGCCTTATATAATACTAGCTGTGCCCGCGACTTCGTCCGCGTGGAATAGTGATTTTGGACAGCATTTTTTGGATATATCTTTTTGTTTGTTTTGAATTATAAACATCTTCGTTTAGGTAAATAAGAAAAATCTTTACAGTAAATGCTTCTCTATATACGATTTTAGACGTATAGCCATCGGGGATCAAAGCCATACAGGTTGCTAGGATTACTTACACGTGACAAATCCACATAAAGCTGACCATGCAAAAAACAGCTAATATTTAGATCCACAGTCACAACATTTAGTGTCTGACCTTAGGCTTTATTAATTGTCATCGCGAAACATAGGCTCACTGGAAACTGAACTCGTTTAAAACTAAACGGGAAATGGTTTGGAATGAGAGGAATCCGAGGAATAAAAACGCTATAAGGTTTTTTAAAATATATTAGCCTGCCAAAGTGACTCCATCCCGCCTGATGGTAAGCAGTCAGTGGAATCCAGAAGTGGTGGCCACCATACAAAAAGCCATCGTTTTAAACTGCTGGTATGGTGGCCTCCACTATGGTGGCTGGGAATGGGGTTAGGGGAGTGAGGGAAGTGAGGAAAAAGGAAAGGGGGAAATTTGGCTCCTGGCACTCTCACTCACCGAACGAAACGCAGTAGTATGAATACTGCTACTCTTACGTCAATCTTTTATGAGAGGGTAGTACTTCCCCGGGCGACCCGGCCCATTTATGCTGAAACCAGCTTGGATCTACTACCGTAATACTACAGTTAGGTCTAATTGGGCCCCTGTACAATGCCGCGGGCGTCCAGCGGCACCACCATTTATACGGGTCTTACTGGCCAGCGGGTTGACCCACACCACCCACACAATGACTCCACGGATACTCAGCTGGTCCCACACATGCTGCGAGGATTGTCATCTCTGCATCAGTTGGGCCTCCGGCTCTCGCACTTACCGAACGAAACGCAATAATATGGATACTATTACTCTTACAACGATCTTCTATGAGAGGGTAGTACTTCCCTGGTCGATCCGACCTATTCATGCTGAAATCAGCGTAAATCGACTACTACTATTTCGTAATTCACTTTAATTCCACCTATTCCGTAATGAGACGTGTTAACATGTTTTTATCATAAAAAATAAAATAAGCCCAGAAAAATATAAATCTAACTTTTATTTACATTTTAACTGATAAAGTATTTACATTTTAATAAAGAAATAAGACGTGTTTACCTAACTTAAAAACACACTAACCTAAGCTAAATACATACCACATGTATGACGTGATTATTTAAATTGGCATAACTTTTTTATTTATGAACCGATTGACATGAAACAAACACTTAATGTTAAGTGAAGCTTACTACAATGTATCAGTGAAAACCATATTTAAATCGGATAAGCCGTTTTTGAGATTAGCGTGAATTTGAAACTCGACTCCCCCTGACTTTCCCCTCCCTTTCCCCTGACTTCTCCCTCACTACCCCCGCACTTTCCCCTCACTTCTCCCTTCCTTTCCTCTTTCTCCGCCTCCCTTCCCCCTCCCTCCAAATTTCAAGTCGCCTACTTCAAAAGCAAAGATCTATCCATACAATATTTCACTCCTATAAATCCACCCCAGTAAAAAAAAAATTATGAGCGTATTTTTTATTTAAATAAAAGTATTCCAAAACAAAATTTCAAAGCTTAAAAAATGAAGACGTTTCATACAATCGATTTCATCTTTATTCATACACTTAAGGGTTGAATTTTTAATAACCCTTTCTTTGTATACTTCTAGACATTAAGACAAACACACCCTCCAAATTTCAAGTCGCTACGACCAGCGGTTTAGGCTTTACGTTGTCTGTCAGTCAGTCAGTCAGTCAGTCAGAACAAAGCCTTTTATAATATGTATGGATGTATGGATTAGACGTATAGCCATCAGGGATCAAAGCATACAGGCTGCTAGTAATGCTAACACGTGATAGAGCCACATAAAGCTGACCGAAAAACAGCTAATACTTAGATCCACACCCACAACTTTTAGTGTCTTACCTTTACTTTAATTACTTAATTAATTAATTACTTTAATTAGTCATCGCAAAACATAGGCTCACTGGAAACTGGACTCGTTTAAAACTAAATGAAAGACTGTTTAGAATGACAGGAATCCGAGAAATAAAAACACTATCAGCTATTCCGTAACCTGTTAAAATATCTGCTTCTATAAGATTTCGTAGTAAATTAACGAATGTTCGATGTGATTCTTTAAATTGGCATAACTTTTTTATTTATGAACCGATTGACATGAAACAAACACTAAATGTTAAGTGAAGCTTACCACAATGTATTAGTGAAAACCATATTTAAATCGGATAAGCCGTTTCTGAGATTAGCGTGCACAAACGCACAGACAAACAGACAAACAGACAAACAGACATACAGACAAACAGACAAAAATTGTAACAATCATTGTTTTGGATTCTATTTGCGTTGATAAAGGTCCCAATAATTTTTTTTCTCATATATCTTACATGTACAGACAGCGATCGGTTACATTTTTATTATATGTATAGATGTATGGGTGTATGGATGAATGGATTAGACGTATAGCCATCGGGGATCAAAGCATACAGGCTGCTAGGAATGCTAACACGTGATAGGTCCACATAAAGCTGACCGTGCGAAAAACAGCTAATACTTAGATCCACACCCACAACTTTTAGTTGTGTCTGACCTTGGGCTTTATTAATTGTCATCGCGAAACATAGGCTCACTGGAAACTGGACTCATTTAAAACTAAACGGAAGATTGTTTAGAATGAGAAGAATCCGAAAAATAAAAACGCTATCAGATTCCGTAACCTGTTAAAGTCTCTGTTTCTATCAGGTTTCATAGTAAATTAACAAATATTTGACGTAGTTCTTTAAATTGGCATAACTTTTTTATTTATGAACCGATTGACATAAAACAAACACTAAATGTTAAGTGAAGCTTACCACAATGTATTAGTGAAAACCACATCTAAATCGGATAAGCCGTTTCTGAGATTAGCGTGAACAAACGCACAGACAAACAGACAAACAGACAAACAGACATACAAACAAACAGACAAAAATTGTAACAATCATTGTTTTGGGTTCTATTTGCGTTGATAAAGGTCCCAATAATTTTTTTCTCATATATCTTTTATGTACAGACAGCGATCGGTTACATTTTTATTATATGTATAGATGAAGCCGATTAGTGATATCAGACCTCCTCACGTTTTTCTTCTTCACCTTTACGTTAATTTCCTTCTACACATAAATATGTTTTAAGATCTCAAGTAATAGAAATGGTACATACTTATGCTAATGAAGCAATGTTTTACACGTAGACGATATTTCGTACGCAAGCGTAATAGCAATACGAGGCCACGTGCATGGTTAAGAATATAATACCGTTTCTCTAAGTTTGTTTTTTATAAATAAAATACTTAGAAGCGATTTGATAAAAATATGTATTATAGTTCTAGGTTTCTTTCACTTTAAATCTGTGTCCAAAATAGACTTTAAAAGTACCTACATGGCTTTATAGAGGTTATTTGCTACTAGGTCTAATTTGAAAACTTCAATTTGTGCACAAGAAGTAGGCAGCATAAGAATTAGGGCATCACGACGAAAACATAACCATGACATACCATTATATCATTTATCATAACCCTATAATAATAACCTTCGACAGATGTAGATTGGTTCTTACTGAATTTAGATATATTCGTAGCACAGAAAAAACGATCACAAGAACCTGTATCAAAAATTTGTGCACCATCATGCTTAGACAGTAATACAACGATAATTACAACAGATCTTTTATTTTTGTTTTTCAAATTTCAATTTTGTGTTTTAGTAATTTTGATAAATCACTTGCAGGGTTAAAGATCAGTCACGCGATTTCGGTCACTGCTAGATGTTACGAGAATGTATTAGTGGTCGATGGCAGGTTCCAAGCATGCTATTAAAAAAATAACCCTTTAAAGTTTCGTGCATTACTCTATGTCCTGCTATACAAGTAATAAAGTAGGTAAATATTAACATTTTCTTTTGTATTGCAATGTACAGGCATCTTCTAATACATTTAGGACATGAGCATCTGCATTAAGCGTTAATCACTACGCTTACTTTTCAATTTTAAACTATTGTAAATCAAACTTTACTTTGATGATAGGGATGTGTTTGCTTGGGCGTAGCTAGGTAAAAGGTAAACTACTTATATGCGACGTTCAAACATGTGTAGAGGATTTTCAAACCACTGGAGCACTAGGCGACCAATATTTTCACATTGCATCATAAGATCTCATTTCAGTAAATACTCATTTCAGTAAATAAATAATTTATTGAAAATAATATGTCATCATTTAATCCACAATTGTGTCCACAATAGTCGCATAAGACTGAAAATGATAATTAATGTGCTTTTTTTGCTAAACTGTAATTATATAAATCAACAAGACGATTATATACCAACGATCAATGATCTTTGAAGAGTTAGAAGTTCTCATTTTCATTCTTAAAAGGAGCCTTTGATCGCCGTGGTAGTTACCGTACCTATCGTAGTGCCTAACAGTAAACATAATCGTGAGGTAGATGTGCCACATTAAGAGTCCAGTGATTTAGCAAAATGATCATAGTACAAAATTTGGTGGATGATACGTACCTACTCTCATATTTGTCGTATGATAGGTTTTAGGGATCTTGCGACCTGCTGATCTGAAATACGGACACATACGTCATGTCTAGTTTAGAAGTACCTCCCGATATTAATGTAAGCATTGAATTATCGTTTATTATAATTTATAATTCATGCAAAAAAATAATATTATATTGAAAATATTTTAGTCTATTGTTATTTATTTTGTTGAGTAGTGTTCAGTAGTTGCTTTTTGTCAGAGGTGGGTGCTGTCGTCATCACTATCTATTGATAATGATTCAGCCTCAATGTGAATTCAAAGTCAAGTGCTTTTCAAGTTTACTCGGACACTAATAATGGCGAAAAAACTATCAAGTGAAGTCTGAAATGGTCACTCCGCCTTGAGCTAGCATGGTGAACAATGTTCATGACTTCTTTGTGTGAAAAGAGACCTTTCCACTGCAATAATATAGGTACTGTCTTTGGTATTTATAACGGGTGGCGCAAAAGTAAAGACCCTATTTGGTTCAGCTATAACATTTTTTCTAAATTAGAAAACTAGATTTAGATTTTTTTAAATGTATATTTGTGCCATTAAATTTCGTACCATTAGGATTTAAAGATGATATCTTTTAAATGGTGACCTCCAGAGTTGATACACATTTGAGCCCTATTTATGACATTTTGCATAACTTGCCGTAACACTTCCTGCGATATGTTCGTTATTTCTTGACGAATGTTTTCTTTTAGAGCTGCGAGAGTCTGTGGCTTGTTCACATACACCCGAGATTTCAAAAAACCCCAAAGAAAGAAGTCTGGACTGGTCAGATCGGGTGATCTTGCAGGCCAAGGCAAATCGCCAAAACGAGAGATAACTCGGCCTGGAAAAGCGTCCCTCACTAAGTCCATAGTGTCGCGCGCTGTGTGTGCCGTAGCGCCGTCTTGTTGAAACCAGATGTGCTCCAGCCCCAATTCGTCCAAACTGGGTATCAAAAACTCACGTAACATGGTTCTGTAGCGTTCTCCAGTGACAGTAATCGCATTGCCTCCAGCGTCTTCGAAAAAATAGGGTCCGATCACTCTGTCAACACAGATGCCACACCATACAGTAACTTTTAGTGGGTGTAGAGGTGTTTCTTGAATAATGCGCGGATTATCAGTGCCCCAGAACCGAGTATTCTGCTTATTGACATGCCCTGAGAGATGGAAATGGAAACGCAGGAAGTGTTACGGCAAGTTATGCAAAATGTCATAAATAGGGCTCAAATGTGTATCAACTCTGGAGGTCACCATTTAAAAGACATCATCTTTAAATCCTAATGGTACGAAATTTAATGGCACAAATATACATTTAAAAAAATCTAAATCTAGTTTTCTAATTTAGAAAAAATGTTATAGCTGAACCAAATAGGGTCTTTACTTTTGCGCCACCCAGTATAAAGTAGGTTTTTGTCTATTTGCTGGCATTTATTTCAGTTTGAGTTATATGAAGATATATATAAAGCAGAGTATAGCTAACGTCGCCGTTAAAATAATGTCTTAATTCGGTGTCAGATTAACATTCCGTGACGGCCTAAGCAATCGTGCAATGGGGATTTCTCAAGTTCTAAATTTTGTACTTTTCAACTTGTTGTGATATTGGTGCCTTCTGAAACGTAACGCCTTAAGCAGTACTTTAAATTGCCTTAATCTGGTACTTAAATATCTTTCCTTATCGTAACTTTTGCAGTGGCCGTATGTCGTATGTTTTCCTTTTGGCGATATAATTATTGTGTACTATACTGTAACTCAACTGTTCTTTAGACAAAAGACTATTCATTATAGTCAATATACTGTTAATTAGCTTTCTTTAGTTGCTATTAGATATACTTAAATGATATATGTACTTTTCTATGAATTGACTGAGAATTGTAATTAAGCTACAAGCGGTCTTTAAGCTACAAGAGCTATGGTTGAAAGCATTGTCATTGTCATTCAATGACATTCCGACCTTGCGCTTACAGACTAATTTGTAGTATTAATAAACATCTTGGTAGAAAATTAATTCAATGTTAGTAGTGGAGTGCCCATTCTTTTGAGTTCCTTTTTTTCCCTTCCCGCCTTTCCGCGTACCCTAGTATAATCCTATGCCACAAACGGTATTTTAGTTCATTTCTATTTTTCTAGAGCGTGTAGCTCAAAAACTGATGAGAAATTGGAAAATGTGCCGAAAATAAAAGTTGTAGAGAATTTCAGAAGCTATAAATAATCTATATCTATACATATCGGTCGCTGTCTGTACATTTAAGATATATGAGAAAAAATATTATTGGGATCTTTATAAACGCAAATAGAACCCAAAACAATGATTGTTAAAACTTTTGTCTGTTTGTCTGTTTGTCTGTGCGTTTGTTCACGCTAATATCAAAAACGGCTTATCCGATTTAAATATGATGAGTTTTCACTGATGCATTGTGGTAAACTTGACTTAACATTTAGTGTTTGTTTCATGTCAATCGGTTTATAAATAAAAAAGTTATGCCAATTTAAAGAATCACATCGAACATTCGTTAATTTACTACGAAATCTTATAGAAGCAGAGATTTTAACAGGTTGCGGAATAGCTGTTATTGTTTTTATTCCTCTCTAAACAATATTTTGTTTAGTTTTAAACGAGTCCAGTTTCCAGTGAGCCTATGTTTTGCGATGACTAATTAATAAAGCCCAAGGTAAGACACTAAAAGTTGTGGGTGTGGATCAAAATATTACCTGTTTCTCGCACGGTCAGCTGTATGTGGCTCTATCACGTGTTAGCATTCCTAGCAGCCTGTATGCTTTGATCCCTGATGGCTATACGTCTAATCCATACATCCATACATATTATAAAAGGCTTTGTCCTGACTGACTGACTGACAAACAACGCACAGCCTAAACCGCTGGTCGTAGCGACTTGAAATTTGGCGGGTGTGTTTGTATTAATGTCTAGAAGTGTACTAAGAAAGGGTTTTTAAAAATTCAACCCTTAAGTGTACGAAAAGGGATGAAAACGATTGTATGAAACGTCTTCATTTTTTAACTTACAGCTTTGAATTTTGTTTTGGAATAATTTTATATTTAAATAAAAAATACTCTAATATTTTTTTTTTAACTGGGCTGGATTTATATGAGTGAAATAAGGGATGAAATATTGTATGGAAAGATCTTGCTTTTGAAGTTGGCGACTTGAATATTGGAGGGAGGGGGAAGGGAGAAGTGAGGAGAAAGTGCGGGGGTAGTGAGGGGGAAGTCAGAGCAAAGGGAGGGAAAAGTCAGGGGGAAATCGACTGCCTCTGTATTTCGGTGGTACTGTGTATGGACTGCCACGCAGAGGTTGCGGTTTCGATTCCCGCTCAGTGCAAATCTTTGTAGCATGAACATGTCTATTTGCATTGGTCTGGGTGTTTCTATGTATAATATGTATGTATTTACAAAAATAAAAGTATTTAAGTATTTTTATCCGTATTCTAGAACCCATAATACAAGCATATAATATGCTTACTTTGGGACTAGATAGCGTTGTAAAAAAAAAAAAGAAAAAGGGAACTCAGGGGGATGTGAGGAGGCAGCAAGTGAGGGGCAAGTGAAGGGCAAGTGAGAGGTAAGTGAGGGGAAAGTGAGGGGGACGTAAGGGAAAGTGAGGGAAGTGAGGAGTCAGTGAGTGGTAAGTGAGGGGTGAGTGAGTGGGAAGTGAGGCAAAGTGAGGGGAAGTGTGGGGAAAGTGAGGGATATGGGAGGGAGACGGGAGGGGACGGGAGGGGAAGGGAGGGGAAGGGAGAAAAGGGGGAGAGGAAATGAGGGAAAAGGGAAAGTTATTGTAGTGAAAATTTGCCTTTGTGTACTGTATATTGTTTTACGGGGGATATCTTTAGGTTAGAGAGTAAGATTAGAAATAGTATGCAAAACAGTATTTAAACAATATGAAAATGTCCATTGAAGAAACTATATTCATGCGAGCGAAGCCGCGGGCAGAAGCTATACATTTATAAAAACGAAAGGTCACTCACTCACTCACTCATCACGAAATCTTAGAAACTACAAGTGCTAGGAGTTTCAAACTTTGGAAATAGGTGCTCTCAAAGACGGGATTTTGCGAAATTCATTTCCCTGGAGTATAAAGGGGAACAAAATTTGTTTAAAGCTTCTATAGTTTTTAAACGGGAGTTTTGATAATACGATTTCCAAACTAGGAACTATTCTTATTAAGTGGGAAAATAGGAGTGGCAAGTTTCGTTAAATATCGCAAAATTTCATCTGTTTTAGTGGTAGCGGGTGAATAGATTTAAATCGGATTCTCCTTAGAAACGGATTATACTGATACTTATTACTAATACAATGTACGATTGCCGTAAGATTAGGTAAGAAATATTCTCATACAGGCACACATCTGAATTTTCACGCGAACAAAGTCGCGGGCAACAGCTATATAATATAATAACACTATTCTCTAGGATGCACCTTGTTGGAGATATTAGTGTAAAACTCAACATTGGGAACATTAAACCCTTCTCCTAAACAAAAAGCAACTCAAAAGAATGGGTAAAATTTTAATATTTGATCTAAAGAACATATTTTAGTAGGTATTACATTAATTTAATACATTCAAAGTAACTGGGTGCCGAGGTTTCTGTGTTTCACGTTTAAACAAAAAAATGCATTTTAAGTGCCACTCGTCCAACAGACTTTGCTTAGTATTGTAACAAAGCTGCGATAGATAAGAAACTCAGATTAAAATAGAATAAAAAAAAATAGACTATTTGTGTTTACTAAACGACAGTTATATAGAAAAAGACTGAAACCATCTTGCTATACTTAGTGTTTGCGTGCGTGCGTGCGTGTGTGTGTGTGTGTGTTAAAAATAACAAAAATCAATACTGCACTAGGTACGATATCAAGTATGGATTGTAATGTAATGAAAATATATTTATTGTGATTATTACTACATATCGCAGGACTGGACCAATATAGAGCGTATTCTAACTAAACAGCTGTGAAGTTAGTTTCTTCGGAATGCCGCGTATGTCGTATCCTGTAACCATAGTCTAAAACATTCACTGCGACGCCACACGCACTAACTTCAGAACAGCTGTACATGTACCTAATGTGCGAACTCGATCTGTATAAATTCACTATTTATTACCTATATTCTCATTCGTGATTAAATATTATCAAGTTGCAAACTTACCCATCCAACTACATAATAATAATTATACAAAAAGCAGTCTCATCTTTATTTTTGTTTAGATTACCTACAGCCAAAGCATTTACATAAAGCCAAAGGTATAATCTCTACAGTTATTATTTTTATAAAAACGAATATATCAGACTATACACCTACACATTAACATGAAGAGCCTTGAGAATAAAAATAGGCTGATAATGACAGCCTTCTGATTTCCTCAGTGTCCCGTTTACTGGGGTAACTTGTTACTCGATCGTTATGCTTACGTGTTAGGTATATGGCAAATGTCATTTGCAAGGACATGTTAGGTAGGTGCTTAAGTACCTACGGCAAAATGTAGTTATCAGTATAATTACTAGCTATGCCCCACGGCTTCGCTCGCGATTAAAATGTGTTTTGTCTCCCTCAGGAAACAGAACGATTTTTGAGATAGAAAGTAGCCTATGTCCGTCTCTGGCATCGAATCTATCGACATACCAACTTTCATCGAAATCGGTTCAACCGTTTAGGCGCTGAGTGGTAACAAACACACACACACACAAACTTTCTCATTTATTATATTAAAAGGATTATTAGGATTTATTGAACTTAATGCACACAAGTATATAGGCGGATTAAACGCTAAAGTATGGTAATCGTCAGAGTCATAATTTGATGCTGATAAAAGTTTAAATAAACTCTTCAAATAGTCAAAATCTTGATACTTATGAGGTTAGGCAATTTGCCTACCTACTTGTATCAAAAAGTTAGAGCTGTGTGAAAAACTTAATAATAAAACTTTTTATTGAGATGAGATATGGCAAAGCGCTATCCAAAATGATATTCAATTTCAAAAAAATGTACTTAGCACATACATGTAATGATTAACTTTATAGATAAGTACGTAAAGCCTCGCACGTAGGCTTGTCAGACGTAGTTATACGCTACGAAACGTCTATATCCATTCACAGGCTTACGTATTTGTGTTCTGCTCCCTCGACCGGTTTAAGACAAATAAATAATTATACATATTTTTAAGAGAACTAACCAAAGCGTATGATACGTATCGATACATAATTATCATAAAAAGGCTTTGTCCTGACTGACAGACAACGCACAGTCTAAGCCGCTGGTCGTAACGGCTTGAAATTTGAAGGACGTGTTTGTCTCAATGTCTAATTTTTATTAAGGAAAGAGTTTTTTTTTAAATTCAAGTTTTAAGTGTGTAAAAAGGGATGAAAACGATTGTATAAAACTTCTTCTTTTTTGAACTTCCAGTTTTGAAATTTTGTTTTGGAATACTTGTATTAAAATAGAAGTTTCCGAACTTTCAACTTGAACTTGTAGCGATCTGTAACCATCCTGACTTTGAGAGGAAGCGCGTTCCAAAGTAATACCGATTGAATGAAAAAGGAAGAGAACGAAATCAGTGGTATGAGAGGGACATGCTAGAAGAAGATTATTTGAGGAGCGAAGATTTCTGTCATGAGTTGAACGTTGAATAAAGGTTGGAAATAGGGAGATAAACAGCTAGGAATTGAGGAAGAATGTAGAAACGAAAATAGAGTTGTAAGAGCACGCGAATTTCGGCGTTGCCGAAACCATTTTAGCTCAGCACGATAAGAAGAAATATGATCATATTTACGAAGATTAAAAATGAATCGAATGCAGTTATTAAGTAGCCGGTCGTATTTATTGAGGAGATCTGCATTCAGGTCAAAATAACATACATCAGCATAATCAATCAGAGGAAAAGTTAAAGTCTGCACAATCATCATTTTGGTTTTAGCTGGAAGGAAGTTCTTCAGGCGGTATAAGGCACGTAGGGTACCTGTAACTCTTTGACTAACACTGGTTGTTTGAGCTCTCCAATTGAGATTGGAGTCGATAAGCAACCCAAGATCTTTAACCACGAGGCTAAATGCAATGGGCGACCTATCAAACATGATCGATGGTAGGAGCTGAATATCTAGCCTGTTTATTAAACGTTGGCTACCTACAACTATAGTCTGACACTTACAGGGATTAACCAGTAAGCCAAATTTCTTAGACCAACACTTAATAGCATCTAGATCACAATTAATATTAGCGATGGTTTCCGTCACATCCTCCACTTTGGCCTTAGCATACAGTTGCAAGTCATCGGCATAAAGATGATACGAACATTGAAGACTAGGTGTCAGGAAATTAATAAAGATAGAAAATAATAATGGAGAAAGTATTCCGCCTTGAGGTACGCCAGAGAAGAGATCACTCTATGTAGATGATAAATCATCTGAGCGAACCGACTGTTGACGTCTCCGAAGATATGTTGAGAACCATTCCAGTGCATCAGGAGAAATCAAAAGATGGGAGAGGATTGACAGAAGGATGTTGTGACTGACGGTATTAAAGGCATTTGAAAAGTCAATTATGATCAGTATAGTAACTTTGGTTTCTTTCATACCTGCCCTTATATCGCCAGCCACTTTCAGAAGGGCGGCAGTCGTGCTGTGGCCGGGCCTGAATCCAGATTGCAGAGGACCCAGTAAATTATTCTGAAATACGTGCTCAGACAACTGCCTCTGTACACATTTATTTATTTTTATTTATATTACATTTATTTATTTATGTATTTAATAATAAATATAAATTTCATGTGTAATAATATAGGTAGTTTCTCTTTGGTCCCAAACTAAGCTAGTGCTTGTATCTTGGGTACCTAAAGCACCATTTATGATGCTTACCAAGATCTATACAGGTATGAATATAATAAATCACTCCGTTAAGAATATTGTAGCTATGACGAATCCCATTTAAATCTATTTACCTGCTACCACTAAAATTGACGAAATTTCATACAAACTTGCGACTCCTATATTTCCTCTTATTGAGGGTCTTTTCTAAATATAAATAATGGTGCCTAACTAATTTTAGTAAAGAGTGATAATGATATAATCATGTGACTTTGGGATGGATAGCTTTAAAAATAAAAAAAAAATCATATGAACTTACACCCTCTCTACCTCTTTAAAAGGGTAATTTGAAAAAAAAATAATAACTATCTTTTAATTTCATTAAATAATAAGGATTTTCTAGTAATTTGCGATCCTACTAACAAAACTATAGATATAAGTTTCATAGAAAATTTGCCATCCCGTTTTGCCCTCCACCTTAGGGCAAGAATTTCGCAAAATTCCGACTTAGTGAGCACCTATGTCCTAAAAGGAACCCCCATCCAAAATTTGAGACTCCTAGCACTTGTAGTTTCGAAGATTTCGTGATGAGTGAGTGAGTGACCTTTTGCTTTTATATAAATATAAAATATAAAGATAATTGATAATGTGTTTTATTTTTAATTGATATTTTGTTTAGCAATCAACTATCTACGGTTTCTTTTTAATTTTGGCTCACGTTTATTTAAGTACTAACTTTCTTTGGCGCGGTTTCACCCGCGCTAAGTTACATTTTTGGTTCCTGATCTGCTCCCGCCACCATTAGCCTGATGTTACACCAATCTATAACCTTTCTCAAGAACTCAAGGAGTATTAAACACAAAAAAAATTATTGAAATTCGACTGGTAGTTCCAAAGATTAACGCGTTCAAACAAACAAACTCTTCCGCTTTATATAAAGTGTAGATTTTCTTATAATAGATATCCAATTTGAACAAAATTGCTGTTTATTTTATTGAAACATAAAATAGATTTCTTTATTTTTGTAACTATTAAGATAAAAAAAAACTACAAGACATTACTTTTTATGGGAATTGGGATGGGATTATTAAGTTATTATATAAGATGTAAATGCTCGCTAGTTATAGTGTTAGTATATAGTGATTGATTCATGACTTATTTTTAGTCATAACTTGTTAATAACAAACGGGTTAAAAGTAAATGGTAAAATTACACGCCTACTTATACAATTTTCTTCATGTAAGCATGGGTAATTGTGTAGTAATTGAAGTGTCTCTGTATTTAATTGAACATAGAATACATACCTGAAAATATACATCTTAACAAAATTTAGGTTATATTCTACGAAAGTAGTAGTTTTCAGGGCTCCTACGAAATGCTGTGTAAGCAGCGATAAGTATAGTGTTTGGCGCTACATAGTTTGCAGTCTTTCTTTGTTTATATGGTAGTAGCAATGAGCGAAGCAGGAGAGATACAGCTGTCCAAATACATACATTGTCCAACTAATCAGGAACACTGTAACCGCACACAGTTTAAGTGTTGCTAGACAGCTAGACACGTTAGACGCGTCTTTCCTGTATCTGAACATAAGACGTTTTTACTCAGTAGGCTGTAGTACTTTTGGTGCATTGGAGAGCGGTTACCAGGTTATAATATGCTCGTTTTATTTTATAGCCTGTGCAATCTCTTAGACTTAAGCAAACAAATATTAATAAAAATTTTGCAAAAATGAATCTTAAGTTTACTGACTTTAGATGCGTTCCTTCGGTTCACAATACAAATATTGAGCTGTAAAATAAAAATAACGTTAAAGTTCTGTGAGGTAAGTACTACCTACCTACTGAGGTAGTAATGGACATAGAACCAGTGATGGACAACAATAAAACTAAATAAATAATAAATAAATCTTGTAGAGTATGAGTAGGAATGAGCATTTTGTTGTTGAAAATTGTTTTCGCAGCTTTTGTTACGGAAATTGTTAGTGTAGTAGAGATAGAATTTGCCTTTTTATTTATTATAGCTTTATTTAAATCATAATGTTTTTGTTGCATCGATTAACTATAAAATTAAGATGAAAATACACTTTGCTGTTACTCCAGAAAGGTAATGTTTCACATCACATATGATGGTAATGTTTCACATCACATGTTTTTTGCCAATGTCCATTACTGGTGCACTAAAAGTTTAAAGTTCCAATAATGGAAATTTGTCCAATGATAATGAAAATCGATTTGTGTAATCGATTATTCCTATTTAAATTGATAATATTCCAAATATTTATATTAAACTAGCTGTTACCCGTGACTTCGTTCGCGTGAAAATTCAGAAGTGTGTATCAGAATATTGCCTGCCTAATCTTTATTGTATCAGTAATTAGGATAATTCGTTTTTATGGGAAACTCCATTTAAATCTATTTACCCGCTACCACTAAAACTGACAAAATTTCATACAAACTTACGATTCCTATTTTCCTACTTAAGTTTTTAAGTATCTGACTAATTTTAGTAAAGAGTTTAATAATTATGTGACTTAGGAGTCGATAGCTTTAAAAATAAAAGATTTTCCATACACACTTACACCCCTTATTTCACCCCTTATATAGGGATTTAAAAAAAAAATTAACTAGATTGCAATTTCTTTAAATAAAATAAGTATTTTCTAATAATTTGGAAATCCTACTATCAAAACTATAGAAGTTTCATACAAAGTTTGCCACCTCTATTTACCTCCTTATGGAATAAATTTCGTAAAATTCCGTCTTAGTGAGCACCTATGCCTTAAAAGGAACCCAATTGCAAAATTTGAGACTCCTAGCATTCGTATTTTCTGAGATTTTGTGATGAGTGAGTGAGTGAGTGACCTTTTGCTTTTATATTATAGATATCGTATTGTATTTATTGTAACTGTTGATTTAAAAAAAATTAAAATAGTACCTAATTGATGAGACAAACTATCTAATTAATGTAATTTAAGTTAAGCGTTGACCTCTAAACGCAATGATTTTACCGCAGACAGAAATGGAATACCGGAAACCTTTGGAATATTTTCCCGCGACATGAAAAATTTGTAGAACATTGAATAATTTATTTTAAGATTTTATTATTAGTGTTTCTTTCATTTTTATTATTGAATTAATGATAATTTAATTTTACTCTTTTTTACTTTTACTTTGATGTCCTTCTGTTTGTCTGTGTCTGACATTTTTCCAACAATCACTATTATTAATGAAATTGGAAAAATAATAAAAATTTGCGCTTGTTTATGTGTCCATTACTAGTGCCATTCCTATTATATGGCCCTCATGTGAAAAAAGTCCAGCCGCTTGTTGTCCAGTAAAGAATAAAAACAGTTCTGCTGTTTAAGTAAAGATACAGTTTTAAATTATTTAGAAAGTGATATGGAATTTCAGATTTTCAAATGAGTCAGTTGTTACATTAATAAACATGGTCGTATGATACCGTTACATGCCTTATAGAATCGAAAGCGTTGTGTAAGCTAACAATAGAAAGCGTGTTAAAACACAACAATATTATAATCAATTAAAAGTAACAAAAGATGCGACATTATACGCAATATTTATCTTTTTTTAATTAACTTAAAGTTACAAATCGCTAACTGACTTATAAATAACATATTATCCTTCTTTGTTAGTAAAGTGTGATTTATTTATTTCAGGATTATATATTAATGCTTTTATTTTAGTAAGGTGTTAAAACATTAGTCTTTATTTACCATATTAGCTCATCATCATGACAGCGAAAAGACGTCCACTGCTGGACATAGGCTTTCCCAATATAGTTTTTTATTTTTTTATTTTGTGTGCATGTCGTAGGTTGTATTCGTGTCTCGAGTTGTCGTGCGTCTTAAAATCTTTTTATCTCCAGTTCATCAATAATTATGATTATGTATTTACAGTTTTTTGCTTTTATTTTAAAGAAATAATTACATGAGTTAGAATAATATCTGGATAAACATGTTTATAATAAAATGCCTTTTTGATTATTTGGCGCTTACTGCAACATACCAAACTTTTAAATTTTTTAAAATGTAGGTAGCAAGTCACCATTTTACTAAGTATAACATCTTAAATATTTTTATAGTTTGACAATTTTTCATGAGTGAATCATGCACTCTCCTTCTCGTTTAGCGAAAAGTGTACCTACTAATTTTTTCCTATAGCATTCAGAACTCAGGTAGCATTCAAGAAGGTAGGCAAACAAGCATGTAACCCATGGGCATGTTCTCTATGTATTGCAGAAATTATGCTAAGAAGACACAATCACGCTGTTGTTTGCCATGAAAGAGAAGGAAAAGAAGAAGGACAACGAAAAATAAGAAATGCTAAGTTGGATACTAGGTAGCTGAAAATATTCATAACAATGTAGTTTCTCAGCTCCTAAGCGGTGACACGAGAGGTTTCTACTTTGTTAGTTCTTAGAGACTAGAAAATTTTATTGTTTTTAAAAACTTCTCGTAAATTAGCGTCTACTGAGAGTTGTTTGTTTCGCACCTATTTCATAAATTTGAGTATTTTAACGTTAAATTTGTAAAGTTTGAATTGTAGTGACGACTTTCATATCACTTGTTTTCAATGTAATCAAAATCTTTCCATATGATGAAAGGAATTAAAAAAAAAATTATAACTGATTCATATAGCGGCAGGTGGCGGTAAATGGTAGTACAGTTGCCTATGATCCTGACCACCTCCGCCTGTCGTTTTCACTCTGTAAAATAAAATAACAAATGCAGTACACCAAAAGCCGAATATGTGCAATTTCTAATACAGTTATTAAAAAAATGCGTACTTACTGGCAAGATAAAGATAGATCAGACACAGATTCCTGTGAAAGTTAGAGCAAGAGGGTTTATTCCCGTCCCCGTACGCCGTGTCCCCGTCACGTGGACAGCGAGACGTATATTTGTATTTATTGGATTTATTCCATTTTAGTCACCCAGGTGATATCAGATATCACTGTAGCATTTTAATAGTAATATATAGGTATATTATGCTTCTAGTCACGTGGTTCGACCGCATGGTTCGATCAATCGGAATACGTTAACTTTATTTTCTTACCAGGCGAACCTTAGGACCGCGTAGTTCGACTACGTACTCGAATTATGATAGCCATTTCACATAAGTTTCTTACCAATTCTTAAAATATTTGTTCGACCTACTTCTTTTTTAGTAACACTACATTACGTCACAAAACACGAGATGTATATTTTTAATGTAGACTACGGAAGCACTGTTGACAGCCACAATCTGTTTTTTTTTCTAATAATATAATAAATAGAAAAAAAAATATCGTGTTGTAAATAATGTGGGCTGTGATACATTTTTGAAGTTCTGGACCTAACTAAACAAAATAGTATGGAATATTAAAAACATGATCTACTAAATATGGAACAACTCCATCTGTCTTCATGGGTGTCCTAAGATCAGCTGATGAAATATTTGTAAAGCGTACGCAGCAGCACTAACTGCGTACAAAATATATTATATCATACTGCAGGTACCGATTTGCGCCTGCACAGGGCAGCGTGATGGCTGTGGCAAACTCCTCCTTTAGCCCGGCAGTGGACATTATCGTACTGATAGCTTCTTAGCCTCCTAAGACCCAATGCAATACAAAGGCCTTCTTTTCTATGCCCCAAATGAATAATTAGGCCCAGTCGTTATGAAATGCAAAAACGTAAAACCGTTTTGTGTTGTTTCACTAACCCCTACTAAGATTTAACAGGTGATTAGTTAATTTTTCGTTGATCAACCTTTTAGAACTGGAAGTGACTCTTGTAATATTGTACTAATCAGTCAAGTTTTATTTGAAAATATTTGTTTTAATATTTAAAAAAGTATTTATAATAACATGAAATTAATTTAAAGCTTGTTAGTAAATTAAAAGCATTTAATGTAAAAACATAATCACATAATTTGACATGAGGATAATTAATAATAGAATCATGGCACGACGTGTAATTAAACGAATAATTACTTCTTGTATTTTACTCAGATTTAAAAAAGTATATTATTTTATAGTAAACGACTCCACCCTGCCTGATGGTAAGCAGTCAGTTGAATCCAGAAGTGGTGGCCACTATACCAAAAGCCATCGTCTTAAACTGCTGGAATGGTGGCCTCCTCTATGGCGGCTTGGAATGGGGTTAGGGGAAGGGAATGAGGGAGGCGAGGAAAGAGGAAAGGGGGAAAATTCTGCCTCCGGCGCTCTCACTTACCGAACGAAATGCAGTAGTACGGATACTACTACTGTCGATCTTCTATGAGAGGGTAGTACTTCCTCGGACGATCCGGCCCATTCGAGCTGAAATCAGCGTGGATCTACTACCAAGAAACTGATTAAAAAGCGGAGACTTAATGAATGAAAGTGATGTAATAAACCCGTTAAAAAAGGTAATGTTTTATGAAATTGTAGAAGTCTTACGGCTGAAATTATGAAATACTAAGAATAAGCGTTTTGAGTAGATGATGGACGATGGAATATATGTTGTAGTTTCGATCTTTTCACCGAGAATGACTTGCGTATTCCATAAATTCGTAAATCCATAATATAAAGTTACACCTTTGAATCACTGTGAGGATAAGTCAAGCTGACATCAACGCTTGTAGAAGCTACTGAGATACACGAGATGAAACATTCATTTATCATAAAACCACATCAAACGTAATATTAAACTCAAATGAGTTTTCTACCTGTGATTATAATAATTATGTAAAATAATAATTTAAAAATGATATAGAGAAATTTTGAATAATTTTGATAGGTCAAGTGAACGTAAGATTGCCTGCATCCAAAGTAATATTACAATATACTGTAAACAAAATAATGAAAAGATAACATATGCATTCTTGTGAACAGTGTAACATTGCATTTCCTGTATCTGCATAAGTTAGGTCTTTTTTATGTTATATGGAACTTAAATAAATTATTGAAATAAAATCAGTTTTTTTAGTTAGTTAATTAATTTAGAATCTTAATTATTTAAAATAAATAAATATAAACTATAGGCAAATAGCAGTAAATTATAATACATTATAATAGATTAGTTTTATTTATATTTAACTCTATTGAAATGAATGGCTTTTCTGCCACTCTACTTTGGGGTGATGTCAAGTAAAATAAAATTAAATAATTTATTAAAAATACGTCATACATATTATAAATACACACCTAATATAAAAAAAACAAATAATGCATCTAAATTAAAAATTATTGCGTAGATATAAAATAGATCTCAGTCCATCGACCTTGTCAGGTGAACACGCAATAAACTTTTGTATTTCCCTAATGTATTACTAAGATGTCTGTGCGCTGCGCTGTCTACCCAATTATCCGATACTGATTAGTTAATCTAATCATTGATGCATGTTTGTTAACATTTGTTCGGAGGAGGAGCTGAATTATAGAACTGCTTATAGCTTGAAAATTACTAAGTAAACTAATTAAAATATAAATATAGGTTTTCGTTTTACTTCTGTATAAAGGAGAGCCGCACTTTTGATTGCGGTTATGTCGCACTCACCAATCAGAACGCGGCCCGCATACCGACTAAAACCCACGGTGTTCCTTCAGACGGCCAGAGTGTCAGGGTCACGGGAGACGCTTGCGCATTCATCCGCGACACAGACGGGTCACAGCCCGCTCACCGCGAGCAGGCCCTGTCTGATTTGGGGGGCCTAGTCCCCCTTCTTTCATTGAGAGGCGTTCGTGGTACCGTACGCCACCTTCTCGGGTCTGTGCTGTTCGGCCTGTGCTGTGCGGTTGGCGTTTGGGCAATTGCTGCCCGCACGTCGACGTCGACGGCGACGTCCTATGCGTGCGCGACGGGCGGGCAGCAAGGTAGTCAGCCCCCTTTCCCGCTCGGACGCGTCCTTGGCGAGCATCACCTCCTCGCAAAAGGAGGCGACTTCCTACCAAGCCCTCTCGCTGCAGACCATGGACAGAACCACAGCCGTGGCAGCAAAAGTTGGGCTGTCGCGAGCGCCTGCAGGATGCCAATTTTTTTTTCCTGGGAAACGCATTACGTGTACGCACAAAATATGCTCATAAGTAAATCAAATCAAATTAAAAAAAATATTATTTTATTTATGTTAATCGAATTAACACTTATGAACGTTAAAGATTACAAAATGACAGCCAATTAACCTACAGAACTCTTATGACATGAGTGTGGTGTCGACTATTAATAGCAAACTCTTCACAGTAATCTGGGAATGTACAATTATTGCTGATGGGAAAATAAGTTAGTAATTTGTCGTAAATTACTGACTTTTAACTGGCTTCATTTATATTGTAGGTAATGGTTTTCCTAAAAGTTCTGAAATGTTTTCTACATTGAGTTAATTAAAGTCTAGTATTATTTCAGAAGACTTTTTGGTTGATAAATTCTTACATAATGATAGCTAAAGCGTGAATGTCGCTAAACCGCAGCCGCATAAATTAATTAGCATCTAGCTGTAGGTTTTGACTATAGTCTAAGTGAAATGTCAAACGTTCAAACATCGTATTTAAACAATATTACTTGAGAATATTTTATTGCAAATGCCTTGCACTGGCTACACTTATGAAATATACTTAAACGTTATATTATTTTCTTTTAAAAACGCCATTAGAAAAACGCAGCTACAACAATAAAGACAGAACCATTTCTTCTATCAAAACAGTGTTCAAACTAAGTAGTCTATTAAGAACTGCTTAGTAGGCTGAACAATCCATGAGATAACTTAAAACCACTTTTTATCAACAGAATTACAACACTTTAGCGGTCTTCTGTGGTCTTTCTAGGGACTTACTTCTCCAGTTGAGCTGCTCTGATTTGAAAGAAAACTTATATTTTGAAGTAGGTACACTCTTAGTAGGCTGAACAATCCATGAGATAACTTAAAACCACTTTTTATCAACAGAATTACAACACTTTAGCGGTCTTCTGTGGTCTTTCTAGGGACTTACTTCTCCAGTTGAGCTGCTCTGATTTGAAAGAAAACTTATATTTTGAAGTAGGTACACTACTTGTTGATTTAGTTCCTAATGCCTATGCACATTCTAGAGCATTTCAACCAAAGGACAGTCTTTGGTTGAAATGTTTGGTTCTGTTTAATTCAGGAAACTGGCAGTACAAGTTACCTTACAAACTAACTCATGCCAAATCCTCTACGTTGAATACCTATCCTGACGCGAACTTCCTTAGACTAATGATTATGTAATACATTTTGTACTTTTGTATTTAATGGTAATACCTAGACCATATAAGGTCAAGGAATTTAGAAAACAAACCGAAAATAGCTTACGGTTATAAATGCAAACGGTTTCAAATAACTTGAAACGTTTAAATATTATAATAATTATAATATGTTACAGGCCTATTTAAATGCATTTTCTCGCCTAAGTAGACATTTATACAGACAGCAAATACATTCAGCGTTGGAAAAATAAAGACATAAATTAAGTTTAAGGACCCATTAACAACTCTACTAATGATTTTATTAAGAGATCTACTAAGATTGTTGTGTGGACGGTTGCCATACCTAAGTAGATCCGGAATTCGACTTACAAGTCTAGTAAAAGTTTTCTTTGTGTTTGTATTCGCAATGGTGAAAGAAGAACTTGGAAAGTCACTTTTTTAATTTGCCAAACATGCTTACGGCGCATCTGGTGGTAGGTTGTTATAAATTTGAAGAAATTTACAATGTTAAGTTAATTATATACTTTTATTATCAATGTACGTCGTGTTTTTACTCAATAATGTTTTTCCTTTCTTTCTTTTCTTTCTATGTCGCCGGGTGTGAAAAAAATAAACGAGAGAGTGCAAGAACGAAGTCTGACTTTCAGTGTTCTCTAACTTAGGGAGTACTTACCTACTAAACGGTTGGACTAATGGTAGAATCATAGACGCCAGTCGGACAGTCAACTCTGACTGCATTCTTATTGTCTCCACTTACCATTCAAGACTGGCCTCTACTTATTTATTTTAAAAGCTAAGCATTATTTGCACGGTAGTAGATCCACGCTGGTTTCAGCATGAATGGGTCGGATCTACCGGGAAGTACTACCCTCTCATAGAAGATCGACGTAAGAATATTAGTTTTCATGCTAATGTGTTTCGCTCCGTGAGTGAGAGCGCCGGCAGCTCAAGTACCCCCTTGGTCCTCTTTCGTTTCCTTTTTCTTTCCTCATCCACTTCTCCGTGGTCGGCAACTGCTTGGTTGTGTTTTCTGCATTATTACTTCTGCGATGCTTGGAAAACACAGCCATGTCTATAGGTTACGGTTGCCACTTACCATCAGGTGGACCGTATGCTTGTTTGCCACCAAAGTTGTATAAAAAAGAAAATTATAATTTTTTTAACTGAAGAAATAGAACTATAGCTTGCAGAAGTTATTAGCTTGCAAAATTTTTAACCGCCTTGTATGTTCCATAGGTTTTCTATTATGTGTATTGTATAGACTTGTGTTGGTCGTCTTCGTCCCCTCTTAACCTATAATTTAACTTTTTTTAAGGTAACTTTTTTATTATCATTACCATTACTATGCCCAGTACCTAGTATTTTTTAAATTTATCAGTAAATGTCAGTAATGCCATCAAAAATTCTTCCATTTAATATAAGTTAAAACATTGCAATACTGCAGTATATTTCTTAATTTATCAAGTATAAACAACAGTCAGTAACAGCCAACAACATCTATTCGTAAGCATTGCAGCTGATTACGACGTGACGTTTTATAACCATAACACGCACGACCAAATTAAATGCTACCATTTATGACGTTAATTTATCTTATTAGTTTAATTCTATTGAAAATTTAACCATAATAAAATAAAATTATAATGTGATAAATAATAAAATTTTGATAACAAATATACATAGAATAAATTTTAAATATTTTAGCTTTACATAATCAAACGACTTTCACACTTAATAGAGATAATGTATCAACTAAACATAGCTGATTAGTTAGATAATGCTAGTTTATGAAGAAATAAATGTTTTAATTTGTAAATCTAGTTTAGGAATAAAGAAGTAGTTATTAATATTATTTTAGTATAAAGAATTTTTTAATATTAAACATATTTCTAGCACTGAATGAATATTATTCAAGTTTTATGAGTAACTCGAGTGCGAAATGATCATTGGACAATAGCCACAAATTGGAAGTACAATTTGTTGTTACACGGCAATTGTACCTACCTATACTGCCCACTTCTATATGTTGAACAAATTCATCGACAACCTATTGGAGTAATTAGTTTTCAATTGAAATGTCATTCTGACATTTTAAACAGGGAAAGAATGTGCAATACGCTGCACCAATAACGTGCAGCTATTGTTCTCAATTTCTGATTCTGATTTAGACATATTCTACTAAATTAAATGTATTACAGAGTCATAATGTTTGTCTATCATATTGTCTATTATTAATTGGAATGTTAAGTAGGTAAAGTATAATAATAAAATAGTTTATTTATTTTCTTTTACAAAGGAGTTCATAAAGGTAAACTGAAATAAACAACCTAAGAATTAAATGCCTTTGTGGCATACTGGACAGGAAAATCGTGTATGCGATGATTTATTTATTGATGATTGATTATCAGACGCGTCTTATAGAATGGCATGTAGTAAAAGTAACATTTACTTTGCTGTGGCATACGTTTTCTCTAGATGTTTGCCTGCACCTATATTAGATTTTCTTTTATTTTTACCATCTTGGCCGATCGTAAGCCGCTCTTATCCATCGGTTGCCTAAACCACTTATTAGGTCGTCACCACGTGAGGGGTTCGTCTTACGGACAAAGCTTATTATTTTATTATTCATAATTAGGTACCTACCTACTCTTTTAAGATATTGATGTCCATAAACTAAATTGTCAGTTATTTTTAATACAGATTTAAAAGTATTTCTGTCACTAAAAGTATAACGCAAATAATCAAATACTCCTATGCCCTTCACATCACTCTAATTTCGTCGGTTCCTCCTTCTGTGTTCAGTCTGTTCTTCTATGGAATGCGCTCCCTCCCGAGATCCATGTGTCTGATGTCCACAAACCGTTTGACATTCAAGATGAAGGTAAAACAGCTCCTTGCAAAAAATTTGGCAGAATCATCACAATAGCTTAGTAAGTATTTATTTATGTATGTATGTATTAATAGATATTTATTTATTCTGCGTTATGATTATGTACTTATTTACTTCCTATATACTCGTATATATATATTACGTAGGTATATCTTATACTTTTATGTATCATGTACTTGTTAATATTTTAGTTGTTAGATTGCTACTTCAAATGCACCTACTTTATCTTATCTCTGCATCACCCTGTTAGGTTAACTGGTAGAGAATGCCTTTGGCATAAAGCCCGCCTATATACTTACTTTGTATATGAAGTTGTTAAATAAATAAAAGTAAGACCTAAGGACCACTTAAAATTGAGTCACGTTTTAGTTCTTCGGGGTCAGCAATATGATCAACCTATAATTAGTGGCAGTATCTTCAAGCCTTACGAACTTGCAAATGAGCCAATCGGTCACGATTTAATTATGTTTTTGATACAAGTGTCAATGAACTATGGTGTCTGCTTATCACCAGATCATATTTTATGTAGGCATAAAAATAGATAGTACCTAATTACTTACACGTTATTTCAGTGGAACAAGGATGTAAATTTATGAAAGGCATTCTTACATTTACGTCCTTAATTCCATGTTAATTTTTTGTACGGCTGTTGAAGTTGATATTAGGTACTTTTTCTTTTGTTTGCCAACTTTTTCGAGATGAAAATGGACAATACTACACACAAAATAATTATTTAGTTTTATACGATAATGCAATTAATCAGTTTATCTACGAAAGATCTAACTCCCCTAATTGACATGAATATTGAATAGTAATTTGCCGATTTATTTGGTAATATTTGTAGGTACGTGAATGTAATTACTAAAATAGTTTATACCAAATTGATACTTACCATTTCAAAATCAAATATCGAGTAATTAGCAGTCACCTCGTGTCAGGATTTGTGTAGGTTACCCATAGAGGCATCTGACTTGACCTAACGGTTGTTATCAACTTAGTAACAATCGGGACCGACTTTTGACGTGCCCTCCTAAGCACGGAGACGCTCATATCAAATGCCACTATGCGGTCACCCATCTATGGGCCAGCCGTATTCTATGTTGCTTAGCCCTCTAGTCGTTTACCGAACAGTGTGCGCAACGAGCTATGGGCGTCTAATTAACTCGAAGAATGACTGTTACACAAAATAACATAATTTAGAATAATTTAAACAGTAAATGAACTTGGACCTTCATTCTTACAAAGTTAGTAAACAAGACAAACATGTTAGTAAGCGATTAACGTAGGTTATAAACTCATAGAATACTAATAGATACTAGTAGTAATAACAAAACTGTATTTTTTCAAACAATGAACAATGTAAATTACAGTAATTATACAAACAGTAGGTAATTATGTAAAAATACGGATTTTTATTTAAATGTGATGGTCGAGTGGTTAAGGGTTAATAGACCCTTTTCCTCTTAGACACACGTGTGTGATTTGGGTTCTAAACAGATAGACACTAATAATGACTTTCCAAATTATTGTGTGTGACAGAAAAATTACTTAATTATCATCATTATTGTTACTACTACAACTAAACATACTTAGATCTTTTTTTTTATTGCCTACAGTGGCAGGCGACTTGACATCGCACGTGAGGGTAAGTGGTAACTGTGTCGGCCAAGGACTTCTGCTATGCCAGGGACTCTACGAAGTTGCTGCCTACCGTGATATTAATTCTCTCTTCAAACCTCGCTTGAAGAAGAACTTATTCAAAAGACTTCAAACAAAACAAAGTGTCTGGGTGTAATTTATCTATAATATTTATGTATTTACAAAAAAAAAATGTATATAAGTAGTATATCAGTTGTTTAGTACCCATAACACAAGCAAATATAATTGCTTAATTTGGGGCTAAATGGCACTGTGTGCATGTGGTAGAATATTATTATTATTATTATTACTTCCACCAAGACTGATCTCAAACGTTTTCAAAGGCTTCTCGCTACCTCTATTAAACTGTCACTGTGATATTTGTATTAAACAGTACTTCAGCTATTTCATCACATTATCAGCCTTAGAGTCCATTTCAGGATATTCGCCTTTCCCAAAGTGTTTGCCCTCTCTGAGGTAACTTGGTTCTCGTATCAAGCGAATGTTGCACGCTGTCACCAATAATACACAAACTCACGTTTACAATTCTTTAAAGTTTATTGCACTTTGATTGTCTAGGAATAATAATTATTGTGCATGGTCAAATGTAAGGAACTTTAGATCTATAGTTAAAATCTTAAGTATTTACTTGCTTATCGATTAGCTTATTTATACGCATTTTAAACCATTTATATATGCCTATGCTCAACATTTACCTAAAATGACAATTCTGGAGTTTTTTGCTAATTTAAGCGTTGTCTTTAGTTATGCGTTAGTTTAAACTATTTTAGTCGCCCGATTCGTCTAGTTTATTATAAAAAAAAAAAACAATCAAGGATTAACAAAACTATTTAATAAGCACCTACTCTTTTTTATTATACCAAATTTCAATCATCAACTTCAAAAGTCTATAAAAACGTGCGTGATAATCGACGAAACCAAGTTTGATACGTAAATATTCGATTCCCTTTGATGTTTACCACCGTAATTAACAAAAAAGATGGCGTAAGTGTATGTACCCATCTAACAAACCAGAATAACACCGTTTCAACAGGTAAGGAACTTCTAAATTGCCTCGTGTTTGCGAACTTTCAAATTGCACCTTCAATCGCGTTAAAAGTTTGTGTCCCGATTTAAATTCATCTTCACGATATCTCCTTCAAAGTTTTGCGATAGGGTTTGGTAGCCGTCTATTTAACAATGAAAGTTCTGTAGCGTATCACTGCTTTCTCAAATTTTGTTTCAGAATTCAAACTCATAAATTGTGATACTTGCATTAAAATCTTTTGTATCATTCTAATAGACATTACTGTCGCAACATTGCACACTATTTATCTGTGAATAACGTATTAGATTTATTATTTAGTCTGGTTATCTAGTAAAGTTGTTCTTATTGCAAGACATGACATCAAGAGTCCAATCACAACACCATATAATTTACGTATAAAGCTCAAACGACTACGACTTTTAGTGATTTTGAATTAAAAAAACATACGAGAAACTAGAGCATTTCCACAATAATAATATTTTTAGTACTTATATATTTGTACGGTTATGTTTAATGTGCCCATAATTATAAACTTCACATGTTTTTTTATAACCTTTATCATATTAAAGACAACAATCAAATTATACTTGTTATGTTAGGTAACTGCGTCTTCTTTCAAAATGTCATAAATTAATAACGGTATGTTATTTTTATGAAATTCGTGCGTGTGGACTATTATTACAGATGTCTTCAAGGTCGCTTCCTTATCCTTATCCTCGCCTCAAACAAAAACATAGTAGAATGCATTACTTTGTTTTGGTCTCAAGGTTGCTGAAAGTGAATCGTAGAAAATATAGTGAGTATGACACTAGTGTTAAAGAAAATGGCTACAACTCACCATGATAATACACAGCATACGACGACAAAATTTGTGTACCAACAATATATGTGTATAACTCTCTATAAAATGATGATGATTTATAATTGTCTATAATAATTTTAGCACTGCACACATACAGTTTAATACTGTATTATGACTCAATAAATCTAAACTTTGAAAGGTCCAAAGGACTACAAACATTAATCATTTTACGCGTAATGAACGGCTACCCTAAAGTTTACAGGTCTCGTGTCTCTCTCTCTTTCTCTGTCTTGCTCGTCTCACTTAAACTAATAGTCATGATAACAGGAAAACGTTGTCGTCATTTAACCTCACAAATCTGTAAAAGTACACGTACTTAAGGTAGATTAGGGTTAGAAAGCAGTCATTTTCTATCTGCTTTGGTCCTAATTACTTGGGGTTAACACAATTTTCTTCTTATTTTTTAGACTTTATTTGATTAGTTTGATTTGAAGACGGTAATGAGAATGTATATATTAAGGTTTATGTAAGAGTACAATATGTATGTAGATTAAGCGGGTTCTGACTGTAACATTTTTTTGGTAAAAGTTTTTTTTAGAGAAATATTTCTCTGATGGATGCATTTATTGCTTTAAAATATAACAGAAGTCGAAATAGAGTTAGTACTGGCATATAATACGCATTTTATGTTAGAAATTGAAAAATAAAATCCTTATTGCTTAGAAAGACGCAGAAGCGAATATCATCAAACGATCTTAATATTAAAATGTAAATTCTACAAAGTAGGTTGAACATTCCCTGCGGTGTGCCGCGAAGAAAACGATTAAACAGCTTCTAATACTTACTGTATTTAGAATAATTTTGAAATGTTAAGCAGTAGTGACAAAGAAAATATTATTATTTTATTGTTTAACAATTTACAGACCTAAATAATAATAAGTGTTAATAATAGGTAACATGCTTGTTAAGAGCTATAAAGAAAAGGTATATATATATATATATATATATATATATATATATATAAAACAGCAGCATGGGTTTTTTTTTCTTTATATATATTTATATGTAGTTGTGGGCCAAAATTGCTACCATGTGATGCCCTGAGACAATGAATAGGCGTCGCGGCAGACCAAGAAAATCGTGGTCCCCACTTGCTATAAGATCGAAGAGAATGGAAGTCATGGAGAAAGGTCATTGCCCAGCAATAGGATGATTTGGGCTGACAGTAACAGTATATTATAGTTCAATAGATTTTAAATGGACGATAGCACAGCGCCAGATTATTATATGTGATTCACAGCTATTTGTGGCTGGGTGTCATTTGTATCATGATAATAATGTCACGAGGAATGTACGATGTATCAAGTATTTCATGAATATACAACTCCTAGAGTTTTTTTTTTTTTTTTTTTTTTAATATTTATTAGCCTACCAAAGTGACTCCACCCCGCCTGATGGTAAGCAGTCAGTGAGATCCAGAAGTGATGGCCACCATACCAAAAGCTATCGTCTTAAACTGCTGGTATGGTGGCCTCCACTATGGCGGCTGGAAATGGGGTTAGAGGAAGGGAATGAGGGAGGTGAGGAAAGAGGAAAGGGGGAAATTGGGCTTCCGGCACTCTCACTCACCGAACGAAACGCAGTAGTAAGGATATTACTACTCTTAAGTCGATCTTCTATGAGAGGGTAGTACTTCCCCGGACGATCCGGCCCATTCATGCTGAAACCAGCGTGGATCTACTACCGTCTAATTTGTTTTGAAGTGCTACAAACTTCAGTGTATTTCTTTTCCTGTTGTTTTAAGCACTGAATTATTTTTTAAGGAAATAGTCCACTAGCGTTCCAGACCTTGAATTTAAATTCGAATTTATAAAATTTTCACATTTAGAAACTTTTTAAAGACTTCGTATGTAGCTAATAATAATACTACCTAGTACTTGTAGTAAGTTTAGTACATACATACCTAATCCGAGATCCACAGGTTTTGAGTGTTATATTTGTTGACCATCAATCCACACATATATTACAAAAGGCTTTGTCCTGACTGACTGATTGACAACGCACATCCTAAAATGCTGAAATTTGACGTGTAGTAGTAGTATACGTACTACTGCCTTTCGTTCGGTGAGTGAGGAGGCCCAATTTCCTTTCTTTTTCTTCACCTCCCTCATTCCATTCCCTTGCCTTATTCCCAGCCGTCATAGTGGAGCCACCATACCAGCAGTTTAAGACGATGGCTTTTGGTATTGCGGCCACCACTTCTGAATTCCACTGACTTCTACTATCAGGCGCGGGGGAGTCACTTGGGTAGGCTAATATAACAAAAGAGCTTTCTGAGATGCTTTTTCCCATCCCACTTAAAAGACTCAGGATTTAAATTAATATTTTGTGGCTGGGAATGCGATAGGTGAAGGGAATGAAGAAGGAGAGGAAAGAGGAAAGTGGAAAAAAGGGTCAGTTGGGCCTCGCGGTGCTCTCACTCACTCGACGGAACGCAATAGTACGGATACTACTACTCTTTAGTTGATCTCTATAAGATCGACTGAATAAGAATCAACAGAGGCAGTACTACCCTTACTTTTCCTGTTGATGTAGCCCATTCATGCTGAACCTAGCGTTGTGGATCTACTACCGGAAATCTGTAATTATTCCGTACAAAATATATTTGTACTTCAGTGCGAAGCAGAGGCATGTCGCTATTAATTAATAAATCTGACAAAATTTAAAATTCACCGCTAAGTTGTAGTGACGTACGCATAATAATACGACTACCGCTTTCTGCCACCTATTATATAAAAATCAACTTTGTCTTATACCCGCTACTTTGTTCTAATTTGCATATAAAATTCGTTTTTAACAAAAAAGTTGTCGTGTCACGTTATCTGACCTTTACTATTTCTACACATACATATATAAGTATTGTGTTATATGTATCTGTACGCAGTTTTCCCGGATGGCTTAAATTTAGTTTAGTTGCATTTGACACTCACTGTTTTCAGATTATCAATACCATTACCCATCTTTTTCTGTAGCTTTTACGGGCTTTCTATAACTTCTTGGACCATATTTATAGCTTTCAGAAATGTCTTTTTAATTTAATATACTCAAAGTCTCTTTTTACACATTAAACCTAAAGTTGTAAAATATGACTCATTTTCTGGTCACTGGTTTTCCAATAAATTTACAACGCTACGTACTACTATTATTCTTCAGTAAAAAATTCCACAATAATGTTTATAAACTGTGTAGCTTCAGCACCTACTTTGTTTCTCTGCACTACTTCAAAAGGTAGACTGGTAGAGAATGCCGCCTATATACAGTATGTATGTAAAGATTTTTAAATAAATACAATAAAGGTTTCTACAGTAAAAGTTAATCACATAGGTTGATTTGGACTGGTCACGGTGTAAATGAAGCATGATCTGACATTGACCTCCGATGTGTGAGGTGAGTCGGGTGCACACGCGGTGGCTGGCGCGGATGTTTTCAGTCGCGATTTGTCCGCGTCGTCACTTCGTCGTACAGCGTACTACGCAGTCGTACTCGACGACTCACAAACACCGCGTCTACAACATTCAGTGCGTGTTTTGTTAAACTTATACAAGTGACAGTGTTTAATATTTCACATTTACTTCTAGTATGTCTCAGGATTGCTATTAAATTGTTGAAGTGGATACTGATAATCTGAGTACGTATATTTAATTGTTTTTCAACTACCGGTTTGATAAATCGAATGTGTTTTTTTATTGTTATTTGGTTTTATGTTTAATCCAATGTAAATAATGAGCTATATTAATGTTAGTAGAGGCTTTGTAGATATAAACAACACAAACAATATTATTTATATCACATTTGAACCTTGAGTTTATTTTAAATATGCATGTGTTTATCAAGTTAACAAATAAAAACATTTTAAAAACAAAATTAAGAAGTATTTTTAGCAATATTTTTTTGTAGAAATAATTTATGCATATCTACTTTATTTTATGCAATGAATTTAGGAACATGAATAATTACTAATTATTTACTAATTAATAAAAAATAATGATTACTTAGTGATAATATAATGAGTTGTAAGGTATGTAAGATTTACCAAAAAGGCAGTGAAGGTGATTGTTCAATATTGTTTACCTACATTTTAAAAGCAAAAACAAGTTGCTGTGGTATTTTACAAGAATATTTAAATTACTACGGAATGCAGTCGGTATAGTAACACGTTAAACACGCTTAACTTTAGTATTTCATTATATATATATTTATTATTAATCCATAACACTTTTTATGATGACATTAATCGTAAATCTAAATTAGTAGATAATAATCAACGACCTATCTACGTATGTAGTTCTGGGAAAATCAATTTGGATTCTTAAGAAACCGGATCTTATAATTTAAGGAGAGACGTATGATTTAAAACATGAAACGTACAAGTAAATTATAAATTAATCCATTTGATTATACTCAAGTGTTTTGAAGATTTATTAAGCATGGACCGGCTATTTTATCCCGGCAGAAGCGTCAATGTACATTCAACAGAATTAAATGTTCTTATAACCATTTCATTCCGAATGGGCGGCTATAAATTTGGTAAATCTTTGAATTTCGGATAACCGTGACATGATAGCGTTATAAATGTTATAATACATCAAAATAAATGTGATTAAAGGAACGAATATAAAATTAAATCAAACTTTTGATTAAGGATTCATATTTAAATACCGTGAAATCGAATAAAATGTTGGTGGAATCGAGTACTCAATTAAAGAGGTTTGAATCTCGCTGGTTCATTAGAAGTAAAGCCTAAAGCTCTGTTAATTTACCGATGTTTCGTGTCACATTCGTTTTTAGGCAGCGTTGTGTAATTTCAACTTACAATTGTCATTTATTTTACCTTACAGTAAGGACCCATTTATTTGTTCTACGTGACTGAACCCCTAGTGCATATCGCTGAACATTCCGGCAACGTAAAGTTTCTTGAAATGTTGTTGGTTGGTATTTTTATCATTAAAACAATTTTTGTTCAATTTGTGTTATTGATTTCGAGAAATATTTAATTTCACTGTTATTAGAACAGAGGCCCTAGACAAGTGTCAAAGATTTCTATTCTATTCATAGAATAGATAGAAAAATGTATTGGATTGACATAAGCTAACGCCGACGCTTATGTCAATCTCATACATTTTGTTATCTATTCTATGAATAGAATAGAAATCTTTGACACTTGTCTAGGGCCTCAGTTTGTTTTATTTTCTTGTGGGTCCATAATGATGTAATAGTTCTTATCTGTATTTAAACTTCTTTACAAGTCGGTTAATATTATTTAGTTTTTTAGAAATCAGCATAAGCCTGCTTTATGGCCATAAAATGTTTAGCCCCTATAAATTTATGTTCGCACTAACTAAATTAATTTGATGTCTAAGTAATTTCAATAATACAATAATATTTTAAATTCTTTTTATTATTATTTTGTTTTAAGATTTGCATAACTTGATTATTTATTCAAATCATTAAATATGGAAAAAAAATAGAATTTGAATTTGAAAGCTTTGATGAGATGATCTTGTCGATAAAGTTGAAGCGACTACTACATTTTGGTTCTAACAACTTTTAGTTTAAGTTTGTCAGTCTCATCTTTATTTCTCTTTTTTATTTTCGGTATTCTTATAGGGCTTAGCTTTCATTTCCCAAATGGAATTTGTTTACAAACATTTATTGTTACTCATTCCTAGATAGATAATAGAAACATTTGGGTCAAGTTTTTGCAATCTTATTCATTTGTTGAACATTTCACGGGAGGGGAATGATTGTTATTAACAGTTTGCGTGGCTTTTTCCGAACTATTTAAGACGCTTTACTACTGATTACCTGCTTTAACATTCACACAGGATCGACCCTTTATATTGTAGGTAAGCCTTTTTTGGTTTCCGTTTTTGTTAAAGGAAGAATTTTACGTCATAAACGGGTTTAATTTTCCTGTTCTTATGCAGTTTACTTTTAAAATAGACATAAAGAAAATAATATATAGAAAGAAAATATTAATATTTATGTAGAAAAAACGACTAATCAAAATAAATATAATATATTAGGCAAATAGAATGGTGGTGTGGATTTTATTATTTTGTGTTATCTGTCTATTAATATTTAGATTACTTTAGTGATTGTCTTTAAGTCGCCATAAAGTTTTTAAACTGTATCAAATGATTATTGAAAGCATTTTGAATCTGTAGGTACTTGTGAAGTATTATAGTATTGCGTTCAGTATTCTACGTTAAAAGTCGTGTAAATTTAGTTACACAATATACTACTGACTTTTCTTTTGGGAAGAAAGATATATAACCTAGTCGTCACCTATACTTCACTAATGCAATCAATCAATCAAATGATAGTATTTACACTATCAGAAAATCATTTAACATAGAATGTTGTTTCAACTAAATGTTCCCTTTACGTCGAGCCTTTGTGTCGATTATGATATATAATAGAATCTATTGTTCTAGAACAATAGATTCTAAGATTCGACATACAGGGACTGAACATAAAGGGAACATAACGTTTCAACAGCCTACCGTGATGCGTGCGACCTAAGCGTGATGATTACGGCAAATAAGGGGAAGATGACTAAAATGATAATAATAAAATAAAAATAATAATAATAATAAAAGTCAGTCTCTTTGTGAATGCACTGTAGGGTTATATCGAAGTGCATAGTAACTCACCAATGTATGCAGGTAGGTAATGAGTTGGCATAATGTCTGTGTGGTTAGGCGATTTAAACTAAAGTCTGAACGATAATCCACTGACGTATATAGTAATTAATTATTTAAATATGTATACACGTTAACTGATGGGTACGATGATCTTAGTTAAAGCTGCTTTTATTTGAATGATGTTGCGCTTGTATACATTCAATATGAAAAAATGACTATTAGGGTTCATTTAGATTTCGATGTTGTTGATTTCAATAATGATTTTAGGAAAAACGAGTTTCGGGTTATTACTTATTAAATTAGTGGTTTACTATTAAGTTAACGTACTTCATCTCAAGGTGACCAAGTACAATATTTGTATGATAAAAGACCAGCGCCCCTAGTGTTTATATTGATAACTAAATTTTGACATATGATTTTAAGCTGTCTCAGCTGAGAAATACACGTTTATTTAAAACTTCATCTTTATGTGTAGTTTAGTTTAGGCGTAGAAGCAAGTTTAACAAAATGTAAATATGAAATAAATATACTATTCATGATAAGAATAAAAGCAATGATTTAACAGAATTCGCTAATTCCTTTTCATTGGTAATGTGGCGTGTGATCTTTCTGTATGGTCTTTAGATCGGAATATAGAAACCACGTCATCTGTGTCGATGGCGTAAAAGGCGTCAGGAAAGGAGGGAAAACGCGCAGTATCATTTGCGTAGTATCTCCTTCGACCCTCTTTAGAAGTAGCCTATTTACATCATCTTCAGATTAATGGTGTGGTAATGTTTGTAAATAATCTGATCTTGTTTTCTGCCACTAGGTTTTTCTAAAAAATGAATGTAACGTGCAAATTTTTATTAATAAACTTACATAAACATCGATATGGTATAACATAAATACAAAATTTGTAAATATCAATACTGCGTATATATTAAATTTACCATCGTATCATTCCATTTCAATATGCCTGTTTATTTGAAGTACACTGCAAATAGTTTAAAAATAGTTTCCTCTTGGGATACAGTTGCAATCTACTCTGACTTAGAGTCCGTCGCTCGACAAATCCTTCTTGATATAAATGTGTACTGTACTAGCGTCATACAAACTTTAACTCGCTAAATGAAATTGCTTCTGATTTTAATAAGATTACATCACTAGGTAGTGTGGGCTTTACGAAGTTTAATTTTATTTAAATAACTATTACTACAGATCATTACGCGCTGTTATTTCGGAAAGAGTATGCGAGAGATGCTATGCTATGCTATGCAGAAGTGCGAGAAACTCACGTGTTGCCTATTGCTATATTCCAAGCATGAATCAAAATGATGGATGTATTTTTCATTACAATTATCCTTATTCATCTTGTATGACACTCACAGCTTAAGAAGTTTAGGTTTGGTTTATTTTGTTCATTTTAATTTTTTTTAAATAGCGTAGCTAAGAGTTAATTAAGTAAGACAAGGTACACAACGAGATTTATAGCTCGAATTGTAAAGCATGACAGAATGTGTGATCTATACATATAATAAAATTGGACTGTCTGTTTCTAATATTGAAATAATCGTTTTACTACATGTATATGAATATATATACGGTACATACACCATAATAACATTTTTTTGTCTGTCTGTCTGTTTGTTCCGGCTAATCTCTGAAATGACTGGACCGATTGTGACGGGACTTTTATTGGCAGGAAGCTGATGTAATAAGGAGTAACTTAGGCTACGTTTATTTTAGAAAAATTCTTTTATTTTAGAACAATAAAGTAATGTTGATCGACTGTTAGGCGGAACGAAGTTCGCCGGGTCAGCTAGTTCATAACTAAAGATCGATTGTGATGAGCTTGTACTCTTGTACGATTGCCATAAATGGCGACAAAATATTTGATTGATGAACGCCCCTGGTAATTACTATGAGAACTAAATCTATTCACGCTGTCATTATGCATGTCGGTATGATCTTTTTCAAACAAAATTCGATTTAACCGCGTACTTCTCAGTACTCTAGAAACTTCAAATGTAAAGGCCACAGTACCCATGTTACGGGAAAGTACTATTCAGCTACGAAATGTGGGCGTTTATTTACTAATACTCCACTCTTTCCCACATATGGACATGTCTTTGAATAAATTCAAAATCTCGGGTTTAAATGTTTTGAAGTTTTCGAGATTGCAGTAAACCGTTTTTAATTACATGCAAATTTTAATAGGATTTCTAGAGACAAGATTTAACAAACTTAGTCAATTTCAATTATTATTTCGCATTAAAATTTATTGGCGACTGTGTCAGTGCAATGAGGGAACAGAAATTGACATTTTCCTTAACTTTTTCAATCTTCGCAACTACAAACTCAAAATATATTATTTTGTGATTAGTATAAGATTAGGAAGTAGAAAATTAAAATAAGAAAATTCTGCGATAATTGGAACGTAATATTTTGTTGAACTAATGAAGCACATGAGAAGTTCGACACGAGGTCGTGAAGTTTAATTTCGGATTGCCTAGAATTGTGATACCCTTAATTAAAAACCTATGACTGGCAGAGAGGTCATAAACTTCTTGCTTTTTAACAGATTATAGAAATTATTTTTTATTCGCGACACGCCCCTGCTTCGCACGTGCGTACTTTTATGCTGTTTATGACATGATTACAATTCTTTGAAATTCTCGTGTTTCCTCTACTGTAAAATGCAAATGTATTGCTTATAAACCTCTCAGAAGAAACTGTCTGAACGAGAGTGATTACCGTATCAAACTCTACTAAGAGGTTTAGAAGAAACCCGCTATTTTCTTTTTTTATTACTCAGTTAAGTAATAAAAAAAGAAAATAGCGGGTTTGATTTATAATAGTTAGAGATGGAAAATTTGAAATTTGAAAATTTTGAAACTAATGTACTAGATTAACATTGCTTAATACCTTTATAATATTAGGATTCTAGCCGCAATCACACGGTGTTAACTATAAAATGTACCTGATGTAATACGTCTAAATTTAGATTATACTGGGCTTTACACCATTAAACAAGTAGGTATATGACCGGCTAACAAGTCTACTACTTGCTGGTTATACTAGAAACATCGTTTACACGTTTCTACCCGGCTTAAGAGACAAGGTCGTACTTGGGATCAGAACAATACCTTGCCAAGAAGGTCTTAAGAAAAGCATTAATAATACAGTCTATTGTTATTTACAAAAATATTAAAATAGCCCACTTACATTGTTCTTATATCAAAGTACTTATAGGTTATATTTAAACAATAAGAAAAATTGTAACAATTTGTCGATTAAAATCTATGCCAGTGACTCTTAGATCAGGTCAGAAACTCATTTCTTGCTATGTTGTTCTCATGGTTCTCCATCTGTATCCACAAAAAAAATGATGAGAGTAATTTAACAAAGTATTCGTTAGGACTTTTGCTATCGAAGTAGCAGTTGTTTTAGCTTTAGTAACAAGGTGAATACAATTGCAAGGATTTTTTTAAAATGCTGCTCAGCGGCAAATAATTGCCGCTGAGCAGCAAGTAGGACAACGCTTATTTACGTCTTTTAGCCTAGCGGCATGTAGTGTTTCAATTGGTATTTTAAAATAACTAATGTAATACCAACTACGTTACAATTTAGATTCAGTAATTGTAATTAAGTAGTAATATTTGCATTCGCTAAATGACTATACTCTACGATAGAGATTCAAATCACCAATCGATTTTACTTATTTCCGTCGTAAAATTTATACTGTCGTTTGTTTAAGATTATGTCCATTGTCTTTATAGCGCTGTGATTCAAACAATGTACCGGTAATTACTCTGTTTTATAGTTATTTGAAGTGATATTTGTATATCTAAGTTATAACTACTGTGTTGCCATAAACAGCGATAAACAATATAAACAATATGTCGTAATAATGCGTAGGTACTATTAAATTTAAAATAGTAACCTAACGTTTATAGCAATTTTATATTATCTATAGTTACCGTTAAGTGGTAACTGCTGTTTTAAAACTAAGTAGCACTAGAACCACAATTAGCTTTTGCTCATGTGCTTTCAGAGGGCCTAGAAAAGTGGCATAACTAATAATAGAACACAATGGATTAAAAAATTTATGGGATTGACATTAGCTAACGACAATGTTGGCGTTAGCTTATGTCAATCCCGTACATTTTAGAAATTTATAGATTCTATTCTATTAGCATTTAAGCTACTTGTCTAGGCTCTCAGTTAGAAATCTAAACGGTCCAGAGTGCCGAGTGCGTGTTTGTTTTACGTTAACGCCATCGACACGTTTATGACGTTTCGTGCTCCGATTGGCCAGCTCTAAGCTCTTAACCAATCAGAGAGCTAAATGCAGTAAGTAAAACAAACTCGCTCTGGGTACCCAGTACTTTACGCCTGTGTTGCCTTCCAATTTTAATCTCTAATGGCCATCTCACAAAGCCACTATAGTGAGGTTCACTAGGTTCAGCAGGTTCGTCATGCCATTGGTTTGCCACAGTGGCAATTAAGATGGAGTCCACCGCACCTGGGCGTCACTGGCTGTTTACTACTGAACCAAGGTTCTATAATAAGATGAGATTCTGAACTATCTGCCATCCCTCCATCATTAATGTGTTTATTGTTTTGAATCGTATATGGTGTAATAATTATTGTAATTGGTAGTAATTAACCGTTTTAATTATTATTATTATTTAATTATTAATTGTTTTAATTATTAATAAATAAATAAATAAAATAAATTAATACAGTTAATACCACTGCTCAGTGAAATCAACTTTAATATTGTATGATAGCTTAGCTTCAACGACATTTACAGGATATAAATCTTTAACGATATCGCAATCTGATTTTTATTCATGTCTTCGAGATTAAAATCGATAAATGTTAAGAAGGTGCACTATAAATTTTCTCCATGAAATCCTTCAATTTATAATTAAAATGTTGTGTCATTTGTCACTAGTGGTGTATAATACTTGTCTGTATACTGTCCCATTGTAGGGCAAAGGATAGAGAAGACATGAGCATTAATCAACACGCTTGCTCAAGGCACTAGTTGGGTATTTGATTATAATTAGCAAGTAAACTAAATTTGAATAAAATCATCAGTACTTTTTTTTTATTGCCGACAGTGACAGACGAACAAACAGCCTATGTGATGGTAAGTGGTAACTGTCGCTCATGGACGACTCAGAGACCCTGGCATCGCTCCTGCAATGTCGTGAAAGAAGTAGGATTTAGGGAGGCGAGGAAAAAGGAAAGGGGAAAAATTGGGCCTCCGGCACTCACTCACCGAACGAAAGACCAAAGTACGGATACTAATACTTTTACGTAGATCTTCTATGAGTACTTCCCCGGTTGATTCGGCCCATTCATGCTGAAACCAGCGTTAATCTACTACCGTCTGAATTCCTAATAAACAAAGTTTAATTGTTTGAAATCATACTTATGATACATGGTTATGTACAGCCTCATTGTGTGAATTAGATTCAAGTGATTTAGATGAAATGAACCAAGGATTTTCTTTTTACTAATAATGGTTGTCAATAAACTTAATTTATTTACGTCTTACGTATTAATTTATGTCTGCATGTGCACTAGTCTGGTCATAGTTGTTACTTGTTTGTGAGCTTATTGTCCTCATTTGGTCGTTGTACGTGTGGTTTAGTTGGCTTATTACATTTACCACAACTTCAACCAGTAGTCTGGCCATAAGCTCTGTCACAAATCAAAATGCATTTATTATTTTATGATAATATGTTATGTTCTTAAAAACCTAATACTTACATACTTATTAAAGTCTTATTAAGAAATAAACAATCTTTGAAAACTATCATGAAATTCTACCATTCTACTATAATGTATCGAAATTGTTGCAAGTCTAATTGGTTGCGATTAAATATAAGTATTAATTGTAAGTTATTTTTATTATCGGTAACGAGAAGCCACGATACATGAAAATAAACCCGAAATTTCAAAAGAATTAAAAAAAAAAACACTTTTTCTTTTATATACTGACAGAATTGCGAATAAACGTTGTGTCTACTGTAGTAAGCGGCTATATAGTCTGGAAAGCTTGGGCTTACATTAACAATTTTTCAAGTCCAAATGTACTAGTATTTTACAAGCTTACAGGACTTTTCACTTAGATTTAAGCTAATTGCTGCGAGCGGTTGCAGTAAAAAAGTATATACCTACTTGGTTTTCTAGCTCTTAGAGGGGTAGTCTTTACAGAACTGTTGCAATGCATCAAATTTCTAGTTAATATTCAAATTTTATGAATATTAACTAAACTATGTTGGATATCTATACTATTATATAAAGCGGAAGAGTTTGTTTGTTTGTTTCAACGCGCTAATTTTGGAACTACCAGTCGGATTTGAAAAATTCTTTTTGCGTATGATAGCCCAGTTCTCGAGGAAAGTTGTAGGCTATGTACCATCACGCTACTAACGACGAGAGAAGAGCAATAAGCAAAGACGCGGGTAAAACCACGCCGCGGAAAGCTATTAGTTACTGATATAAGACATTTTCGTGAATAAACCGAACTATATCTAAGACATAAGGTCCCAAGAGATAAAGACAGTATTCTGTTCTACTAAAGGTACTCCAACGATAAGATAGCGAAAAAAGTACGAGAAAACCTATTGCATTATTTAGAACAATGAATAATTGATTATATCTACAATATCGAACATTCGGTTTTCAAAACATAACATAAAACAACGTTAAGTGCGAGTCGCGCACCGAGGATTTCGTACTTATATACCTTTCAATTGCATTGACATAGACCTTTGATTTTCAAAAGATTGCAGACAAGAGTAGGTATTGGATATAAGTTTCAGCTTGATACTTCACGCGTTACTGAGAAAAAGGTCTTGACAGACAGAGGGACAACAAAGTTATTTTGTAAGGTTACCGTTTTGCCTCTTGGAGTACGGAACCCAAAATAAGTTCTATAAGCATGATAGGTATGTAGTGATATAGATAGAATATGTATCCTTCAATCACTGCGTAAAAATATAGCCTCCTGTTACATATACTCATATTCCCTAAGGCAAGTAATTAGTTGCTTTTCCATATAATATCTAAAATATAAAAGGAAGATATTCTGTTAGTTGTTAAAATTATGCTTTTACTTTCATGGTAATTGAAAAATAGGTACATAATTATGTATGTATATAGCCTGTCAGCTTTCTTAGAAGGAAGGTGAGTGTTAACGCTCTCGTTTAATAGGAGACAAGCTTATTGCTATATTGCAGACACAATTCAACATAATTGTCCTTAGCACGATAGCAATAGGTTAAAAGGGTTGAAGCCATTTTTACCTGTCGAAAATCAGATTTAGATTTTTTTTTAAATTTTTGACAAAGAAATCAAAGTCGTTAACTGACAATTTTTGTTACATTTGTGCCAAAAGGCGACAAGTCTATTGTCCTCGAGGAAAAGAAAGGTACAACTTTTTTTTTATTACATCTCGTTTGTAGGTAGTACATGTTAGGCTTGTGCCTTTATGTCGCGAACAATTTATGTAATTCATGCCACGACGCCGGCTGAGTGCCTAATTGGGGTTTGTTCAGGGTAAGTGTGCCATGTAGGAATGTATGATATACGAACACGTAGCTTTATTATTACAAGTCTGCCCCAAAATTGTGATAAATATCATAAAAATTTAGAACATTTTATAATATTGTCTTCCTAAAAGTTGATATTCCAAAAACTTAGTTTTAATATCTTTTTATGTTTTGAGTAAAAGATGATTCTACAGCTACGTCTATACATACACAATAATATAATATTACATATAAATATTATACTCGTATTCACAATGGAAGATTACACATCTAGGACAATTTTAACTTCGGACTGTATCGCCAATATCATAGTAACATGCGTAAACATTAAATTGCAAATTTATGGGAAATAATGTTTTTTGAATTTCATTTAAACATAGATACATACTAACAATTTATAATTATTTGTTTAATATGTTAATTTAAGATTATTACATATTATCAAGATGACACGTTCTAGTATACGTAATAAACATTTTTTTATTATTCCACCAAAGTGACTGCAATCTGCTCGATGGTAAGTAGTTTTAGAAGAGATGGCCACACTCCTAAAACCCATAATTTTAAACTGCTGATATGATGGACTTCGCTATGGTGGCTATATAAGTTGCTTTTTTCCGCCTCACTTTAATCATTTACCCCAATTGTTTAGATACAATCCTTAATTCTTAATAATAAACTTAGTCTAAATCTTACACAACATTAGTAATTTATTTCTTGTAGGAAACTATCTTTAAGTTAGTGCATTGAATTAGTAAATCCTGAACAAATCGTCCTACCAATATTATAAATGCGAAAGTTTGTAAAGTATGTGTGTGTGTATAATTATGTTTGTTACCACTCAGCGCTTAAACGGCATAACCGATTTCGATGAAAATTGGTATTTACATGGATTCGGTGCCGGACACAGACATAGAACATTTCATCCTGAAAATCGGTCTGGTGCCTGAGTTACATTAATTAAACACGTACTATTTTCCGCGCGGGCGAAACCGTATGTCGCAGCTAGTATAATTATAAGCGTGGGTATGCGTGATATTTGTTTATACATATAATACATTGAAGTAGGTTACTTCTGCTTTACTTTAAATAGGTTGTTTTCATTGTAAATACTTACTCTCTACCCTTTGTTTTTAACTAAAAACTCCTTTTAACTAAAAATGTGCTTTTGGTGATTATCTTGAGAATTAAATTATCCCATACTTACGTATGTTACGCTTTCCCTCAACAGCGCCTCTGTTATTTACCCTAGGAACTATTTTTTTCAAATACAAGAAGTATTATTGCTATTACCGTAGTGCGGTCAATATCATCTCAAGACCAGTACACTACATTATGTATTCAAGCCACGAAAGTTTGGAAAACATTTGCTTACCTGAAACCGAACACAATAATAATTGATAGTCAGCAATTTCCGCCTTTGTCTAGTCGATGGGTTAGTGTCGGGATCACATAGCACGTGCCACAATTTGAAACGATCTCAATTTTGGTTAAGTAAACATAGTTTGTTTACTTTTACAGTGTTTTCTGGATATGCCTCGACATAGCATGGTTTTAATTACTATAACTAGGTATATGTGTATGTTAATAAATGATCAGTGTTTTCATCTATTATGGACCAACATTACAAAAAGCATGACATAAAACCGCTATAGTAATCCGATAATAATTTGAAAAGATTGAAATTATGGGTTGAATTGTGGGTGACTATCAAAAGCTATGCTTTAAAGTAGACACCAAAATAAAAATATAGTCTTGTATAAACTTGTAAAATATAATTTATTTTTATGAAAAACAGGAAAAGAAATGAAACGAAGCAATTATGAAACCTATTTAAACGTAAATTAGAACTACATTGTTACAAGATTGCAGTGTTATATGGGTGTTTAGGAAAATTTTAGCCATTAGTTGGCGCCATTTTGGTAAAAGGTCTTCCATTTTGACAACAAATATTTTTCAGTGTTCATTTCGGCAATTTTAATTTACAAAATGCATAATTTAGGTGTAAATGTTTTCCAAAATGGCGCCAACGAGGGGGAGGCACCGATGCGTCGGGTCTAGCTGTTAAACGCTTTTTGGAAGTTAACCTCTAATTGGCCCAATGTATCAGTTGAAGTGGCGCCAACTGGTGGCGAAAATTTTTCTAAACACCCTCATTGAATTAGATTGTCTCAGTAGTGCACCGACAATGTACCGAGATCTAGTGTTTAATTGGTCTTTTCTATAATATTTATCACCATTATAATCAGGCTATGGCAGTAAACTGCTGGACTTGGGCCTCCATAGCGCACCATCTTAACCCTTTCATGGATACTACTGTAGACATAATAGATGTTTCCTTGTCATCACGTATGTCATCGTATATATATATCGAGTGGTTAGTGGTCGGCCTAGTGTCAGAATTTGTTCAGTTCGCCCATAGGGGCATCCGACTTGATCTAACGATTGTTATTAACTTGACGTGACCTCCGAAGCATGGAGATACTCAGATCAAATACCACTATATAGGTCACTCACTATGGGCCAGCCGCACTCTATGTCGCTTAACCCGTTTATCGTTTACCGATCAGTGAGCGCAACGAGCTATGAGCGCCTCATGTATACAATAGAATAGGTAAAGCTTATGAGTACAAGTACCTACTTATTAATATCTTCATCTCGGCTGAAAGTCCACTGCTAAACATAAGCCCCCATTGATCTAGTACTAAGGTCTTAAAAATATTAGTCTTGTCAAAATGAAATTTGGAACGTTCATGTAACTTTGAAAATTACATTGATACATGCGTGCATGTTACCTCATCATCATTATCTGATCATCATTACAGTTAAAAGTTTTAAGATAATTACTAAACTCCGATTTTAAACAATATAATTATGTACCTTATTGTTACAGAGTACTTTAGGCACAGTATTATAATGCAAATAATAAGACTGTGCTTTAGGTAATATAAGACCGCTTTTATAAACTGTTCATTTGAAATAAATAAACTTATACCAAATTTGAGTAGTTCTCTGCCTATAAACGTCTCATTTACTACAGGGGTTTAGAATATTTAGAAGCCGGTTAATGCCTAAACTGATTCATATTTAAAATATTTATTTCTCATAAAATTTTCTGAAATACTTAAAATATTTCTTCGCATAATAATAAAGAATATCATGTCGTTAAATAAGGAATTTCCAATAAATAGTGTGTAGTATGCAAGATTGCAAGAACGATAAAAAATATTGCGCGATTAATATAGCAGCATTGAAAAACAATACTTGGTAGCTATTACTTGCGTAAGCGCTACGCCTTTTATTTGATAGGCAAGGTAGTGGTTTGGTTTGTAATCCTACTGTGAAAAGCAATATGAAGTAAAAAAAATTGCATCGATCGTATTAAATGATAATTTTAAACAAGGATAAGTTTGTTATGGTTGTACTTGCCACGAAGAGTGGTGATTTAACACACCCAATTTTAGACTAGCTTTAATAGATTTCATTTGACAACTGCTTAAACCTTTAGTACCTCTAGTAATACTTTGTCCCTCTCAAGTAATATGAATAAGGCAAGCAGAAGAGTTGTTTCAGAAAATATAGAATAAAATATGTATACAGTACGGAGTACCACATAACATCATCGGTTTAACTGAACACATTAACGGTCGTATGCCTGATTTTCACATGCATTGCATATAAAAATAGTGTTCAAAAGAAAACCAAACGTATAAGAACTAAGATCAGGGTGAAAGCAAAAAGGTACTTAAAACAAACGATAGCAATAACAATGTTACATTACTTTACTTTTTCTTTAGTCTTTCTTTAGTCTCCTAAGGCAATAAAGCCGTCTAATCTTGGACATTTTTAGTCCATAATGAAAACCCAAAAATTCTAAACTGTACCTTTATCTAGAATAATAGGGGTGGGTATATCTACATTATTGCTATCTGTTAGGCGTTTCTACTTTGGGGACTCGCCCAATCGTTTCACTATCGAGGCATTGATGTCGAGTCCGATAGCGAAAACGGTCAAGAACATGCAATATCGTTTCAAAGTATGTCCGGATACGAACTGTTTGTCTAGTGTCGTAACTATCTAAAATTTATGTTCGCTTAGCCTAGAATCTGTCCAATGTCAAACTAGCTATATATCATTAAAAACACGACTTATATTGTAATTATATAGCATATTAAAGGGGATAAATAAGTTGAAGTAGCAATGAACATGCTGTATCTAAGCGTAACGTTGATAACTGGTGGGTACTTAAGAACGTTGACCATAAAATGAAAATCGCAAATCAGGACGACCTTCTATGATGAAACGACCTTGTCAAGGTAGCGTGTGGTAGCGGCGCGTGCCGTTGTATGTAGACAGCTTGAATTTGTTTCTGTATATATCTCTCATAAATAGATTCAATAGTGGACTAATGATGATGAATTTATTCGTATTTCATATTTTTTAAGATTCTCAATTGTTTTGGTTTCCTTACTTATATCTTAATAACAAACTGCTTGCATACTTAGGCAAATTTTAGTTTTGTTTGCGTAATCTGGGTTTTAGCTAAGAGGCTGCTAATAATACTAAATACTGAATGCTGAATCTTATAAAGTAGTATGTAGATATGTCCATTCGAACTCAACGTATTACTTCAAAACGTGTTCCTATTCTTCTACCCATTTGCAACTCAGCTTTTTGAGTAGGTATCTACTAAAGTTATTTCTAATATTAATATGTATATAGAATAAGTTTCATTGCTTTAACACTTTTTCCACTTGTTTATTCCGTTAGTCATTTATAAATGTGGGTTCTATCTAGGTTATCAAACCAGTGCTTTACAAGACTTCCGCATTATGAAATAGTTGATCTAAAATAATACGTACATAAATATATATATATATACTTGTATAATTATAATCGATCGATAACACCAGGTCATTACAATAATTACATATATTATATTCTTCATTACAGCATGCTTTATTTGTCATCGAGGCTGACACTTGACGGTTTCTTCAAGAACATTTTGGATGGAGTTAAAAAGGCATCAATGTTTTGAATGATTGATGTAGAACGCTTACGATTGGTTATTTTAGTGGAGATAGGCTATGCTTATCAGTCTTTGGGCTGATGATAATGGATAGAAATGTTTAAAAAATGCAAAATGATTGATGTTGATGTTGGCGTTTTCTGATACAATGGTAAATGCACAAGAAATATATTTTATTTCTACTATATTTTTATAAACCATCTTGCTTAAGCAGAATAACACACTATTTATTAAAAAAGCCTTTGATGTAGACTTTTTGATGCATAATTGAGTACAATTTGGGTTTCTAATACTCACTCTAAGTAGAGATACAGTATCACATGTTTCGATTTCCTATTTCAATCCTGAAAATTATATATGAATTATTTCTTTCATGAGCTCTGATATGGCTCGCCAAACCGAACTTAGTTTTAAATAGTTACAAATGTGAGTTTGTAATATTTTTTTTTGAAACATTTAGGTATACTATGTTAATAATTCAATAAAAAGCTAATATAAAAATCAATTACGAGTATTAATATTACAATACATTTTAATATTCATGTTGTCTTGGGTAGTGGTCGAGATCCTACACCAGCTGAATAATTACAGCGCTCGGTTAATGCACCACCACGTGACGGTGATACTATTGTGTCAAGAATCGCACAGCTTTTCATTTTAGTACCTATTATTTATACCACTGTAGTATCAGATCTTTAAATTTTGTCTGAGTTATTAAAACATAAGAAGATAAATTTACCTTTTAAAAAGTTACTAAAGATGAGAAAAGTTCTGATTTGTGGCAAGAATTACTGTGTTACAGTCACGTAGCGATATTTAGAAGCTTTAGAATCTCTTATACCCCATTAATTGTAGGTAATTACTTTTCCTTTCCGTTATTGTAATTTAAGAAGTTTTAGTTACATTTTTACAGCCTTATGTTAATCACCTTTCAGATTCGGTTTTGAATAATGAGGTTTTTATTTTGTGTATTTCTTGTGATGATGCCATTGTTAATGTAGTTATTAAAGCGCAAGGAAAAGCTCTCTAAACCAACAACAATATTTAAATGTAATGCAAGATGAAATTAGGCAATATTTATTGGCTAATTTCATCTTTATTCTAATTCCAGATTGATATCAATAAAATAAAATAAATAACAAAGTAAAAAGAAAGTAAATTAAGTATTAGACTTTTTATTCGATCTTCAAAATCAGTTTTAGTTAACGCTATTTTCATTAGTTCAACTTGTATTTATATAGGCATAATAACGACAGAGGTATTGAAGTAAATGAAAAAAAAATCTTTATTTGTAATGAAAAGCAGAGGCTTCCACCCACGTCTAAAGATTTTCTCATTTCTCTTTGTTCTAAAATTAATGTTTAACAAATACATTGTCCATGTCATGTCATACTCTTGGTAATTTAAAATTTAAAATTCAATCTTGCATATCGTAGCATATTTGTTTACTTACACGTTCTACATTGTTGGCGTCAAGAAAACATTGTCAACATGCAGATAGTAGAACCTCAAATGGTGTAATATATCATTCTGTCGTCATAAGAAAATGGTCGCTCAGTTTGAGAAATGCATAAGTTATGACCCTGGCTATTTCAATGCTAATTCGCAAAAATTAATTGGTGTTTGGACTTAATTCATTTCTAATTATGAGATCTTTGCTCCCATATGAGTTATAAGTGCCATTACAGGTGACCATAGATAGTCGAGGGAATTCCTCAACAGCAGTCATGTCGGGCTTACTTCATACGGTTCAATATGCCAAAATGTTTAGTGTATACAAAAATAATACCTATGTAAGATTTAGGTCTACCCATCACTAAAAATGGTAAAATAAAATAATTTTTAACAGAAATAAAACCGTCTTCAAACAGGAAGGAAACTAAAAAGTAAAAAATAAATTTACATAGTACAAAGTAATTCGTATTTTGATTTAATTAATCAGAAATAATTAAATAAGTTTTTTATAAATTTTAAGTTGGTGGCAAGTAAATACTCAATAACTAAATATTATACGAACTTCACTACAATAGCAAATTAAGATTGATAATACCTATAAATATAATACCTAGTTATTGGTTTACTTAATTAGGAGCAGTTCGCTATTACTATTAGTCTAGGTTAATTTATAAGAATAGAAGTAATATGAGTATAATTTTTCTATGCATACGTACGTAGTGGTTTTATTAAATGGTCTTGTATGCATTATCCTACCCATTACTTTAACGAAATCTTTTCGTCTTTGTCAGTCTATCTTTATTCAAAGCAATACATCCCAGGACATCATTCACATCATTTGCTTTATTCTCGCAATCTATTGTCTTATTTTATTTTCAGAATGTTTTAGTTCTTTGAAAAAAAAGGAGCTTGATTCCGTAGAAAGATTTGAAGTCATATTCAGTAAAGGCTATTTGGTGAATTGGCACTTAATTTTCTGTCACAATCGCAAAAGAAAATCTGACTTTTTGATTTTGTCTCTATTTTACTGCTTCAACTGTTTTTTATTGCACATATAATAAGTTAAATGTTTAAAATGCCTGCACGAGTATTGATATAGTTTTTTATCTTAAATATAATAATAAAGCGACTTTATCATCATTGAATTGTCGTTATCTTTGAAAATTAATATGATCACGAAACTAAAAATGTCAATGGCAAAATTATGATCCTTTTTCCGGACAAGTTGAGAAACTTGATAACACGAGTCAATAATAATAAGACGAGTTGCAAAGTTTTAGTATTATTATTAGATATTAAATTATTATTATTAGATATTATGTCAAAGATCTTCATTATCGTCAAACTCATAGAGACTCGTCCGTACTTGTATAATTCTATTTATAGCACTAATATTAGGTTCAAAAAATTGCTTTCCTTTCTCGGTTTTCTTAGAATTCTTGTGGAGAGGGCAGAAAATAAGTGTTCAAGCTTATGATGATAATGATCATGATAGTAATGTTCAGTGGACTGTAGTCCAGGAAGTACTTGACATGTTATTAATAAAGGCTCTTGATCTGGGGCCATACGTTGATACTGCAAGTAGCCTAAAGTAGTAAATGTTCATTGATTTAGTTGCTATACCACAAACTTTGAATAGTTTCTCTCTTAGTTACTACATAGTTTGATAGAAGCGCAAGTTCAAGCATCTTAACAACTCAAATTAGAAGGGCGAGTGAACAGTTGAGCTGCAGTTATCTTAATGTACCAATTTATCGGGAATTTGTTGAAGTTACATTCTATGTTTCAATCTTAAGACGGATAACTAATCTACAGTGCGAGTCTCTTTAACGTGACTTTGCAAAGCTTAAACAGTCTCGACTGCAACTTAAACTTAAAAAGCGATTGGGGTGTTCACCTCACCGGCGTTGCCGTTGTGCTGATTTTCACTAGAGACAAATACTTGTGTGAGAGATGTATATTTATTTCAAAAGACTGGGTTTAAGCAGAGTCTATGTATCTTAAGTACCCCTATACAGGATTTGTTTCTGAATGTAGATTTTAACCAAAATCTAAGAAATAGAACATAATATGGTAGGTAATTACGAAAAAGATAATTTTTAATATTAACTTTTATAAAAAAAATCCAAATTCGTGAGGATAACGGTCAAAATCAAGTTAATCTATACCAGCTGTTTCCGTGTACTGCATCAAATATCACAAATCCTTCGGCGATTTACTTTTGAGAGCCTTTCCCTTTCGTATAATCCGTCGGTCATAATGTTTTGTAGATATGTTATGTTTACGGTAGTAATAAAGATACGTGTATAGACTAGGAAAAATCTATATTTGTAGGTCTACTGGTATCTTTTATATACAACTATGGTGGCAAAGAAGCTTTTTGTATTTTTTATATTTGTAGGTCTACTGGTATCTTTTATATACAACTATGGTGGCAAAGATTTACCGGATGCCAGTGGTAACTATAACCACAGTCATGTCCATAGACATCGTTGTGTCCGCGTAAGTATTGCAGAACCGGGCCGTTACCGACCATGTAGAAAGAAGGGGATGCGAATGTCAAAGGTAAAAAAGAGGATTGAGGAGGAATTCGGACTGCCGGCGCTCTCACTCACCGAACGAAACATATTAGCATAGAAACTAATATTTTGTGTCGATATGCATATAGGTGATACTGGCTTACTACTTGTTAGTTCTAGAATACAAGAACATGTCTGAAGTCTGATATATTAGCTAAAATATTATTAGAAATACAGAAATTGCGACAATAAAAAATAAAGTATAATAGAACCTATAAACTCACTGAACGAACTGTCGCAGGGAGTGTCTTAGGGCTTTTCTTTTATTGCGCATCTAAATGAGCTTCTTAAAAGCATCGATGAATCAGTACAGCTATTAGCTAACGACGGAACCATAAAAGATACAATAGTGAACAATAGTGCCAATGGCATTAATATTCAGAGTAATTTATATAATATGTTTATGAATTATGAAAACGCATTTCACAAACCCGCCATTGAAGGCCACCATACCAGCAGTTTCAGACGATTTTGGAATGGTGATCACCAGTTCTAGATTCCACTGACTGCTTACCATCAGGCAGATTAGTGCCACATTATTAGGGTAAATTAAAAAAAATCAGATGCCTAGTAGTTTATGAATAATCAAGATTTTAAGAAATGTTCAATACAGATAAGGATTCGACCAGTATATATTGTATTTGAAACTGTATCTTTCTTTTTATCATTAAATATATAATATACATGAAAGTAATAAAACTCGAACAAAAAAAAAGTCTGCTTATGTTACACATAACCGAAATGCATAGCATAAATAAATTAATTTCAGCATGTGATAGTCGCATGCTTATTATATTTAAGCAAGATTTTATTGATTGTTAAAATATTTATTTCATATATTTCTAAATAACTTAAAGCAAAGTTACAAACTTAAACAAAGCTAAAGCTTAAGTTTACCCTGTTAATGATAATATTCTAAATTAACTCAAAATCTTAATACAGCCAAGTTAACTTGTAATGTTTTGTAGTTGCTGTAAGAAAATACCTATTTGATGTATTTTAATAGACAATATTTAAAAGAAATTGTAACTAACGTTAATAAAATATAATTATATTAATTAATAGTTTCGCATCGAAAATGATTTTTCATTATTAAGGTCAGGTCAAGGCGTTGAATTATTTATTTTATTACAGTAACCGGTTCTTACTCGTAACATTTCCATCAAAGAAACGATGTGCCCTATGACAGCCACTAATGTCAGTCATAAATCATATATTTTATTTCCCTGTGAGTCGGCTGAAGCCTTCAGCATTGTTGCATGTTGACAGTCGAGCCGTAGTTCGATATTACTTCAATGTTAGTTTTTCATTTCGTTATTTTCCTGTTACGTATTTTCACAATATTTTTTCATATTGTTCTTTCAGCTTCAGCCTGTTCTGTTTCCTCACGAGATTAGACTTTCCTAATTACATTTTTGAACGTTACGTGGCTAAGCTAACATTAATTAAATTTCGGAAATGGATGCCACGCACAGATTTGTAATTGTATGTCACAAAATTATTGTGTAAGGAAAGACCTCTCCGGCTCATTTTATCCTTAATCCATTTGCTTATAAGTATACCAATAGATAACTCTTACGTCTGTTTGAAGAATAGACGTAAACACATTGGTATCTTTGAAAATAAAAAGAAACATTGCGTGTGATAATTACTTGGAAAGAAAAGGTATCAGCAGTGGCTCAATAATTGGACTGTAAAATGTAACTTTTCCTTAAAGTCATCGACATGCTATCGCAGTATGTGTACTGTGTATAAACATACAGTTGCCACTACTGAAAAGTATGTAGGTAATGATTTGCTTCCGGATCTGACCTGTTTATAATAATTATAAGTACGTAATATGTAGCTTCAAGTAAAACTATAAAATGCCTAGACGTAGAGTACACTCCATTAAATTAACACAATTCTTGTGTTCAGTAATAGCTTTAGATGTGATGGGTGATGAAAACAAATGGTTGAGTTACGACAAACATACATCTTTTGTTGCGTGATCTTTTTAATAGAATCCAGCCTGAGCCGGTTTTTGCCGGAGATTTATGGAACATTAAAGGTTTGAGTACCGGTACGCATAGATTAGATCTCGTAGATTGACATTGAAAACACAAACTCGTAAATAACGTAATACACGGACAATATATTTTGTAATATTAAACATACAAAACAAGTCTTTGATCGTGAACAATCAAACTACTTAATATATGAACTATACAAATAATTTACAACTACAGTTTAAGCTTTAAACTTTCACGTGGTTTATTACATTTTGTAACGTTCTGCCCTTCAATTTGATGCCAACTTGCTGCGAGAGCGCTTTATGTGCAACTGGTACACTTGTTATACTCGTACATATTATCACGTGCCTATATTATTATATCAAGTATAATCCTCCGCCTCCCTTGCTTTGCTTCAGTATCAAAAGTTTCATTCAGTCTCGCAACAAACGGCTACGGTAAAATCATTGCAATAGTGTCGTATTGCATCATTCAGATTTTTTGTAAATCTGAATGATGCAAGCTTAAAATATTGATATTCTGAAAATGACTGGCAAAATATGTTAAAAATAATTAAATATAGCCTATGTTACCCGCTTCATTTATTGATTTCTTAAGGTAAAAGAATTTTTCAAATTGGTAACGTAGATTTTTAGTTAAATTGGTGCAAGTAAACAAACAAACATACAGAAAATTTAATCTTTTCTTTTTATAATATGATTTTAGATTACTGCAACTCTAACTGCGGGATATCCAGGTTTATAGTTTACGTGTATAACTTATTCAGCCTATTTAAATACTAGGGAAAATTTAGAATCTTGATATTGAGTTCCCAAAGTTACGATGCCGTAAAGTAGTTTCTGGTCAAGTTAATTGCACACATCTTTCGCATGCATAACATTTGATATTCATAAGTTACATAATACGATGGAAGTTGTACGACAATGGTGCAGTTATTAAAATGATCAAATCGATGACCTTAGTCTTAGTTTCGAATCTTCATAACATTCCTAACAAAGTAGGCAAATATTACAAATATTTATACCAAAACGCTACACAGAATCCTATCGCTCGCTACCGAAAATCCAATTTCAAAGAAAAAATGTCACCAAATAACGCCTAATTCGATTAATATCTATTCAATTAACAGAGTTTGGACTAAGTGTTACTAGTAGCGTTCGCCAGGTTATAATTTTCTTAAGGCACTTAAGTTAAAATGGAGGTACAAGATACTTACTATAAATATAAAGAGAACTGTTGCGTCTATTTTAGTATGCCAAGAGACTACGAGTACTTTGTTGACTCCGAGAAAGTTCTTTACATCAACAAGCTGATCATTTTTCTATTATTACATTAAATCGTAGAACACAGTTTTTACCACGAAATGGAAGGCAGAATTGCTTAATCATATTTGCTGATAACATATAAATACTTCTACGTTATCTTTATCGAAAACATAAAAGAATTTATCTGAAAAACGAACTAAATTTGAAGCTTCTACGCAAAAGAGATTCATCTTTTTTTAATGAATACAGTGAATTCGAAGTTTTCTCTCTCTTCATCTATTAATTTCATAAAATCGTCTAAAAGATTAGACTAATATCTCGCAACTTTAAAAATAAAAACAAAACATTAATATTATGTTTTTCGGTTAATAGTGCTTTTAAGAGCTACATCCGTATTAAATATTGTTTGTCACCTAAAACATTAGTGCCTGGAGTAAAAGTATTTTTGCTCTTTTGATGTAAGAAACTGGTTCCAAAGTCATCATGTTTTGATGAATAGTTAATCAAGCTATTCATCAAAACAAATTAAAAATTAGTATTACTTTTAAATTTAAACGTAATCTAGTTGTTTATTATATGAACTACGCAAGTGATTTTACTTAGCAAGTTTTCTTGTGAGATTTAGATAGGTACCTACATGATTTTGAGTGCTTAGTTCATATGTTGTTTTTTGCATCATTCATCATACTTACTATTGATAAAAATGGTTTTGGAAATTTGGTAGTGAAATGTCTACTCTAACGCAGTTTTCGGTTTCTCTCACAGAAAAATGCTGTTTTTCTTTATACAAATATATTTTATACACTTAAGTTGGGTATTATATTATGAAACAGTCGTATGTTTGTGAAAATCCTACTTTTATTATGTGTTATTTCTTTTGTTAATCGTATAAGATGCCACCAGACCAGCCATGTTACACAGAGTATCTGAAAAATAAGACATCATGTACTGACCCAAACTTATTACTGTTTCTTTTTTATAGACTTTATCTTGGACCATTAAAAAATAACTTGGTAGAGCTTAGTCTTAGCTATTTCGACTTTTAATTCCTATACTGAAATTGATAGAAACGTTACATGTTTTGATTTTGTATTCATCTATTTATAGAAACTTAAGGTGCCTTATTGACTTGCTACAAAATGTAGAAAACTACTTGTCGTACAAAGTTTGGCAAATAGTTTTTATTTAAAAGTGGAACGAATTTTGCGATGTGGATGAATTGTGAGAGACCGTCTTCTATCCTTCACGAAGAAATCTTTCAGACTATATATGCATAGCTTAACCCGTTTTTCGTCGAAGGGGTAGGCAGAAGTGTGTAACATCCTCGTTTCGGCAGTGATGATGACTGATGGCTTAGAATTTTTCGACTAAAAATAAATACCGAGTCGCAGAGGCAATTTCTCCAATTTCTTTGTTTTGTATCTATTTTTATTTAACTAAAAATACCGTTTTTATGTAAATAAAAATGATACGACAAACTTGTTTTGAAATTTGTATCGTGTAAACGGTGACAGTTTATGGCCTCTAAAATACTATAATGTTCTTATAGGTTGTCAATACTATAACTTTTATCTCGTTACTAAAGCTATAATGTCAAATGATGTCATATCATAAACGATATTTTAATGAAACAGCAAGACACATTGTCGGAAAAATGACGACGTCATGTGAAGAACGAATTACGGAAAAGGTAATAGATAAATTATTATTATAAGCGTTGAGTCTTACTGCAGGGTGCATCTCTTTCGTCCCTCCGGTTTTCTCTATTTAGAGTTAGTTTGGTGAATCCTTTTTACAGAAGTCTAGCTTGTCCCTTAAATTCCTTTTAGGCCAGCCGTGCTGCTATTGTTCTTTCTTTACGTCCTAGAATTTACTGATATAACATCAGTGTGTAATACTTTTATTACACACAAAAAAAAAATAATGATCTCTGGTCATTTTACAGATCATAGTTACTGGGTACATGTCCAAAGTCTAGCAACATTGTTATCTTTCTCTGAATCATCGCTTTTTACAAGCTCTAGTCGTTCTCATTCATCAGTTGCCAACCACTTAAAGCAGGTCTATTCACCTGATATTGTCTTTAGATCACCTATAGATTTCAATACTAAACAACATTAGTCGTTTAAAAACTCTTTGAAAATTAAATGTCACGAACATGGACTTGTGTCCTCTAGTAAATAAGTAATTAAATTTGTAATTATAAATATAAACGTTTTATTTACTTAATAAATTTGACAAGGAGTAAAGTGACAGCCAGTAGCGTCCTGTGATAGTACTGCCCCTAATTCATTTGCTAAGTGGGGCGATTAAGACATAAATACTCTTTCTAAATGTAATGTTTAGGGAAGTCTGTAGACGATGCATAATAATAATATATTCACAAATTTAATGTATACCACTTAAATATAAAATTATGCATGCATTTAATTTATATATATAAAAGCGAAAGGTCACTCACTGACTCACCTATCACTATATCTCAGAAACTACAAGTACTACGGGTCTCAAATTTTGCATGGGAATTCCTTTTAGGACGTAGGTGCTCACTAAGACGGGATTTTGCGAAATTCATCCCCTAAGGGTGTAAAAAGGGGTGGCAGAGTTTGTATGAAACTGCTATAGAATGCTATATTTTTAAAGAATAAAATAATTGACATCTCAGATTTAATCTCGGAACCACAAGCTTGCCACTTGGCTCAAACTATACACATAAACAAACGCTTGAATATATTTACCCCCAGTTTCTGAAAGGCTGATCAACGAAAAATTAACTAATCAACTGTTAAATCTCATGTGAAGTACCATTTGGATTGCTAAAAACATGAATAATTAGTTAAAATTGATCTAATTATAAATATAATGTTAGCATGATTTTAGGTACTTTACATGAGATTTAACAGTTGATTTGTTAATTTATCGTTGATCAGCCTTTCAGAAACTGGGGGTAAGTGGTCCAAACGGCGATATCCACATCTTTGCTTTGTGTTGTGTGTTTTGAAGAAACAAGCATGTCGGAAGTCCAGCTGTTGTCAGGTATAAAATTAGTTTAACTTACTTTTATTATAAAAAAAAACAAGAAGAGAGAAAATAAAAGGAAACGAAAAATTCGGCAAAGAAGATGGTGGATCATTCAAATTCATAGAAACCTTATAAGGTATGTTTTTTATAATGGTAGGTACTCATTTGTATTAACTGAAATACTATACGTAGGTATACCTACCTAAACTCTAATAAAATAACTTCGACAGGTATACTTACAATAAAAACAATCTTCACGCGTCTTTTTTGGCAAGCGTGTTGATCCGGCATGAAACACGAAAAAGATACCGACGGTAGAAAGGAATAACTTCTAAAGTGCCATTTTGCCCAAAATGAGTTATCTAGATCTTTAGATAGGGATTTTTTTTCTGCGTCGACTGGTACTACTTTCGTAGCGATCGAAGCATATTTTTGGCGTTTTAGAAGTTTTTCCTTACCGTCGCCAGTACGGACAGCATCTAATTTTCAGCCTCCTAAATGACGTGTTTCTAGTGATTTAGTAATAGAAGTCTGTTAAGAGTCTGGCATTTTGGAAGTATTTTTCTTGAAACAAATGTTTTCGAGTAAATATATAAGCATTTTTCTATTTTTCATCTGGATGTTATTTTGGACATAAGAAGTTTTTGTTTATAGATTTTATATTTTTCATCGAAATCGGTTAAACCGTTTAAGTGCTGAGTGGCAACAAACACACACACATACATACACACACAAGCTTTCAAATTTATTTATAAATAAATTTATAGATAACTTTAATTTACACACCAATTTCATAAATTTACCTCATTTATTAATACTAGCTTCCGTAGCGCGGTTTCACCCGCGTCTTTGGTTACTGTTTCGCTCCCGTCCCAGTGGCGATAACCTTCCTCAAAAACTAGACTATCATATGCAAAAAGATTTATTCAAATCCGACTGGTAGTTCTAAAGATTAGCGCGTTCAAACAAACAAACAAATTCTGCCGCTTTATATTATACTTAGTATAGATAGATTGCTATACAATGTCTTGGTCACATATCGTCTTATGGCCGTATGGCCTTCAGTCTAAATTACCATACTATTTCTTTAAACGGGTCGTAAGAGGCAATAGGCAAAAGAAAACGGTCAGCGGCGGTAACAGCGTTCTAAATAACACCTTACTGCAGTCAATACTCCGCTCGCCAAGCAAAGAAATAAGCTCAGCAGTGAACATTTTCTGGTTAACATGATATTTGTGTAAGATACTAGTATTATTATAATGTATTAGTAAACAAGGGTCCGACCTGATTCTACTAACGATGGATGTTTTTACGTTGATGGTAAGTGTATGTAATTTGTACCAATATTTATTCTGTGGTATTAAGTATCTTATATAAAGATTAAAAAAAATAAGATCCCGATCTCATCAGCGTTTGCCAAGTGCATGAGTGCGTGTAACGTTTGACAAGCATCAATTTGACGTAACGTGCTCGCGTCGCGTAAACATTCCTGCTGAGTGTTGACGTAACTTTTGTGAAACCGTTAATCAATAAACCTACTATTCAAATCAGTACAAAATGCATAGTTTTGTTTTAATTACATCAGTGCTGGTATATATGTGTATTAATCACAGCAATTAATAATTGTATCTATTTGAATTGATGTTTGCTATTAGGTAATTAAGAAAATAAAAACTATAATTGGCAGTATATTGCATACAATTTGTATTCATTTAATCGAGAAAAACAAACGTAACTAATTGGAAATGTTATGAATAAAATACGGTCGGAGTATATGACAAGTTGAATTGCTTAAATCACGATGGACTATTTAGATTGTTTAAGAACTCACTCAACGTCGTGTAAAATAGAAGGTAAAGTGATCTACGGTATATTTGTATAATATAGATATATTATACAAATATACCTATACTTTCTTTTTTCGTATGTGTAAGAAGTGATTAAAAGATATCAAATAATAGGCAAAACCGTTACCTGCGTATTAAATGATGCATTAGAGTAACTAATAAATTTTATCTTTCAAATATTAGTTGTACGTAGTTTGTACGGTAGTAGATCCACGCTGGTTTCAGCATGAATGGGCCGGATCGTCCGGGGAAGTACTACCCTCTCATAGAAGATCGACGTAAGAGTAGTAGTATCCTTACTACTGCGTTTCGCTCGGTGAGTGAGAGCGCCGGAGGCCCAACTTCCCTTTTTCCCTTTTCCTTACCTCCCTCATTCCCTTCCCCTAACCCCATTCCCAGCCGCCATAGTGGAGACCACCATACCAGCAGTTTGAGACTATGGCTTTTGGTATGGTGGCCACCACTTCTGGTTTCCACTGACTGCTTTCCATCAGGCGGGGTGGAGTCACTTTGGTAGGCTACTATAAAAAAAAAAAAAAAACTAGTTTACTACTACTACTTTAACCTCGCAAGACAAAGTATGCCCAGATGTACGAAGCAAAGTTAGTTGAATAAATCAAAGATGTAATAACATTTGTCTAGGATAAGTATTGAAAACACGACACTCAGCGTAACATAACACTACGCCTCTGCACTGCACACATTTTGTACGTAAAATTATTGGTCTATTTTTGTAATGCCGTGATTTTAATTTAATGACATTTTGTAAGCTTTGTATGATGGCTATTAACTTACGACAATTGTGTCACTATTTTACTAGCCATTCAGAAACTAGGGAAAATGTCGAACAAACGCAATCATCAGTAAAACTATTTTCACGGCAAAAGTCGAATAAATTCGAACAATATTTATGTGACTTCCCTCATGTTATCTCATTACACTTCATCAGTCTTCGGGCCGTTTGACAACTATTGACGTCGTCTAATGTTTTAGGCCTTTGTTTAGCCGTGATGATTTTCTGATGATGATCGCAATCAACTCCCATTCTAATCAGTTGTGATTGAGTGTCAGTACATAAGCCTTGCATATGACTACCATAGTCTAATTACACCTGTAACGCGACTCTCAAGGTATCTGGCTACCTGTAACAATAATTATTTTAGATATAATATTTGACTATCTGGTCCTGAAAGTTAAGGTCAAAGGCAGCTAGATATATCTCGACTTGGTTTTTATAATTTGTATAATTAACTAGCTGCGCTCTGCGGCTTCGCCCGCGCGGCAATTGGTATGTGTTTAATTAGTGTAATTCGAGAATCAGACCGATTTTCAGAATAAAATGTCACCAAATCTATGTACATACCAATTTTCATCGAAATCAGTTCAACCGTTTAGACAGTGAGTGGTAACAAACACACACACGCACACGCATTTATAATATTAGTAGGATTACAGATAGGTATAAAGTGTTAAAATAAGAGTAAACATGTATGAAAAGGAGAGGTTTAATAATAAAATATGTATTCAAATTTTAAATTTCTAATTTTTTTTATCAAGATTTTAAGTAATATTCTTATCTTTCTCTATCGTTTTTGAATATAATTTTCCGATGGCGTTCTTTTTCAATTTCTTCACTAATTCTCCTGCTTTATCTTTTCATATATTTATTGCTTACCTTTTTCTTTTTGCCCTTTATCGTCAATCAAGCAGTTTGTTGTATTTTTAAAGGGATCATCATCTCCATGTGCTGAGGCGGTCTCCTTCCTGTTCCTTCCAGTTCTTAAAAACTAACCATTTTAATAAAATCGACTTCTGACGATCGACAACTAGTGACAAAAAATACTAAATTCTATATGTGAGTCAGTAAAGAAGGCTAGATCGAAGGTGATGTGATCATTTCAACAAGTTTTCATTGTGATTCAAAACACATTGAACATTGCTATTATATTTCTATTTTTAGTCAGTATTAAGATATCGCAGATTACTAATTTGCAGGCATACAATAATAAATGACTCATGAAGTCTGAATGAACAACTTAATTTTGCTGGATAGCGGCTTTCTGGGCAGATGAATAAACTTAATCAAACCTAAGGCTCTACTTCGCCTTAAAACAATATTGTTCGAAAAAGTGTTTGAGTTTAGTTTATTAGCTTTAAATTGTTTGCTTTTATTTTTCGTACTTGCTGTGTGCTCAATATATTTTTTACCAGGTTAACGATTTTTTTTAATTCTCTCATTGTTGTACCTACTTAACCCATTAGGTTTAAAGCAAATTTTGAATGTTAAAAATTTATTAGGCCAACTTGACAAAATGATCCAAAATCTTTGAAACTCGAGTGCTATAACGATCTATCTACAATATAATTTGTACGGAAGCCTTGTTGCTAGACACAGACTCGCACTTTACCGGTTTTTATCATTGGTAGTAAATTATACACATTTGAATGGAACGTCTTAATTATCTTTGAATTTATTATGATTAAGGATGTCATAATAAATAGGATTTTTGAAATACGATATAAGAAAAAAAAATGAAATTATACATTTATTGCCATCGCACTACGCAGTGTTAAAGTACGTAAATATCTGGATTTTCCATTTGTTTTCATAGTTATGTTTAAAAAAATGAATGAATTTATTAAAACATTATAGTTTTGTTGTAGGGACATTTGTTAATTATACTAGTCTAGTAATAAAAAAAAAGAGTGTGTGTACTCATGTACGCACGTAAGAAGTTATACTTCTTTGGCGTAACAATTCAAAAATACCAAATAATAACACAACGCATACATAGATAAATATACATAAATAGCATGCAACAATAATGAAAAATCATAAAATATAATTAAAGTAAAAGAAAACAAAAAAAAAATTATTAGATAATAATGTAATAATTTATAATTTGCAATGTAAATAAATTATACATACCGACAGTTAACCTCAAATCTATAAATGCACTTAAAACAGTATATTAAAACCACTTTTACCACTAATATTCAAAATATATATTTTTACTGATAAATGATCAATAAAAAATATCTATCACCGTCATAAATATAATTGAATTGATATAAACGCCAATATATTTTTTATGTATTCACACTGGTTATTTGTACCGATACGACACACAAAGGTTCGCAACTAACTTCAGGGTGTAAAAGGTTCGCAACTAACTTCAGGGTGTTGCTTTTTTCTGTCGGTGTGCGCGCGCATCGTAAAAATGCACTCTCATTATTTTTCCCAATCGCGCCAAAATAAGTATAACTTCAAAAGCACTTAGGTTAGACGACAATTAGGGTTTTTTCAACTTGAATGAAAGCGGCTTGCGACCGGACCAACTCGCGATCGAATGAAAATATAATAATTTAGTAGACATAGTTTAGCATAATTATGCATATTTAGCTCTATATACGTAAAAAGAATAACAATTAATATCACGTCTAAAATTCACTGAACTTTGAACTCCAACAAATTTAATATAATATTAAACGAAACAGGTACCTAACCTTAGATCCCTTAGAATAACCAGTTTACTCATCAATATAATAATAATGTATAATTAAAGACAACATCGCTGGTAGCAAATAACATTCTGATTTGAATTGAATACCGGAAATTGACTTACGAAAATACAATTGTGGTTTTATATGTTTTTAATTATTAAATGTGACGAATTAGTAAACTACTTAGAGAGAGTTTTCTAGTGAAGTAATGTTGTTGGGATAATCGGCCTATTTGTAACTATAAGAGTAATTTAAAGTTTGTATGCTAGATGTGCCTGCCTACATACAACCATCTATACTAGTCAGCTACTTTCTTCTTTTCGAAATTAGAGAGTAGAACTATTTTTAATGACATAGGTAACATATTTTACAAGTAATATGATACAATATTATAAAATATATGATATCACCTAATCGGAAACTCGCCTCTTAGTTTGTAAAAATAAATAACTTGCCTCTTTCTCTTTTGAAATTTGCATAGAAAAATTGCGTGCGTGCAGTGTATGTTACCCCAGGGGCCTATAAGCTTTTATGCGATAGGCTTTATTAGACGTGTGGTCATAGGTCTTCGATATTCTACTACCACTTTTATCTTTCTGCAGGTAGGTTTGCGAGGCCAGGTTTAAGTTTGGAATACCAGATATTTTACAGCTGGGTTACATCACATTACTGCGGTTACGAATGTGCTGTGAGTACATCACTTTCCCTACTAGCATTGGCAACCCTTACTCTTCATCATAATAATGCTTTTGCGTTCTTCTGTAAGTAAGAGCGTTCCTCAGCCCCAGCCTCAGGGTTATTTAGTTATTCTTAATTTTATTCCTATAACAATGCATCTCCTGCACTAAACAACAAGCTCTGTGTTGAGGGGTACTTTACGTTTACGTGCACAACTACAGACAAGAAATAAATTATTAATTATCACACAAAGTTTTGTCCCGTGTGGAAATGGAACTCCTAACCTCTTGCAGAACAATTGCACACACTTGTGCCACCGAGGCAGTTCAAATGTAATGTTATTGTGACCTACTTCTCCTGGCTTCGGCATATATCGACTAAACAAAATAATGCGAGTTAAATCTGAGGATTTATTGGAATTTGCATCAAAAGTAACAAAGCTTGAGTTATCTATACTATTATATAAAGCGGAAAAGTTTGTTTGTTTGAACGCGCTAATCTCTGGAACTACCAATTGGATTTGAAAAATGTTTTTTGCGTATGATAGCCCAGTTCTCGGTGAATATTATAGGCTATGTAACATCACGCTACTGGCGGCGGGAGGATATATCTTAGGAATATCTGGTACGGAATTGAGTGTAATACAATACAGTTCAAAATTTCTGTGCATGTGAGATATTTTGTATTCTTGCAGTTATTGGTCTATATTTTTGTTGTAGTCCAAGGTTTCCTTACGATGTTTTCCTTAGCCGTACGTCAGTAATCGGGTCAATACTATACAAATTTACAATATGTGACTCACGTAAGCCAGAATTATCAGTAACTGGAGACTGTAAGACCTACTGTCTTGGATTCTGCAACGAATTTAACCGGAACTAATATGAAATAGTTAGAAATAAACAATGCCCACGTCTGCTCCAATACAAGGCTCAAGGCAGGAGAAAAATTTAATGTGTATCTTAGGGTTGTGGACTATTAAATGAAGCCTCTGCGAAAATACTCGGACTGTGATGAGCAATTTGATTCCGTATGCAATTATGCATACTTATCTACCCGTAAGTCATATTATTATCATTAGAAAATTTAATATCTAAACGCATAAGTGACACAATATTGCAGTTGTTTAATCGCTTACAAACATGTGTTGCAAACCAGGCTTATTCTCTTCCAATCGTAAAACGTTCACTGTTTATTGTTGGGTTTTGCTATTCGACACGCTTGGAAAGCAGATTAGCTATCACAGTGGAAACAGTTTTACTACAGCACGCTGGTAAACGTTTTGTAGTGAATGATTTTCTTGTAATCCTGAATTAGATTCATCTCATGAGAAGTAATTATATGTCATTAAACATTTAGGATCATGTAAGTATTCATAGACTACTGTTCTTCGAAATACTGTTTTATGTACAATAATCAATAACAATAGAATTTGCTATTTGACGTCACTCTACCCGTTGTCTGCAAATATTAGCCCGTGTCATATTTCAAGAAAGCTAAGCTAAAAGCTCTTAAGGCAAAAACTCCAGATATTGTCACAACTATTGACTACTACTGGCGACCTGCCTCGGTTTCGCATGAGGGTATCTAATAAAATAAATTTTCTAAACGTTAGTAAAAAGTGGTCCAAAATCCATTACGTGGTTTAAAAGAGGGAAAACAGCGTCTTGCCTCTATCCTATTTATAAATTAAAAATTCATGTTTTAACAATAACTGGAATACAAATAATTAATTCAACAAATAATAATTAATTCTTTAAGTAACTAGTATACTAATTTGAGAAGCATTTCGTATTTTGTAAATTACTCCCAATTGCATTGTTTTTTTTTTCATGTATTGGGTACCTACCGATTATAGACTTTGAAATGCTAGGGGTTCAGCCAAGCTGCTGCCTACCGTTATATTGTAAGTTAGCGCTTTTTTTGTAGAAGCATGATTTGTCGCAGTACGAATTGCACGAAGTGCTCTATAGCGGCAAAAGTGACAAAAATGAACGCTAAAAAAAAAAAAAAAAAAAAAAAAAACATACGACCCGAATTGATAACCTCCTCTTTTTTGAAGTCGGTTAAAAATAGTACCTATCATCTTATTTTCTCAGCTCAAAGTACTTACATTCTTCAGGGCCTATTGTGCTACTCGCCAACGCTTAATCGAAATATACAGGACGCGAATTGTAGTGCGATGAACGAAAGATAGCAATATAACTTTAATTTTCTACAACCGTTTGACTAAATTATTCATCAGCGGTTACTTAAGGCTTAAATGGTTCTAAGAAGTTTATAAACAACTTTAAGACCTGAACAAATTTTAAAGGAAAATTTCTACCGAATTTTCCTTTAAATGTTGTGTATTCCGCAGAAATAATGAGTAGCTATTTGTTATTTTAAATCAGTTTTAGGATAATAGCAATTTTATAATTTCTATTGTGATTTATGTAACTTGAGGTAATAGTCAGTTCATCAATTCTTCAATTTCGTTCGATTTTATTTCTTACAGTACGATTCCTTTGCACCTAATGACAGTCAGTGATCTCATTACCTTCATCAGCCTAAAGACTGCAGTTTAAGGACATTATCCAACAGGATAGGTTTACCATAATTATTTAATGTTTGGCGGATTCACGACAGCAGTAAGGCTACGGTGATCGTTAGTACACATGTAGGTAACGCTGCGCTGCTGTTAAACCATTAAATTGAAATTAGCCAAGTGTGAATCTTTACTTTCTTGTAAAAGTTTTTAAGTCCAAAAGGCCGATGTATTGTATTTATCTTTAGTAAAACAGAGTATTAGGCTGAGGATTCATTAACAACAAAAAAGCGTCGGCAAATAAGACCAATAAATCATTATAATGGCACCAAATGCATTAGGCGTTTGACCCTGAGATAACTTTTATGAATTCGGATATATTAATATTCATAAATATACAACGTTTTTCATTACATTTATATTAAATAAATGTAAATCTTTCGGTTAATTTTATTCCTGACACGAGCGATAATTAATTCAACACAAATACTTGTTTTCATACAGAAAATTAAACATTAGCGACTTCAAATAAAACGACAATGTATTTGGACCGTAAGTAAAAGAGACAACAAAGAAAAACTCAATTTGAGTAACAGGCTTGCTTTACAAACCCTTCACTGTATCTCTTCAAGAGAGAAATCAAAAAGCATTTTCTCGGTAGCTTAATTAGGTGTAATTTCAGGTAGGTGTGTCTTTGTATATGAATTCTGTTGTACACCTTTAATAGGCGTATATTCAACCAACGCCGTAGCAGTTATGCTTAACTAATGCTATTATTGACATCAAGCAAGTATAATAGAGCCCTTCGTAATCACTATATTTTGAGCCATTTAACTAGCTTGACGTGAAATTTAACATACTCAGACGATTCTTTTATAAACTTGTGATAAAAACGCTCGAAGTCAAAACGGACAGCAGCAATTGTTACCTGCGTTCTAAAGTCCCCTTACTGCGGTCACCAACCCGCTCGTCATCGTTAACTACTACTTAATGCTTATATTTTTTAATACTATAATTATATTACTTGTTTTATATGACAGGCACAAATTATAGAAAATAATTATATAAGAATAAGGACAAAGGCCGGTCCCACCATTTGTGGTGATATCTGTAATGCAAGAGCCGACATAAAAGAAGAAACAATTTACGAAGACGGCTAGCGTAGTCTTCATATCTAACTGCGGCATTCTGTAAGGTAACAATTCAATGATCTCAATTTGAAGTGGTGTTTCCTAAGTCATTTATAACACAGTAAACATATTCATTCAACGCATACAATTCTCGTGGGTATTTATCTGTTTAAATTTACGTAATCAGTACTAACGCCAAATCGCAGTAAAACATATTGGTATGTGAGTGGAATCTATTAGAGCAATGAATTTCGATTACGCTACATATTTCACGTCGAGATTTATTGAGTGGTTTCGTGGTAACGTCGAATGCTCTTCTGAGCAATTGAACACCATATTGTTACTATATTGATATTTATGATATCACTAATACATGAATGAAACATCTCTACCCGTAGTTATGAATGAATTTATACAAGAATAGTACCGGGCTTTAGTGATTGACAATGTTGAGTATGAATGCAATACTGAGACTATTATTCGAATGATACATCGTCGTCATTCTATAGAAGATTCCTATTTATTGTATTATGTTATTTCATTGTATAAATCAAGGACTCTACAAAATTTAGAAGATTATCAGAATTATTGAATCTGATGTTTGGCGCGGCCGTTATATGCCAAAATTTCGACTCCGTCGGATTCTTGCGCTGTAATTATAATTATGAGTGGTAAGGATACATTATGACGCAAGAGTTGAGGATTGCATGAGGTAAAATTTGGGTCTTTTCGACCCATATTCACCGAAATAATACATTGTATGAGTATGTGTAAAATGTTTATTGTTTACGTACATACTGAATGTTATTGACAAAAGAACCTAAATAATATTGAAACTTATAAAAATAATTGAATTACTTACGTACTCAAACTCTCGAATTTCGACCTTTGTGACTACTAAATAGTTATCATTTACAATGTGTATTGAATTGACTTTTAAACGATGTTTAATAAATAAGAAAGAAATTAAGAAATGAATTACTTTATTTAATTTTCACGTAAATAAAACTGCGCCGGTAACATCAGTTCTATATTATTTCACAATAAAAGACTAATTTATAGTATTATGCAATAGGAATCTCTTCAATAAATAATTTAAAGTCATTTTTTCCCGTCTGTTTCTTCGCTAACATTTTCTAAATTTTATTGTTAAAACAGTTTACAGCTATCATTAAGAAGGGTTTTAATTATGCATGTTCTAGTAGAGAAAAACCGAGAATTTGCAATTTTGTAGCACCTACTTAAAAACATAAAGTTACCCACGTGCGAAGCAATTGTAGCTTGCCAGTACTCCTATAGGTAATTTCAAGGACTAAGGCATAATTTCAAACCAGACTATTGCATTATACGTGTACTCACTATATTGATATATACGGGGTTGGTAAGGAGCATCATAGGTTTCGAGACCTCCACGCTTTGTTGTAAACAAACGCAACAAAAGGTATACGTGCTCGTATTGATTGCTAGAATGTAAATGGATCCCTTTTTACTTGTTTGTTTGTAACATTCTAGGGATTCACTTTTGATATTTTGTTGCGGAACAACAACAACAAATAAATTAATCGCTAAACTGGGTCAATAGAAACTTCATGTAGAATCTAACAAGTAATTGCACTGAGCCGAAATTGAACCCGCGACCTCTGCGTGGCAGTCCGTACACAGTACCACTGAAACACAGAGGAAGTCTTTAAATAATACATTTCCGTCATTGATACATTTTGATATTTGATCTTGAATCCTGATTTAGTTGTAAGTCTTCAAACGTTTTACTGTTACAATTTCTACCGGGTAGCTGTATTGTCATTCTTTTTGTGGTTTCAATTTGTTGTTTTTGTTTGATGATAAATGTAATATTTTTTTTACTTGGATGTTTTTGAAATCAAAGTATCTAATATCCTGTCAATTATTTCAGCCTAAAACATTAAAAGCATCTGGTTTGATTTAGTTTCATTTAAATATACAAAATATAATCCGTAAAGTAAAGTTACATGTTTTTATTTCCAAGAATGCTTCTCGGAAATAAGAAAATGTAACGTATATAAATATTCGGTAACGAAGTAATGAATAGAAATAATTGCTATCCAATACCACAGTTTGTTTGACACCACTTCAAGTTATATTTATTTTCAATTATAATATTTTAAGACATTAATGCGATCAACAATCCGCCTGACAAAAATGGCGATAATGATAAATCCTTACATATAGATTAACTATGTTCAGCAGTGCACGTAGTGCTGAAATAAGTTTAATGATATACATATTTGGCGCCTTAGAATATATGAATTTGAGCTTAGGTACATTATATTAACATTGTCTTAGATTGCGTTTAAGGATTCTTTTAAAAACAAGTTTTCAATAGCTTTAACGTATTATGTAAGAATAATTACGTAATTACAAGATATTATTTCTCCTACTGGTTCAGCTGTTTACGTCCTGAAAGATAAAGCACTTTAAATTTTCGATCAACTGACTAATGGGCAACCATTTTTATTAAAGAATCCTAATAAAATAAATTGTCCGGATAAATTATATATAGGTATCTACTAGCTCTCCGCAGCGCGGTTTCACCCGCATCTTTGGTTACTGCTCTGCTCCCGTCGCTAGTAGCGTGATGTTACACGACGTTATAACCTTCCTTAAGAACTGGGTTATCATACGGAAAAATAATTATTTAACTGATAGTTTCAGAGATTAGCGCGTTCAAACAAACAACCTCCCCCTCTGATTTATATAATAGTATAGATTTCGTTGCTATGGAAAAATAGTACATCATAACACGCAGCCATAAGTAAGCCTATAAAGTACACGTTATGTGGTTATGTACACCCTTAGAGCCTCAAGTCGTCTGTGAAAATAAGCCTTCGTATCAGAGTTTGACCTTTAAGTTCTTCTTGATAATACCATCAAATTAATGAAGCAAGTCTATACGATGTTTGGACTCTTATTATCATAGTTTGTGGACCGAAAACTCGACATTCAAAATATATTGGATAATATTAATAACAGCGTTATGGTATGGCATTACGGTAAAGTTTATAAAGGTATTTAATATAGAAAGCAGCGGTAAATTCTTCTAAGCGCAGTTTGCTATAAGACAATAATGAAATGGTGGTTTTACTGTTTTTTTCACGTAAACAGCGTAAAATATTTAGTTCTAAAAGTAATTAATACGAGCGTTGAAATTTTTACATACATAATAATATGATTTTAAATAAATCTTTATGAACAGCAGTACATGCATATTTAAAGTTTACTAAAAGTGTATTTAATGCACATAAAGGAATTAGCTCAAGTGAATTAAGTTAACGACGCCCAAATATGTATTTTGTACCATCAATGTGAGAAAACGTTTTTTGCCTCACGCAAGGATAGTCACCCTTGCCCACGTAAATTATGGTGGAGGTTTATACGGTAAATTACTATATTTAAATTGTCAAAGTTTTGTTTGTCATTGTCTACCTAATGAATTAAAATGTGAAAATAATACGAAACTGGTAAATAAAACAAGAGCATTGATCATCAAACTTTTAGAAAATATTATAAAAGTTATAAATTTTTAAACGTAGCTCACACAAGATCCTATTAACTTATTCCCACAACTTCAGATCATTTAGAATTTTGAGATTTGACTTATAATAATAATAATAATTAAATTCATTTATTATAGTAACCATGACTCATATTTGTTAGAAATACATAAAAATTTATCTTATGTTAGTATTGACAAATTTTACAAAATATTTACAAACACACTATGACATGTGGGCGCATTGTACTTACCGCCTCACTACTCCATGGGAGATGGCGCTGCAGTGGCCAATGTACCTACAATCTAGCCTCTCCGCTATCATGGCTAGTAAGCTGTTAGAGCTAGCCCGCACCCTGCTTACCAGGGATGCACACCGTTTTCGCATTGTGGTGTAAAAACAATCCACTCTTGCCTCAGCGAACATCCCCGAAGCACTACAGAAGCGGGAAAGCCCCAGCAGCACTCTAAACACATTGTTGTATTGGATACGGAAGGAGTTGTAAGCTTGTCGAGTACATGTAGCCCACAGGCTGCATGTATAAAAAGACGTGCAGTAGGCTTTGAAAAGCGTAATTTTTACACTTTTGGAGCAATGAGCAAACCTGCGAGCCAGAATGTTCGCTCTCAACGACAACGCCCTCCTCTCCTTTCCACGTCTTCGTCGTCTTTGAGACTGAGAGTCAATATGTGCCCTAGATATTTAAACTTATATACCCTTTTTAATGAATACCCATTTAATGGTATCTGTGACATCATTCATTTCACACCAGGCCATGACTTTCGGCGTACTTTTCACATATGCGAACGAGCTTTCGCAGGCCCCATGGTGTCGCACTCAGCAACGCCGTGTCGTCCACATAACTGATATTGTTTAGACAAATATCATCAATATGACAACCTACTTTGGCGCCACTGAGTTCACCGAGCAGCTCGTTTATGTAAAGGTTGAAAAGCGTTGGTGAGGTCAATACCTACATATAAATAAACTCACACAAAGTGTACATAGGTCCCATAATTGTTTGTCCTCGATGCCTCCTTTACGAAACAAAAAAAAATTATAATATTGTACTGCCTTGCTTGATCTACCTTGATCTTTCCGTTTTATTATGAAGAAGTAAATTTGGTTTATGTTTAACTCTTCGTACTTTTAATTAAATTCGTTGTGGGATCACGTACACGCACGTATTTAAGCACAATAATTAAATTACGTACTTACTAATGTTTATACTTATGAAAATTCAAAATACTGTCCTTTTCAGCTGTAAAGAAGATGCCAATTTGAATGGCCTAATAGTTAAATAGCTTTGCAATAGCCGGATTACTATCGTAAATTCAGCTTCAAGACGTCCAGTGCTTTTTAATATTAGTCTACCAAAACTTTACTACCTCTAAGCAGTTAGTGGTGGACATTATACTAAAAGCCATCGCGATCGTAGTAAATTGCTAGCATGATGGCCTGGTTTTGTGTGGTGCTTATTCTACAAATTTAATGTAATTTTCCTCAAATAAGAATAACTAAAACTTTACAATAAGAGGTCCTAAAGACTATCAAGATATTTAGTATATTCTACAGGCCTTCTATTTGCGAGTATTTAGCTTAATCCTAAATATTTTAAATATTTTACTAAATGTTGATAAAAATAAAAAGTTACTTGTAAATTGTTTTCCAACGATTGTTCAAAAATATGACCGAAATATGTTTTTATTATTTCAAGACGAAATACAATATAATAAAAATATAAATACAATATAATATAATCGAAAATAAATATACACTTATAAACAAAATATAGAATAAAAATATATAAATACCATGAACGATCTTACCGAGGTGTGGCGCTCTAAAATACATTTCTTACCATAGTAAGCATACAGCAGAAGATGTTTTTAAAAGTTTTCTATGAGTATTCAAAGATAGTTCATGATTCGTCAAATTTTTTGAAATTTTTCAAATTTTAATCAGTTCGCTGCTGTCTATTCTGCTCTGAAGAATTTACCACCACTTTGTTAAATGATGTCTGCTAGATTGCAGGTAAATGACGCAATACAATTACAGTAATAAAGATAACATCGTATTAAATAAAAACAACATTTTGTATTTCTTTTAAAATAAATTCTTTTATTTGAAAACAAACGAGAATAGATCAAACAATTCTTTAAACACCGTCAACAGCGACTATTTTTAAAATACTTATAAAAGCTATTATTTCCCTTTACAAAAATATTTGTTTTTAAAAGTATGTTTTTATACGAGCTAGAGGGATGACAGTTTCATAAAAATACATTTCTTATTTTTCGTCGAGCAAATGTTATTCATCTAAATTTCTTGTTGACATCCTTATCACAAGGAGGATATAATTGATTTGTCGAAAAGTTCGGTAGTAAAATGGGACTTTGAATGTTAAGATTCCTCTAAATATTGGCGTAAATTTTATTCGATTCTTGTCCTTTGCTCACGACCTCTACAGCAGCATTAACGGAAGTTTTTTTTTGCTCTTGTTCCTATTTCCAAGGATGCGACCTTTAGGATTAAATATATAGGCAGTACCCATTTAATTCTATTGACAGGTACGATTTACAACGTTCAGTTTTCCTCATTGTGCTAATTTAGATGGAACTCCAATAATATCTTGCTTTGACATCGTGGATAAAATGAGAATACTCCTAAAGGGTTATTTTTAGAATTGAAACAATAGTATAAGTCTTTTGTGGAAAGGATCTATGATGAATATAAATAACTGAAGCATCAAAAATTTATGCTATGATTATGAAACTTATCGATATACATTTTTGTTTTGTTTTGCAAGGCTATATATGTTACCAGAATGAAATAAAATTATTAAAAAAAAAACGAAAACCGACTTCAAAACAGTACCTACGTGTTTAATTCTTAACTAAAAAGTAGAAAATAATATTTTAATTACCATAGCTAAGAACATTAAAGGGGAATCAACGCAATCATTGATACCTATAATACTTTACTATTTACAATTTATAAGAATCAGTTATTTTGGAGTCGGTGCCAGCCTAAAAGGATCTTTAATTCTGCCATTGCAACAAACTTTCGAAATGCACGGGGCGGTATTGGCACGCGCGGGGGATATGCCTGAATGGACTACCCGAACGCGGTCGTACGCGTGAAGGCAGACGTCATAGATAGTTGTGTCATATAACTCATATATCATATACATACAAAATTTGACGCGCATTTATCAGATTCCAGTTTCATTTCTTGTATCAAATCCATATTTTACATTCACATATTAATAGATTAATCAAGTAGGTTATTTTAGCTAGTAGGTAGGATATATTTATTAAGGTCATTATGATCCTTCTTTGGCCACGTTGTTTCAAACAAAAAAAGAATTCTGGAAATTGGTTCACAATTTTAGCATGGACATGTCAATGTCAGAAAATTCGTCGTAAAAGATATCGACGCGTTGCTTTACACGTCTTCTTCTTTGCATACGAAAATAAAAAATAAAATATAAATTTCAGCCAAACTACTAAACTATTTTTCATAAAAAATATATGGGACCCGATTTCAGAGTATACCCTTTCAAATAAAAAAAGAATTTTCCAAATTGGTTCATAAATGACCGAGTTCTGTTGTAACAAACATACAACTACTGAACCATTTCTTATAATAAAAATACGGGACCAATTTCAGAGCATACCCTTTCAAATGAAAAAATAATTTTTCAAATCGGTTCATGACCGAGATATGAGGTAACAAACATACAAAAAAAAAACATACGTCCCGAATTGATAACATCCTCCTTTTTGAAGTCGGTTAAAAATAAATTTGTAGGGTTAATACCCTACAAATTTATTTGTTCTAATGAACGGAATTATACAACAGTAATAACTAAAAGGGTAATATCAGATTTGGGGGATCCGACCGAGATATAACTCGTTACAAGGGCGATCGAGTTGGAAATTAAAAATTATTGACATAATGTCGGAACATCCCTAATTAAACTTAATTATATATATTTAAAAAAAAAAAAAACTTAATTAGTATCCTATGATTGATTCGTGTCTTAATGCGCAATGTTTATCTTTTAACATTACGGATTTATTTGCCAAGTCAGATGGGTTGTTGCTGTTTCAATCATTTCAAAATAAGACAAATACGAAAATAAGATACTATGTTAGATAATAATAATAAATACCTTATCCATACTATTATATAAAGCGAAAGAGTTTGTTTGTTTGTTTGATCGTGTTAATCTCTGGAACTACCACTCGGACTTGAAAAAGTCTTTTTGCGTATAGTTCTCGAGAAAGGTATAGGCTATGTAACATCACGCTACTGGCGACGAGAGCAGAGCAGTAGTCTATTATAGTTACATTGGACTATTCAATCCTTATTTAATGCTCATGACTTCTCTAAGAGAAGAGAATTTTCCTTGCAGTTTTATAATAACGGACTGGTATGATTATGATGATTCAATCCCAATAAATAACATAAAATTCATAAAATTTTTAAGTAACTAAACTAAGTAATTTCTTAATTTTTCATGTAGAAACTGCGTAGTTATTTACCTGATTCTAACTTCGTGAAGTTAAACATCCACACAGGAAATATGTTCAATAAAAACTCACATAAAACAACTAAATGGTCACGGCTACGGCTCTTAAAGCGATAAACATCTTACAGTATCCTGTATCCGCAGCGTTCACAAGCAATCTCCGTTTGAACAACGGTGTTTTCTGAGCTGAATGACTTCAAGGGGACTGAAGGTGATTTATGGTGTGACAGGTATCCCCTTGCGTCAACATTTCAACTTCAGTTGTTCATTATAATCACTTGACTATGTTTTTCTGGTGAACCAACGACGCATTTAAAAACAGTGTTCGGAAAGTGGTCTGCATGTAAATATATGAATTTTTAGTTTGGTCTTTTTAGGTTGTTTAGTGCAATTCGTTTTTTTGATTTTGCTATAATGTTCTGTAAAAAGTCCCAATTTTAATAAAGAATGTACGAAAGAAACGCGTCACAGTCTTATAACTTTAAAGGTTTTGCCCTAAACTTCAACCGTATAATTACATCAGTTTATTATTACATGAAAAGTACTTATAAAGTTAAAAGCCTACAGTATCCTTTATGTAGTGCTAGCTGTTGCCCACAGCACCGTCCGCGTAAATGTCGGTTATCGCGAAATATATTTTTACTAATCATGAACATAATATTATATCTCTGTTTATATATTGATGATTTTTCATACAAACTTTTATCCCCTATTTCAACACTTTCAAGCCATTTTTTTGGGATAAAAGATCCAGAAAAATCCCTGTGAATAAAATTAAATGACGTCTCTACTATTACGGTTTGAGCTGTTTACTTAGTATGAAAATCTAAACTTAAAAAGTAAAATTTATTAGTTACTCATACAAAAGTGCGTTTTTAAGTTCATCATATTATTTTCTGATAGCACAGGGTATCCTAGTGTAGGGTACATTTAACGATAAATTTGTTTTTTATTTTAAGTACATATAAAACAGTATATAATCTTAATAAAATCTTATATAAGTATTACATTAAAAAAAATTAACAAAACAAAATAATATTAAAAATAAGTGGATAGTAACCAGGGGCCCTACCACAAACTCTTATAACAATCTTATTATAACCTTACTTTGTCTCTATCCTTGTTATTAATGGTACAAAAGAAAAAGACAAAACACAAAGTAACATTAAAATAATAGGCCCCCAGGTCTGTGAAATACGAGTAAAAATGTAATTTTATTTTAGGTAGCACAAAGGGTTTCCAAGGGTCTATGAACTTTGGCTTATAAAGGCTGTCTCAAACGTAAGAAAATCTTTTCAATCTTCAATCCTTTCACCTACCCCACTCGCTTCACGATAGGCTTCGCAAAGGTCCTGGCATTGCAGGCGCAGGAGTCTTGAGTGACAGTTACCATCAGGTGAGCTGTTTGCTCTTTTAGTATTATACGGCATGGCTAAGAAAATAATATTTTTCTACAAAACGAGAGTTCAGTACATTTTACTTAGAAAAATTACAAGGTTTACACTTAAATACAATGTATTTATATTGGTGGTTACATTGAACTAAACAAATATTTGCAATAATAAGAAACATACTACTTATTGTGGCATGACACGTGCAGAACGTGTAGAGATTTACACACGAGAGAGACTTATTGAGAGATTGTACATTTATGTAATAAGTAAGTAATAAGTTGTCTTTAATAAGAATCATTTTCTTTTGTCGCAGTGGTTTTAAAAAGTATTTTTGGAACGGTTACTATTCTAATCGTTTTAAACGGTCTATACTTATCCCTTAACTCCACAACACGCACATATTCGTTGGTTGGACTTATACTTCTATATAGTCAGACTAATTAACCACCTAAAACCACAATTTGTTTTGATTCATTTGTTTAATTACAAATTTCTACACTTATGAGTACCTACAGTTTGTTCACATATATTTTGCATAAATTGCATTAATAATAGTTGTAAATGAGTTGATTACATATTCGTAACTTGTTATAATCAGAAAGTAATGCCGTCTTTACGACATTACAACATTGTAAATAACAAGTCAAACGTACATTTAAAATCCATCATTTCGTACATTAGTTAAGTGGCAAATCTGTTGTCAAAAAGTTTATCTATTAATTTTAAAATATGACTAAATCTGTAGTCATATGTTGACTTTGAATGCAAGATACAAGTTTGAGGCTGTTTCTTAATGTAGAACTGAATAAATCATTTGTTTGTCAAGTTTATAATTATGACCAAACTTGCTTTTCACAACGCGGTTTCACCCGCGTCTTTGTTTATTGCCCTGCTCCCATCGCCACTAGCGTGATGCTACATAGCCTATAACCTTCCTCCAAAACTGCACTATCATACGCAAAAAGAATTATTGAAATCCGACTGGTAGTTACCGAAATTAGCGCGTTCAAACAAACAAACTCTTCCGCTTTATAAAATAGTGTAAATTTGAGTCTATAGAATATTAAATGAATAGATAATTCTGGTCTGCTGCAGAAACCTTTAGATGCTTTGCTGTCAGTGTTTAATATAAGTTCATTCGTAGTGCCTTGCTTATAACTATACTATAGTTACAAGACAACGAAACAACAGACAAATTGAATACTCGACGTAGGATCTCGAATAGCATACTTACCTACTGATAGCCCGTTGGATAAGTATCCCTTGAGGCTCGGATCCGAGTTCCGCTTTGAGGTTGAAATTATTTCAAATTTAATACAAATTAACTTAATGCAAGGCTGATCGCTAAAATATATTTAAAATAATATTAAAGTCGGGATCCAGTCTAACCGGTTGCGATTCAATCTCAGCTAACAAAATAGAGTTGTCGTTTGACGGCCACAACCCAATTATTATCAGGTTTCTTCGGCTTTTGTGGCAACGGCTTAGGGAACAGAGGGGTCTCAATTGGTTATCAAACCAAAAGTAAACCATGCAGATCTATCGATCCACTTGACATACTTAGCTTGCGTAATTAGTGATAAGTAATAGTAGGCTATGAAAATGGCTGTGTTTTTTTAGACCTTCAAGTTTTGCTCAAATATCTTATGTTTTATGAGCACCTGTGTTTTATTTCTTGTACGACTACTTGTAACTGACATTAAATTATCTTTTTTGCGTCTATAAAAAACGTCAAGTAATGTTTAGTCCGGTAATAACCTACATTTTTTTGTTGTTTTTTGTTCTGAAGTCACACCGCTCATTATTTTAGCAGATATTATATTGCCACGCAAACATTCCTTAGATCTTGAAAGTTTATTAACCTTATTATTACCTCTCGCTTTCTGATATTGGCAATCAGGGATGTCTGAATGAAATCACCTTTGACCCACGGTTTAATTAGATTCGTTTTCTTCAAAGATTTCTTTTTACGTAAATTAAACATGATTATTTGTATGTCATGAATTCTAATTGAGAATAATAATAAAACACAATTAAATTAAATCGAAAATGTAGAATTTTAGGTTTTAGTTAGAGGTAATGAAAATTGAAGACCTAAACGACTAAGTGAAAAAATACTACTAAATATATTTTTGTGGAGGTGGTATTTTTCAAGATTACAATAATAGTAACTCAGATCGGTAGGTTTAATGTTTTAATGTTTTCTAGGATTTTGATTTAAAAAAGTGCTAGTGGAACTTTTTGACTAAGCTTACGTCTCGCTCACTTTAGAAATCTCTATCTCAGGTAGAAGCAATAATGGACTGGAGTAGTTCTCAAACTTAGTGATTCAAATGTTAAGTCCGTAGAGATCTAACAATCTGCGAAATACATGTCAGAGTCAGATAAAAGCTACGTGTCCTGGAATATACGGTTGTACGGTAGTAGATCCACGCTGATTTCAACATGAATGGGCCGGATCGTCCGGGGAAGTACTACCCTCTCATAGAAGATCGACTTAAGAGTAGTAGTATCCGTACTACTGCGTTTCGTTCGGTGGGTGAGAGCGCCGGAGGTCCAATTTCCCGCCTTTCCTCTTTCCTCACCTCCCTCATTCCCTTCCCCTAGCCCCATTCCCAGCCGCCATAGTGGAGGCCATCATACCAGCAGTTTAAGACGATGGCTTTTGGTATAGTGGCCGCCACTTCTGGATTCCACTGACTGCTTACCATCAGGCGGGGTGGAGTCACTTTGGTAGGCTATAATATAAAAAAAAAATACAAAATTTACATTAAGTTACCGATAATTTCTTATTATAACTTAATTTGTTAAATGAAGCAAAAATGTTAAAACTAAATGATGACGTTTAAATACTTATCGATTGTTACAGGACTACAGGACTCTGCATTTTTCACGCTCACATACTTGACCGGTTTATCAATACCCAGTTTATTACACCGGTAATTGCCTTTTAACAACATTTATTGCCTTTTAATTTCCTCAACTCGCAGTTATGTAATTGATTTTATTACAAATTTTATTAAAATCTGGTCTGCCTACACAGAGTTAATATCTTATTCCTATCTATTAATTATTAAAATGAAAATTTATTTGACGAGCTCTTTAACACAATTTTGTTAAATTACTTATTTAAGCCGTGCGTATTAAACTACGGCAGTACCTTTATCAAAATAACAACATTTATTGTAATGGTAGATATTTTCGTATTCCATTTGAATATTTTTTTAGTTTTAATTTTTAAATAGTAATTAAGTGTTAAGTTTCCTGACCTCATGACTCCAGTTTTTAAATTAAGTAATAAAATAAATATCCAAAGATTTATTATTACTATAGATTAGATTACACCTAATTATTTTTTTTTTTTTTTTTTTTTTTTTATATTAGCGTACCAAAGTGACTCCACTTTGCCTGATGTTAAGCAGTAAGTGGAATGTATCTAGTCTATAAAGTTATAGATAGGTATGTAAATAATAATAATATTTTACCACATTCACACAGCGCCATCTAGCCCCAAATTAAGCAATTATATTTGCTTGTGTTATGGGTACTAAACAACTGATATACTACTTATATACATTTTTTTTTTGTAAATACATACATATTCTAGATAAATTACACCCTGACACAGAACAAACAATCATGATCATCACACAAAGGTTTGTCCTGGGTGGGAATCGAACCCACGACCTCCGGCTTAGCAGTCAGAGTCACTAACCACTAGACCAACAGGCCAGTCAAATAAATAAACTTACAGGTTTGTGTACGTTTGTCATCTCAAATAGTAACCTGCCGGTTACTCTGGTCCGATTTTTAGAAAAACGTTGGTACGGGTAATTAACCTCGGGATTGGACTACCATATAAAACGACCAGCATAGTACAAGAATTATTTATAACTGCTTAATACAACAATATGTGTCCTCCCCAGTAGCTAATATAATATGTATATTGATTTTTTTTGTACTAAAATATTTACGAGGTAAAGAACCCGCTTTATAAAACTGACACTATCTTAATAATACTAATAGTTTTTATAGTCTAGAATAAGAACTCGATCTTGGTTATAGTAATACCAATAAACTGATTCTTCCAATTCTCTTCCTAGTCTGAACAAACAAGTTGTACTATGTTCTGTAGGCTGAGAAATTTTATAATGACTATTCATATTGTTAAAGTCGGTAAACCATAAGTTTATATGAGTTAGTTGCCTTAATGATGGCGGTTAGTGTAAAATGACGTACGAGAAAATTTAGTTCTCACAGTAAACACCGGGAGCGCTGTACATAAATATTTGGTTCATTATTTACACTATCTTAGTCGTTCGGTGAGAAATAAGCAATTAACGCATTGCAGAGAGATAATAAGAAGCTGATTGATAGGCTCACAAGGTAAAATCGATCTGAAATATGTACTATGTATCTCCATGAAATATTACGTCAGTCCACACCAGCGAACGTTCAATATTACACATTTTCGTATGTAAAATAAACTAGTTTCACATAATATTATGTTCATGCAAAGTGCCTTGTGTACAGCGCGAGGTTGAGAAATGCGACCCTGCATTGTGCCCGCGTGTTATGTTGATTTTCCTTTAGACTGGAATTTAAATTGTGTCACTCGTAATGTCCTGTGCTTTCTACTTTAACCAAATGTATACTAAAACTTGGTAGCACATTATTATACTAAAATGAAATCAATGTAAATATGACCATTGGGTCTCTGCGAATAAGTTTACGCGATAAATTAAATTCTATAGACGTAAGTAGGTATAGTAAGTACTTAATGACTATAAAAACCCGCAATTCCTATTAATCCTATTAATATTATAAATGCGAGAGTTTGTGTGTTTGTGTGAGTGTGCGTATTTGTTAACACTGAGCGCCTAAACGGCTGAACCGATTTCGATGAAAATTGATATGTAGATAGATTCGGTGCCAGATACAGATATAGGTTACTTTTTATCCGACTTCAAAAGTAGAAAGAGTTTTGAAATTTAAGCAGTTAGTATAACTTTTTCTGTGAACGTATTTACATTGTCCTATCCAAATATGCTTTATTTGGAAAGGACAGTATTTGGTTGCCTCTAGTGCCACAGTGGGAATGTATACGGCTTCTGTTCACGAGGTTCAATTATCCTTAGAGAGGTGGTGCAGGAATCGTCTTTTCAAATAAATTCTTGTTTAAAAATATGTATAAATATTTATATCGCTTATTAAGCAGTAACAAAAAATCAATAGATACAAATTTTAGTAAACCATTCAAAAAGAGAATCTTTTGTATCTTAATTCTCTATAAAATTTATTAACCACGACCTACGTTAACTCTTGTCGAACAATATCGCAAACTAAGCGAGTTTGGGAATCCGAGTCATTCGGAAACCTGTACCAAAGGTCTGCACAAGTACATTTTTTGTCCGATTTGATAATGTAAAACTGTGGTACAAATCTAACATTTTGCACAGGTATTTCTTAGGTAAAGGTAAAAATATCTTTTATAAATTTTTTACGTCAAAAATATGTAAAGGATAACATAGGTACACGCCTTTTCGCCAAAGTGACACGCAGGCGTGTTCATATCCATGTTGCGCCATCTCTGTTGTGTCCTATGTAACAATGAGCCTATTCACATTTATCGGCTAATACTGAGATTTAAAAAAAAAAAACTAATATTACTTTAAATGGGTTCCGAGCTCTCTGCGTAACCCACACAGTATCAAATAACGGACTGATAGATAAAAATGTATTGCCGTATTATGTACTGTTCTAATGACATACATACCAATTAATTATTTAAGTAAAAGGAATTGCACAAGGTAAACTTAAAGCCTAAAGCGTTATCTGCCAATCAATATGTGTTGCATAAAGAATTATAATTATTTATTGAATTATTAGTAAACTAACATGATATTTTATCTGTAACATTGAGAAACAAGCGTGGGACTTGATGGCCATCGCTCGGTTACTGGTGCTGTAGCCGCTTGCAAAGTCAGAGGCATCATTGACGCGTCAATTGCCCTAATTTTTTTTATTAGAAATCAAATATATATGAGTATTCTTCCAGTTTACATTATAAATATTAGAAAATCTGTCTTAACATGACTTGGTAAATCACTTTTTTTAATACAATTTTATTTTTATGTATATAATAAATAATATAATATAATACATAATATTATAGTCTCTTGTATTAATTTTAATTGGAATAAGTTCAATCCCTATAGACATGACATTAGATTATTTAACTATTATCCATGTAAGATACAAAATAAATATAGTTTGTCTGTTTATTCTATCTCGGACGTTATTTTCAACGACTCATTTAAAGATCTTTTATTGTGTATTAACTATAAAGAAAAAACATGAGGGTAGTATAAAATACGTTAGTCAACTACACATAATAAGGTTAGTTCACATTAAAGTTGAGCTGGGTCGGATCGTAATGCTTTTAACAACTGTAAAACACATTTGGAGCGAACGTAATATTAGTGTATTAAGTTATCTTCGCCTAAACCAGTTCACGAATAGACATAGTCCTGTTCTGTTCCACTTTATAAAATTACTGCTTTGTTCGAGCAAACTTTTTTGCAGTAGCCGTATTCCCTAACTAAGAGAACATTTATTTAATAGGCATATTGTTGCTTTCACGTAACGCTGTAATCACCATCATTAAAAGGATATCAGCAATGTGCTTGATATTAACCCATTATTATCTTATTTCTTGGAAAGTTAAGCAAAAAAAATGCTATCGCCAATGCGGATTGGCGATGGCAATTTTTTTTATAAGTCTAGCAGATAAACTTGAAAAGTACTGAATTTTAAAAAATCACATTTCTTCTTGCCCGGTTGCAAATCCACAACCTCGTGTTTGCGAAGCGGGTGTCTCAGCCACTAAGCCATCACGACTATTGTACTGCATAGTGCCTATCAAATCGATGGCAGCTGAATCAGGGAATACGGCTACAGGTCAAAAGCTATAGTTCTATAGTTATTTAATATCAATGAATGACGTTTACTGTACAGAAGACCTGGTCATATTTTTATCCCATGAAATTAATGACACGACTTGAGTGAAACTACTACGCCTCTCTTATTTCCTTAGTGAAAGGGTCGACTTAACCAAGTCCAAATTAGTTTCAAATATGCACTGGTCCGAGAAAACCTTAATTTGTACCGTTTTCACAATATAAGTAAATTTTTACTTTTTCTTTTTGGTAATTAAAAATAGATTTTTTTTCGTATAATGTCCGGCGTTTCAGTATTGTATGAATCATTTAAAGGTTGATAATATAATCCAGCCAAGTTAAACAGTGACCGCCCATGTTAGCGTATGTAATACTTTTTAATGTGTAGGGCAGGGAAGATGGGACTGACATATTATGCAATCCGTTTTCAATTCCATTTAAACAAATAAAATTTCATAGTAACTGAATTTACATATTTTCTTATCAAATCAAAGAACATTATTACAATTTTAAATAAAGCAGTTTATTCTACATGAACGTTGTTACCAAAATTATTATTTTTCGGAATAGTTTGTCGTAAACCTACCCTACATTATCATTATAGGTCTTCAGACCTTTATTGCGAAAGGCCCATTCCAACATTCTCTTCCATTTGTAAGTTGATATTTGGTTTCCTTTTCTTGTTACAAATAAACACTAAAAGTGCCATGTTATTTTGTATTCTAACCATATTTTCGCAATTTTTCGATAAAGGAAGTAGATGTTTGTCACAAGGGATAGTAAATTATATAAATTGGATACTTTTGGTTTTGTACAATTACAATTTCGAAATTGTGGCATTTATGAACTAAATGAACAGGCTTAACTGCTCGTGTAATCTAGTGGTTCAGGTAGTCGTCGCCCTAACTATCATCCCTAACTATATCTGTTATGTCTACGAGAAAATCTGAAAATAATTCTTAAATATTAATGTACATACATTCAACTACCACAAGTTTTGTCAAATATTGATTATCTTATAATATTTAATAGTAGTCTGATTACCTGGTTCTAACTCTCGTCGCCATTATTTGAACTATCGTCCAGTGAATTACTAACATTTTCTTTACGGCTATACCCTTGACGTCAAACAGGCTCAAATTAACATTGACGTCCATCGACGTGAACCTGATCGTGTGGATATCCCCAACATATCTTTTTTTAACTTGGGGATTCCTGTTAGTTACTTATCTTTTTACAGATAGCAAGTTCATTTTGTTTTGTATTAGTTACAACATGCGTAAAAACGTTGTTGGAATTAGCAGAGATTACGCAGTAAAAAGTAAACGTCCATATACTTTGATAATGGTATATTGAATAAATATTAGTGAACAGTGTTGCCAGTGACTTATTGTAACAAGACAGCTTATAAGCATTCTGTGTGAACTGTAAAAACATAATGATAGCGTTTTTGTAGTTGCCTTACGATTTTTTAACAAACGTTGAGCAATTATTAGTTAGTTACATTTACAACGGTAAGTAGTTGAAATTTACCACTCGGAACAGCGCTGACTGGTATTTTGTGTGCATTTTGAATGTATAATTTGTATGAAAATTCGTGTAATCTTAAATCATATAGTCTAAAGCGCATTTAGTAGGGACATCTAAATCTACGTTTTAATGGTGCTATACTCATTTTAAGCGATTGAATTTATTGCATGCAATGTTAAATTTTGCGGCCACGTGCTGAGTATAACAACATGTTTACCGCAAAGATCTTTTAGAGTAATATATAATTATTTTTTTCTTATCTCAATACTGAAGGTATGTTAGCTATATCGTGGAATTAGTTCCGTTAGGAATAGTTAGCATTAACATCACTTTTCCTAATCGTATATTCCGTTTTACTAAGTTCACTGACGAAACTCCACGTACCAAGGATACATAATTCAGTGCGCAAGTACTACTCTTATGTGAAAAACGCTTCAATATAATGTACCTACATAAAATAATACGACGTGGAAATTTACGTGGTCTCTATTCGTACGTGATTACTTGAATTTTCACTCAGTCTGCATTGGCTGTAACATAAATACAAATATAAATTGTACCTATACCAACAGCCAAGTAAACACAAACGTGATTGAGTGAATTCCGGTGTTGTGTTTGTTTATCATGCAATGGGAAATAAAAAAAAAAGTAATGTTTTGCAGTTTGCTTAGCCTATCCACGATGAAAATTTTTAAAGGAATTCAAATTTACTGCTATCTGCTATGCTAGCGGTTTGCATAATAGGCTATTTACATTTATTTTTAATATCTGGAGATCATCCTCCATTATAGATATACCTAAAAACTCCCAAAATCTGTTTGTTGAAAGCTTTTAATAGTAAATCGATTAATTAATGCTTTCTTTAAGCTTGATCAAAAATACCTAAAAATGACTATTAAAGCAGTCATTTTTAGGTATTTTTTTTAAGGATGAGTAATTTGATAACCGTACATTACATACCTACGTCTTGTTGTTTGCTATACAAATAATCCAACATTGGTGGCGTTCTGCCAAGATTTAAATGTTGTACTATTTTACAAAGTTGAGGAAGGGTGATAATAACTTTCCGCGGCGTTATTATGTCTTCAAAAGTTTCTACTTTTGAAGACATAATAACATCGGAATTGAACTTCGGTATAGCGTCAAGAGTGGTATAATTTTTAAGTTCATAGTCATAAAATTTTATCGCTAGTCCAAGATGATACGAATTCTTTATGGTATTAGCGAAAACATTTCTAGTTTATATTTTTATATGCCGACCAAATATATAACACGGAATTTTTTTACCACTAAATATCTTTTAGGTCAGCAGAACACTTTATTACTTAAAAGTTTTCTTTCTATATTTTAAGGTAAGCTAACAAACGATTTGACGCAGGTAAAGGTTTCTTCGAATTTAAGCAATTGGCATACCTAGGCCTTAACTTTCATTTAATAAGACCACGAATATAATAATACTACATTTATCTTATAGTGTGTACCTAATATCTACTTCTAGAACTTTTTAGAAAAGAGTTTTGTAGAATGCTATACTGCAGCGGCAAGCCGCGTAGCAACGTAAATTGGCCTGGACTATCGCAATCAATCTTGCTGTGAAAATAAGTTTCTTAAAAAGAAAAGTTAAGAAAAATAAAGTTAGGTAGTCTGTTTTATGCGATTTACGAGGCGAAAACCTAGACGTGTAAATTTTTTTAACACGTTTATTTGTTTTCAGGTAACAAATTCGTTTTTATTGGTGTGGTTGTCCATTTGCAATAAAGAATTATTTGTTGTATTTAAGTTATAAATCTAATTGGAGATGCTTGTGGGTGACTTATGATCATAAGTAGACGTTTTTCGACTGAAGTAATAATGATGTACCTACCCTAATTCATGTACAATTAGTTGGGTACTCTAGAATTTTTAGTACAACTCTGTAGATAGGTACTATTAATGAAAGTCGTTTGAGAAACGAAGAAATACGCAGACGAATCAAAGTAACTGACGTATCTCGCAGAGTTGCTTCTCTGAAATGAATGGGCTGGACACATAGTTCGCAGAACTGGCGGCCGTTGGGGCAAAAAGGTTCTAGAGTGGCGACCACAAACGGGCAAACGCAGCGTGGGTAAATCCCTCACAAGGTGGATCGGCGACCTTATAAGGGTCGCAGGCAACCGATGGATGAGGGTGGCGAACGACCGACTACGGTGGTGCAAATTGAAAGAGGCCTATGTCCAGCAGTAGACGTCTTTTGGTTGATATGATGATGATGAATGAAAGAAATAAACATGCTAACTCTTTAATTTACACAAATAAATACTAATAGGTATATTTGTAAACCGTATTTGCCTTATGATTGTACAGTACTTACATATATTGATTTCATAATGTACCTGGCGTTGGTTTTCAACTGAACCGACAACTTATCGATAGTTGCCCTTTGATATCACATATGTACGCATAAACCTACTAAAATGTCAGCGTGTTAACGGTGATTGCGTCTACATATCGATAACGGATACCTTCACATTTAACGTTAATAAATTTTAATGGTCTTTGAGCAAAGGAAACAAAATACGAGGAGGCAGTCGAAATATTATTTCACTTGGTGCGTGTATCTTCGTACAAAGGACTCTCGTTAATGTATCAATAAACACTATAATAGTTATGATTATTGTACCGAGACCAAATTGTAGGTCATTGACCGTGTTCACAATCGTTTGTATGAACAAATGACTGTGTGATTTTGTAGAGTATAATGTCGATTATAACTTTATAACATAGAATAATATAATCATATTGTTCTTGTTTGTAAAGGGACAACTAATTTATATGGTATCGGTTTTCGCCATGACTTAACTTTATCAGCTTAAAAAAAGAGTATTTTCTTAGTAATTTGGTAATCCTACTATAAAAAATATAGAAGTTTCATACAAACTTTGCCACCCCTTTATACCCCCTTAGGGGATGGATTTCGCAAAATTCCGTCTAAGTGAGCACTTTTATCCTAATAGGAACGACCATGCAAAGTTTGAGATTCCTAGCACTTGTTGTTTCTGAGATTTCGTGATGAGTGAGTGAGTGACCTTTTGCTTTTATGTATATAGATAGCTTTTGCCCGCGGCTTCGCTCGCGTGAATGTCGTTTTTTCCAATAGACATTTTTATATTGTTTAAATACTGTTTTTCATACTATTTTTAATCTCCCATTCATACAAATCCTCTTTCACCTACCTAAAGATATCCCTCGTAAAAACAATATACAATACACAAAGGCAAATTTTCACTACAATAACTTTCCCCTTCCCCTTCTTCCCTATTGCCCTTTTTCTCCACTCTCCACAGTTTCCTCCTTCCTCTCCTCCCCTACCCCTTCTCCTCTTCACCTCCTTCAGCATCCCTTGCCCCTCCTCCAGCATCTCTTGCCCTTTCCTCCACTTCCCTGTACCTTGCCTCCTCTCTTCCCCCTTCCATCTCCATCCTTTTCCTCCTTTTCTCTCCCTTCCTATCGCTTCCTATCCCTTCCCCTCCCTTTTTCCACCATTCGAGAACTTCTTTCTTTCCTCGTCCCTTCCCCCTCCGCTCCTCTACCGTCTCCCTCACTTCCCTCTCACTTCCCTCTCATTCACCCCTAACTTCCCCCTCACTTCCCTCTCACTTTCCTCTCATTCACCCCCTATTCCCCCTCACTCCTCCTCACTTCCCCTCACTTACTCCTTACTCCCCCCAATCACTTCCCTCTCACTTCCTCTTCACTACCCCCTCACTCCCCCCTCACTTTCCCTTCACTTCCCCTTCACTTCCCCGTCACTTATCCGTCACTTTCCCCTCACTCCCCCTCACTTTCCTCTAACATTCCCCTCACTTTCCCCTCACTTCTCCCTCACTTCTCCCTGGCTTTCTCTTGACTTCTCCCTGACTTTCCCCTCACTTCTCCCGCATTTCCCCCACACTTCCTCTTCACTTCCCCCTCACTTCCCCATCACTTTCCTCTCACTTCCCTATCACTTTCCTCTCACTTCCCCATCACTTCCCTCTCACTTTCCCCTCCCTTCCTCCTTCCCCTAAATTCCTCCTTTTCCTCCGTCCTTTCCCTCCCACCCCTCCCTGCAAATTTTAAGTCGCTAGCTTCAAAAGCTAAAAATCTTTGTATAGAATATATTTCATCTCTAATTTCACCCCTCAAAATCCACCCCTGTTAAAATAAAATTATAAAGATATTTTTTTATTTAAATAGAAGTATTCCAAAACCAAATTTTAAAACTGTAAGTTAAAAAATGAAGAAGATTCATACCATCGTTTTCATCCCTTTTCACACACTTAGGAATTAAATTTTAAAAAACCCTTTCTTAGTACAACCTCTAGACATTTAGACAAACACACCCTCCAAATTTCAAGTCACTACGACCAGCAGTTTAGGCTGTGCGTTGTCTGTTAGTCAGTCAGGACAAAGGCTTATATAATATGTATGAGTGTATGGATGTATGGATTAGACGTATAGCCATCGGGGATCAAAGCATACAGGCTGCTAGGAATGCTAACACGTGATAGAGCCACATAAAGCTGACCGTGCGAAAAACAGCTAATATAATATAATAGATCCACACCCACAACTTTTAGTTGTGTCTGACCTTGGGCTTTATTAATTGTCATCGCGAAACATAGGCTCACTGAAAACTGGACTCATTTAAAACTAAACGGAAGATTGTTTAGAATGAGAGGAATCCGAAAAATAAAAACGCTATCAGCTATTCCGTAACCTGTTAAAGTCTCTGTTTCTTTAAATTGGCATAACTTTTTTATTTATAAACCGATTGACATGAAACAAACACTAAATGTTAAGTGAAGCTTACCACTATGTACTAGTGAACCATATCTAAATCGGATAAGCCGTTTCTAAGATTAGAGTGAACAAACGCACAGACAGATAAACAGACAAACAGACAAAAATTGTTTTGGGTTTTATTTGCGTTGATAAAGGTCCCAATATTTTTTTTCTCATATATCTTGCATGTACAGCCAGCGATCGGTTACATTTTTATTATATGTATAAATAGATAAAAGCGGAAAAGTTTGTTTGTTTGAATGCGCTAATCTCTGAAACTACCAGTCGGAATTGAAAATTATTTTTGCGTATGATAGCCCAGTTTTTGAGGAAGGTTATGGACTATAAAACATCACGCTACGGGACGGGAGCAGAACAGTAACCAAAGACGCGGATGAAACCGCGCTGCGGCTAAGCTAGTTTATAATAAAACTCGACTGTTAAAAATGGACAGTAAAATGCATCCAGGTGTTTTGAGCACTGTTAAATATTTCTGTTACTATATAGTGTATAGTAAAGTACTTTACTTGCAGCTCAAGAATCCACATTATTCAAACTGGCATTACAATAATCACATTTTCGATAAGGGTAATTAATAAAGTTACATTTTCTTTTGTAAAAAGAAACAGTAACTGTATCATGAGCAACTTGCATATTTCTTATCGCTACGTGGTGGCAACGTACGGTTTTACTACAACAACTACAAAGTGATATCTAAACCCAAAATAGGCAAACGAGTATGAGCTTGTGTGTGATGTGGGTTCTAGAATGCAGAAAAATATACTAATATCCTTTTTTATTGTTAATGCATAAGGTAGGTAAGTACGTACATAGAAATGTATAGTCGACCACATATTAGCTTTACCAGTTTTAGGACAAAATTCGATCAAAATTGAAATTTAATATGACTCATGACATGACAGTGACAGACATTTTTGTTTTGTGCAGAGATTTTGGTTATATGCAAACGACATTTAGTCTAAACGGTGGTAAAGCAAGTTTATGGTCGATTATACAATTAAACTTTGAACACACATGTGATCTTTTGGTATGTTGGTATGCATTCTGGAAGGTAGTTAATTTTAGTACATTATAAGTTAAAGATAAGTTCAACCGATACCATTCGATACGGCTACAAATTCAATAAGACCGTCATTCTTCTGAAACCACAAGAGGGCCGTTTAACGATAAATATGAGGTCAAAGGGAGCGAAACACACTTCGCTTTTATGATAAAATATTTTACGGTACTTGTGATATTTGAAGAGGATTTTGTATGGAATTATCTAGTTATTCAGCAGAAGTAACGCAATTTTGTGGTAACATGACTTGTATATTTTACCTGTAAGGTAAGTTTCTTATAATCAAGATGTTATTGATCCTAAGTTTAAAAATAGAAAAAAAATTGCAAAAAGAAACACTGTTTACAATTGAATCTACAGGATGTGCAACAAAACGACCCGTTACTTTATATCTGTCTAGGTATATCGGTTAATTTATTATTAATCTAAAACTGCTTACCAAACCATGTTGCCATCTAATTCTGATTGATGGATGTTTTAAGCGCAGCGTAAAAAACTGCTCACGAATCTATCACTATAATAATAATAATATAATAATATTCTACCACATTCACACAGCGCCATCTAGCCCCAAATTAAGCAATTACATTTGCTTGTGTTATGGGTACTAAACAACTGATATACTACTTATATACTTTTTTTTTTGTAAATACATACATATTATAGATAAATAAATAAATAACACCCAGACACAGAACAAAAGAAACAATCATGCTCATCACCAGTGATCGGAGTAGGTAGATTGAAATGGGGTCATTGATCCGAAACGTATATATTAATATGGACATTCCTCCGGAATTGGTGGATTATTAAAAAAAAACCGGAACTTATGTAGGAATTTTATTCTGCCAGAGTGGAAGGAGTCATTTGATGATTTGCCATCCTCAAAAAAAGGTAGGAATTGTAATAAAATGAGCAATATTATTCTTTATTATTCTACATATTTTTTTTAACGCCACACAGTCACGATTTGACAAAACCCAACGACCAATCAGAACAAAGGATCATGGGTGGTACAATAACCGGTTATCAGAACAATGCGTACGCCCGCCGACGACATGCCAGGTAGCTCACTCGTTTACTTCGGTTCGTAGAGTGCGCATCTTTGTTTGTTACTGTGTTGTGAAAACGTTACTTGACCCTGGCTTGTGTACATACTGACTTCTGGAATCTGCTCTAAACCACGATTTGTCTCGAATATACGGACTCAGATTTTTCACTATTGAATTGGATCTACATATTTAAACCAAGCTTTGGTAAGTAATATTTTACTAGTTACAAGGAGTATAAAGCATGTTTGGATGTACTATAAGAATATTTTTAGTATTGTGTTTGTTCGCTTAACCTGCTGAACATACCATGAGTCTTAATATTGTTAAATCTTTAATAGAGTATGAACCAGTGAGCTTAGTGCGAAACAAAATTATGATATTCTAGTAATGTAGTCGTAATTCAGCTAACTCCACTATTAACCGACATTTTACTGGAATCCGTATATAATTTGAATGCCCTGTGTCCTCTTGCAATGTATTGGTAAAATAAATTACTATAGGCCTTATCTACTTTTCTACAAAGTATTCTACGTAACAAGCCCTTTCATTTGATACCCATATTGATGGAATTGAAAAAAAAAATAAGTTGTCCGCCATCTTGTAGCGGCAGCCATTTTAGATTGACAATAATATTGAATATACATAATTGTATTGTCACCAGAATCAAAGGCGAATACCAAATTTTAGATCAATCGGTTGACAGGAAGAGGGTGAAATTTCAATGACTAAATTTGATCCACGAAAAATAAAACAAACGGAGTAAGCTAAATAAACTAAATAAAATGTAATTTTTTCATGTCTTTGTTTTAGGTGATATATACGAGGTTCCATCTCTAAAACAAAGTTCAGATATGGCAAACGTCAAGGCTGAAACTGTAGAAAAATGGATATCCGGTCATCCCGAACTACTTTACGATCACGCTAGTGGTACAATATACTGTTCAAAATGTGAAAGCCATTTGAAAACCATAAATAAAGGAAACGTTAAAAGACATATCGAAGGAGCAGTACACCAGGGAAAGTTTACGCGGCCCGAAGAGGAATTTTATTTCGATCTTATAAAATTTCTCATTTTGTGCAATATTCCGTAGTCTCAGATGAAAAATACTACTTTTTAAGATTTTTTTAATAAATATATGTGTAGTACCTGTTGTTGTACGTGTACTAATCGTACTCTGCCAGATGAATCACAGTTACGGAAAGTTTACTTGGACAAGTTTTTTAAGAATAAAATCAATTCGATTCGGCAAAATTATAAAAATGAGAAACTATGGATATCATTAGATGAAACGACAGACTTTTTAGGTCGCTATATACTCCATTTTTTAATAAAACCATTACATCCTAGCAATTTGACTAGACCTTATTTGGTAGCATGTAAAATGCTAACTGTAGTTAATTGACAAACAATCACGCAATTTGTGTAAGAATGTTTGGAAAACTTTTGGGAAGATTCTTTTGAATCGAAGGTAGGTAACATTCTTGTCCTCTGCACTGATAGCGTTGCATATATGCTGTCTGCAGAACGAAATTTAAAACAATACTTACCTGAAATAAAGCACGTAACATGTTTGGCGCACTCTCTTCATCGCGTATCTGAGCAAATTAGGTTAGAATATCACGATGTTAACATTTTAATAGCAAATGTTAAAAAGGTATTTTTGAAAGCCCCAAGTAGAGTCAAAATTTTAAAAGAAAAATATCCAGATTTGCCGCTACCTCCCCAACCAGTTGTTACAAGATGGGGCACTTGGTTAGAGGCAGCATTTTATTACGCTCAAAACTTTGAAAAAATAAAAGAAGTATTATCTTGTTTAAGCAGCTCTGATGCGGTATCTATTCGAGAGGCAAAAAATATTATAGAAAAAGAAAATTTAAAAGAAGATTTAAATTACATTAAACACAATTATTTTATGATTCATTTGTCTTTAAAAGAATTGCAAAAGCATAATTTATCGTTGACAGATTCACTTTTAGCATTTGACAACGTCAGAGATGCTATAAATCAGTGCAATTCAGAAAATATAAAAAATAAAGTAGAACGTGTTATGGAACGAAACCCAGATTTAGACACACTTAGAGAATATAGTGAGGCCATTGAAAAAAATGAAGCACATAATTTAATACCTTTTTTAAAATTTGCTCCTTTGACATCGTCAGATGTAGAACGGTCTTTTTCCATTTATAAATGGACTTTAGATGTTAAAAGAAATAGGTTGAAAATAGAAAATATAGAGAAACTCATAGTTATATATTTTAATTGTAAAGATCAGGATTACCAGGATGCTGACATTGTAATCGATGAAGATTAAAAATGTGAATAAATGTAAAATGTACATATTTAACAATAAACAATGTTGATTTTTATCTTTTTTCTTTATTCTACCCCTTTTTTTTGGTCCTAAAATCTGACTAAAATCAACCTGTTCCTTCGTATGCCCTTTACGTTTCAGAGTCGTGGTGCATCCTTAGAACAGTCTCACGACCCCAGCAGGCATTGGCCCTCTATGGGGCCCCGTCATTTATTCTACCCTTAATGCAAATTACCATGACCCCTATGAAAATATTTAAATTTAAGTGCAACAATTTATTAGTTTTGATACCTTCCTTTAAATTTTGAATTGAGTAGGAATAATATCACTACCAACATTAACAATATTTAATTGAATCCGGAAATACCGGAATTACTTTCCGGGAAAATGGCTTATCCATGTTATTCTTTCTGTGTGCATTTATGATACAAGTACCAAAAATCAATCTACCTACTCCGATCACTGCTCATCACATAAAGGTTTGTCCTGGGTGGGAATCGAACCCACGACCTCCGGCTTAGCAGTCAGGGTCACTAACCACTAGACCAACAGGCCAGTCATGGCTTTGTGAGCTGTTTTTTGTGTCTACCATGCTACTTGGTTAAGCATATTGCAAGCATATGCTAAACGTCAAAGTGTCTTACTTTATAAGGTGGTGTTTTGCGTTTGTGGAATTGTACGTAGTTGGTGTTTGAGGTAATTATTCCAACTAAATTGCAAAAAGCCACAAAATCATGAGTTGGTGTTTTATGCTAGATTATACTAATGGTAATCTATCACGCTTTATGCTACCTGATGACAATTCATATTAATTCAGACAGCGTAGTTGTTTTTGAATATAAAATATATTTAAAATTCTAAGGTTTTTATGTAATAGTGATAGAATCAGTGTAGCTAAATTAAAAATAAATTGAATTACATTATTATCACCAGCGGCGGCTAGACATAGACTTCTCCCAAAGTGAACATTTCAGCAGTTTATAGTAAAACAAAACAATTTTAAGTAGATAAAAGAAACTTAACACATATTAGTTAGTGTTCATCTGAAAAATTGGAATTGCAAAGTAGTGTAAATTTGTACTAGGTATCTAAGAACTTTTTAATGCTAGTAGCGTAAATAATTATTGCATTAATATAATAATCTGGTACTATGCAGTTTACATAAATATAAACGTTTAAAAATTAAAGACGTAGATGGAATGGAGATGCGGCTGTGGCTTATACAGCTAAAACTCTAAAGTTCTATGGAATAAATAATTATCTTTATTAGTTAGTACACTCGGGAATACCGATATATAATCTGGTTAAACCAGATATTATATTGGACTGGAAAATTCCCGTATTACCAAGTCTGTGATATAAAAAAATTAAAAATGAATGTTGTGGTTTGGTCTAGTATCACCTATATTCTCTATGAAAAAACACAAATATATTTAAGACATACCTACTTAAGACGGGTTGTAACATTCATCTACCTACAGTTTGAAACAACGAGTTTCAAACTAGAAACTTAAATTCATTTGTTTAAGTTACAAAATAACTCAATGAAAAGATATAAAAAGTAAATCGGATTGCTACTACTATTTGACTGGCCTACTAAGCCGGAGGTCGTGGGTTCGATTCCCACCCAGGACAAACCTTTGTGTGATGAGCATGATTGTTTGTTCTGTGTCTGGGTGTAATTTATCTATAATATGTATGTATTTACAAAAAAAAAGTATTTATAAGTAGTATATCAGTTGTTTAGTACCCATAACACAAGCAAATATAATTGCTTAATTTGGGGCTAAATGGCGCTGTGTGCATGTGGTAGAATATTATTATTATTATTATTACTACATATCTAATAACTAGTATACAATAAAGAATTTCCTTATTAAAATTTAACAAAATTAGGGAAAAACTAAAATATCATACGCATTACGTCCACTCCACAGTACAATAAGTCTGTTCTTGCATTCAAAAATAGCCTTATTTTATAAGTGTCCCGTGTTTTCTGACAGGGTGAAATAGAGTTTATGAATACAAATAGTGTCATAAATAAACCAATACAAAGAAACAATACTAGAACTATATAAGTAATGAAGGTAAAAGGAAAATAAATACAGTAGAGTAAAGCGTTGCGCTTTATTATAATCAAAAATTTTTCGTCATAAGGTAAATGCACCAGTGATGTCAAGGTACCAGTGATGAAAAAAAAAATCTAAATCTTGTGGAATAACAGTAGGAATGAGTTTTTATATGTTGGGAATGTTTTACTTTAGAGACAAGCCATTGAGCTATCAATGACTGCAGTTTTATTTAAATTCAGTCTTTTAATTCAATAAACTGTGAGTTACAAGAGTGCTCCTGTTATTTTTTTCCGGTTTAGAAATTGTTAGTATAGTAGACGCAGAATTTTTTCTTTGAATTTATTAAAATCAAAAGGTTTTTGGATTAACTATGAAATTAAGATGAAAACACACTGTGTTGTTACGCCAGTTATGTTATGTTTAATGTCATTTTGGCAATGTCTATTACTGGTGCACTAAAAGTTCAAAATTCCATTAGTAGACATTTGTCAAATGAATTAAATTGTTATTACTCCAAATAATTATATTAAATATCGTATTATATTTATTGTAACCGTTGATTTATAAACATTCAAAATTAAATATCGAGTGGTTAGTGTTAAATCTAGTGTCAGGATTTGTTCAGGTCACCCATAGAGGCATCCGACTTAACCAAACGACTGTTGTCAACTTGGTAACAACCAGGACGGACTTTTAACGTTCCCTCTGAAGCACGGAGAAGCTCAGGTCAAATACCACTATGCGGTCACCTATCCATGGGCCAGTCGCACTCTATGTTGCTTAACTCACTAACCGTTTACGGATCAGTGAGCACAACGAGTTATGAGCGTATAAACATTAAGGTAGTACTTAATGAGACAAACAATCTTCTAAATGTAATTTAAGTTAAGAGTTAAGCTCTAAACGCAATGATTTGACCTCAGGAAAAAAATTAATACACTTTTGAAAATTTTCGGCAGATGAAAAATTTGTAAAACATTGAATAAGAGGAATTTACTTATTTTAAGATTTTATTATTCCTGTTTCTTTCATTTTTATCGTTGAATTTTATGGTAATTTCATTTTATTCATTTTAGGGTTACCTGAGGCAAAACGATTAGTTCACTTTGATGTCCTTCTGTTTGTATAAGTGTCTGACATTTTATTATAAATTGCTTAAGAATAAAATTTCGTATCATTAGGTAGATATTCCTAATTTAATATATCCACAGCTAGGGATTTATCAAAGGATGTGCGGTATCAAAGAATGAGTTGGTGTCCATTATTGGCGTGTCAATTACTGGGTCTGTTCATTATTGGGTGACCATGACTGGGTTTGTTCTGTCGATCACTGGTGATTTTTTTATTTGTTCATAACATTAAAATCAATTGCAGCGTCCTACATTAAATGCAACAGAAATGTAGAAAAGAAAACACAGCATTTTCAATTTTCATGTATTGTATTGAAACAATCATTTTATTTAAAAAATTGAAATTCCAGAAATACTACAAATTTGCGCTTAAAGTTTTCATTACTGTTGCCTTACCTATATTATATATTGCCTAACTTTGTCGTCAACTCATCGTCAACGCTGAACAAAAATCTTTATTGTATTTGTACGAACTTAATGCTGTGAAAACCAACATGATAACGGAGACAAATGACATAGGCTGAGCGGTGCGAAACCATGTCTAACTAACGTATACATTCAAGAACCGTATTTTCACGTATCCGTAGGCGGTTTCGAGTTTACTATATACGGGTCGATTTGAAGGTAAGTTATTGTGAACAACGGCTGTTTTAGGGTTTCTAACACTGGAGAAGTCTATAAACAGTATTTAGTACTTACTTCCAGGTTCATCTGATGATTACATAAAATAAGGCAGAGACTCACTGCTTTCTTTCTTTGGCAGCATATAACACTTTCAAACAACAATTTAAGCATCTATAATAATATTATAATTTTAAGTGTAACCTGCTTACACAAAGTGTTTATAGTAGGCAATAACAATATAATTGGTCCTCTCCGTACCGCTTCGCTACAATGGATGTTTATCCTGATGTTTCAAGTTTTAACGTGGCTTCATCGCGGCGGAATGCTGCTCTTCAAATAAATTCGACTTTTCACGAAATATTTACAAAGTAAACGACTTCTATTCTTAGCTTTAGGGTAAGTACTTGTTTAAATTTTATTTAGATGTTTATTTCCTCCTTTTTATAACAACTTTGATCTCTCGGAAATGAGTGCCCACCTTGTTCTATGAGTGCGTTTTGTGAACGTGACTTTGTATAAAATAGTGTGACATAATGGTAAATTTGGCATCATAGTTTATGGGAATAAAATAAAATTTATCTAACAAATTTACCGAAATAATATATCTATGTAAAAATGATATAGGTTTATCACAATATTAAATTAAATATATCTTTATTATGTTCAATCGAATCCAAGTGTCAGACACTAGCAGTGCATCTTTAGTCTGTGCGACACAACTATATTTTCTTTTATCTTTGTTATATTATAAATTAATTAGGTGTTATTTTAATATCCATAATTTTTTAATCAACAACCGTTTAGATTTCGCCAGTATACCATGACCTTATACGTCTATATGTTATACATAAATTACACTAATAAGATATTAAGGTAATTATTCACACTCAAGTATAATAGTCAAAAATTCACCTGTCCAAGGAACTCTGGGAGGTAAACGATGAATATTAATTACATATAGTGGCTCATTAATAGCATATTAATTGATTAATCGAATTCTATTAAGAATACTTCTCGTCAACTTAAAGCTAACTGACTTATTAATTTGTCTATTAAGATGTGTGTTACACTGAATTAGACTGGACTCTTAATGTAAACCGGTTTAATGATTTATTGAAAGTAATTTATCAGGGTGTAATTAGTTAGTTTAATGATATGTTGATTATTTTAATTGAAATCTTATTAAGATGTGTATAATTGAATAGCTCTAAACACATTCGTTATGTTGTTTCAACTATTTTTCAATTTTATAAATGTGCATACCCACTTATTTATTCATACTAATATTATAAATGCGAACGTAGCTCTGTCTTTTTGTCTGTTTGTCTGTCTGTCTGTTAAGCTTTCACGCCTAAACCACTGAACCGAATTAGATGAAATTTGGTATAGCAATAAATTAAACACCGGGGAACAACTATCTTTAATTGCGAATAAATGGCTTAAAGCGGTTGAAATAGGAGATAAAAGTTTGTATGTATGAAAAACAGTAAATGTAGACAGAGATATAACCTACATTCACGCGGGCGGATCTGCGGCCAACAGCTAGTCTAATATATATATTTTTTCTTTTTTTCATATTTATTGAAATATATAAAACGAATATTTAGAATAAATGTATATTCTTTGTATAATATACTATTAATACCTATATATTGATAAAAGTTCAGATAAAAGCATATCAGTCCGTTACTATCCTGCAGGAAAAGGCCTCTTCGCATACAGAGAAGGCATGAGCTTTGTTCGCCACGCTTGCTCCAGGCGAATTAGCGATTTCAGACTTTCTCAGAAGGCCGGGTTTTCTCACAATGTTTTCCTTCACCGTCAGTCAGAAATGTCCAGATAAATTTAGAAGAAACGTATGATTTGAAAAATCACATTGGTACTTGCCTGGATTCGAGCCTCCAACCTCGTGTTTATGAAGCGGGTGCCTTCACCACTGGGTCATCACGACTTTCGATAAGTGAATAAACGTCGAGATAAAACCTAATATTTCCGATAAAATAACAACAGAAAATATACAAGATATTCTCATTCCAAAAGCGTTCTACGTCATGAAATTATTAACTAAAGAACTTTTTTTTTTTTTTTTTTTATATTATAGCCTACCAAAGTGACTCCACTCTGCCTGATGGTAAGCAGTCAGTGGAATCCAGAAGTGGCGGCCACTGTACCAAAAGCCATCGTCTTAACTGCTGGTATGGTGGCCTCCACTATGGCGGCTGGGAATGGGGATAGGGGAACGGAATGAGGGAGGTGAGGAAAGAGGAAGGGGGAAATTGGGCCTCCGGCGCTCTCACTCACCGAACGAAACGCAGTAGTACGGATACTACTACTCTTAAGTCGATCTTCTATGAGAGGGTAGTACTTCCCCGGACGATTCGGCCCATTCATGCTGAAATCAGCGTGGATCTACTACCGTAATAACATAACATTCAAAAGAGTTCCAATAGGTTTAAGTTTGGTGTTCTTTAGAATACGAGTATATAATATATATTCACAAAGTGCCTACATAAATATATCGGCGAATGTTCTACTAGAAATCCAGGAATCTAATTTTCGTACAGGTATAATATATAAACTCCTTGCATTGTATTCTCTGCATAATACAAACATTCTATTTTATTTAACCAGACTTCAAGATAACCTTTCGAAAGTATTAGTTAGTTAGTATTATTATAATACAAGGTTTCTAATTTAGTAGAAAGCTTGTGTAATTCTCTTGTAGTCATTAGTTGAACACAGATGTCATTTCGTGGATCATGACGGGAATTAATGAGAACTAATTAGCTTTTGAAGCACGACTACTGGACTGCGTATTCAATTATAATTCTAAACGTAATAGAGACCAAAACATCACGCCTTTTTTGTGAAAGGATAAGCATATGTGTAAGACGGGTGTCTTAGGCCTCAACTCATATTTTCAGTAAAAAAGGCAAGACATAACTGGCGAAACGTGGTATACTAGTAGAAGTATACGAATTATGATAGGTCGGTAAGTAGGCACAATTCCGGACTTGGAGCTAATACTGGATATTTTCGTTTGTTGAAGGATATACAGAATACGATTATATGATTTAGGAAGCTACGTTAAATGTCTTGGAGTTAGATAAAATAATCTTCTAATTAAAAAATAAGTTGATTAATCAGAATGCTACTATTTCCTGTCTGTAAAAGGTCATCGACGTTTGGTTTTGTCCATAATATAATGAAACATCATTTTGTATACAGCGCTTTATATCATGACCTCGAGTTAGTGCCTCGAGCTTGACAACAAACAAAATAGTACGTACGAAAGTTAAGTTAGGTTAAGAAAGGTAGCGAGATTTTTCATCACTTCATTTTATGAAAAAAGTAAATGTTTCTCTTTAATCTTGTAAATTAATAGTTACAAAAATAACGATAAAACATTATAAACGTGTTCAGATATAAAGCGATAAAAATACCAGAGATAGAGATAAAAGATACCTTTAGATTAGAGGATCACCTCACTTCGCTTGCTTGTCAGAGTATTTTATTGCTGCAGTTCAAAGTGCTCCTAAGTAGTATAGAGAATGTGTTCAGCTGCGAGTACAGTGTTTTTCTTCGTTATATAATGATAGCTACTGGTGTATTCTGAAGACCATGAGCGATTTTATCACTTTCTCTCACGAAGGACACACGTTCGTCGCCATAGCAATAACCAAAAATCGCAATAATTCCAATTAACATCAAACTACCGCGTGTTCTCTGAATTCATAATCCATATGAATGAGCAATAACTTATCGGTGCGAGTTATATTATATTGTACGATCAAACTAATTAACATCGTTGGTTTATTCATATTAAATATGATATTATACATAATGCTCGGCAGCTAGTCGTGCGTCAGTTTAATAGATATTATAAAAATATTTTAAATTTCAAATTTACATTTGTCCTCACAGTGATCTTATAACACATAATCAATACATTTAAAAACCGCTCGATTAGCATTGTGGTTGATATTTTAAAAGATTTAAAGAGAGCATAAACTTCAAGTTTGTCGGTTTTTCCTAAAAGAAGGAAGAAAGAGAAAGGGAGATAGAAAATATAAATTTAATGAATAAAAGAAACAAAATCTGTTTATTTAGAGACATTTTTGGGCACCACAAAAATATGCATAAAGTATACATGTATGGGCTTATTACATTTTATCTAGAAAGGTGGATTAATATCTGTTTAGGTAGTGTGTAGGTAATATCAGTATATATAAAAATGAATCCCTATTTCCCTTGGTCATGGCATCACGCGTGAATGGCTAGATCAATTTCGTTAATTCTTTTTTTGTTGTGTTTGTTATTGTCAGGAGAAGGTTCTTATGAAAGAAAAACTAAGAAAATTTAATCACTAAACCGAATTCGATGAAAATTGATATGTAGACAGATTTGGTTTCGGGACATACGCTACTTTTTATCCCGAAAATCGCTCTGTTGCCCGAGTTACATTAATTAAACACATAGCAATTTTTGCGCGGGCGAAGCCGCAGGGCGCAGCTAGTATATATTAAAAACACTGCTCAAATTCTTAATCCGGCAAAATATAAGCCTACAAAAATATGATTTGTGCTTCTATATCCGTAAAGCCAATTTTAACGCTCTGATTTGCGCTATAATTTACACATTTTTTGTGAGTTAATAAGAATAATACAAAGCCTCTGTACTAAATCCTGTTTTCTGATATTTTCCTTTTTATACCTATATTTCTCACAAAAACAAATCGTTACGATGCTTTAGTTAATTAGATCTCATCTTAGTTAGGAAGTCTATAACAATAATATCTGTCCAATTAAACATATCGGGAGTGACTTCATAACACTTTTATATGAATCGAAATGGGTTTATCTTGATTAGAAGCATTGTGAGGAACAAATGAATATCTAAGTAGATATAATTGTGGAGATACAGGCTCTATCCCAAAGAGACCTGTTCGATCTTTAATTAACTAATTTATTTGCGGTAAGTGAGTTATTTTATTTGTGAATTAGAACATTTTATCTTTAATCGAGTAGTACTCCATAAAATAAAAACTAGTTATAGTGATGTCTGCGTCGTTCAGCAGATGCGCTTGATGTCATGATTTGTTATGATTTATATACATATTATAATTTATTATGATTTTTTATTGCTAATAATGAGTTGTGACAGAAGAATAGGGGGCCTCTTTTATAATAAATCTTATACGCTGTTCATAGACTTCAGTAGCTTCAGGAGCTACATAAGCTCTTTTCCCTGTTGTTACAATTTGAGCGAGAACCCTTTTCAGACAGAAATCTTGAAGAAACTAAATGATTTGTTGGTGTCATCCGTGGATATTAAAGTAATTTGTTGTTGTTGTTGTGTTTGTTTTCCTGTTGTATTGTGCAATATAACGACAAATTGCGTTTTTGTGTAATTATCGTTCCATCTAGTAGGTATAATCATGCAGATATTTTGTACTGATTTTGAAATCTATTTAGAAAGGTGTTTATCGCCAGACTGACATTATATAACATTTTATTTTGCGCATGCATTTTAAAATATTCTTATAATAATATTAGCATTCGTATTTTGATGACAAACTAATTGAGACAAATGATGTTGTTGATGTGTTAGGCGTTGTATTTTGTGATCGACTTTATATTAAATGAAACAACTTTGTATTATTCATATAATACAAACTCGATCACAAAATACAACTCAGAACACTATAATAAAGATTAATTTAATTTTATTCACTTTGTTCTCTATTTTGTATACTTATAATTAAAAATATAAAATAATAAATATCCATTTAATAGTCAGAATGACGGCGGTCATTGACGCGTCTGCGATCAGCGCTATTATAAAAAAGAAAAATAAATCAAAAATTGCAATAATGTATTATTACATTTTTATAACTTTAGACATAACATAAATTCTAGAGAGAAAGAATAGTTTATTGCACACAACATAATTATTTAGAAAATATGACGACACGTTGGGAGGTCTTGTCGGTAAAATCGATTTCTTCCAAATTTTAGTCATTCAGACTATTAATAAATGTAGGTACCTACATTTTATTAAGATTACCTAAATGATATAAATAATATAATTAATATAATTACACACACCATAAAATTTACAAAACTTTTTACTTATACTATAACTTTTATTCGATATCTACAAGTTAATTGTTCACGTAAGTGAACTAGATTAATTCAATTAAGTTCATGTAAAATGGCATCATGTTGACAAACAAAGATAGGTTCGTTCCACCCTGTGCAGTGGTGTATATATGTTGAGATATTTTGTTATTTTTATACTGTAGACTACCTTAATCTTTGTATATGTACACGTATCTGGTTTGTTTATTATTATTAACTAGAAACTCGACAGAAAAAAAATCCTTGGTTTATACTACACTCAGTCACACACTAGACGTCAGTGAAAGAATTTTTTAAATCGGTGAAGTATATTTTTAGTTAAATTTATTTTAGATT